>CM076581.1:151998340-152421111 GCA_034641835.2 Pinus albicaulis | reverse complement strand
CAGGTCCAACACATATACTAGAAATCAAGCCATGTAAAGGAAATCACCACTCAATTTATTGATTCCTAAGAGTACCCATCTAATTAAAGGCCACCTACAAATGTTTTGATTGCAAAAAAAACCTCATGTACTTAAATTAGAGTAGATACACACATGGGGAAATGTGAACAGTATTTAAGCAAAGTGATCTTCCTTAATAGTTTTGAGACAATGCTCTAAAAAGAAAGGAATCATATGACTTGAATGGTGTACATACACAAGGAAATACCATATATTAACCCTTAGGCTATCATCACTTCAATACTATAGTTATGGAAATAAATAATTGCAATGATGATGTGCTAAGGGAATGGGTAAAAGTCTTGATATTTCAAGGAGGAAAATGTTAAAAACTAATATTTATGGGAAAATGGGATAGATATATTGGGTTATAATGATAATGGATAAAATAAATTTGTTGGTAATGTCTTATGGGTTAATAAGTCAATATAAATAATAATCAGTGGGGAGAATGACGAAAAATTGCACTAATAATTGAGATAATCTGTAGGGATATATCGATGAATGTATTCAAAGTACATCTAAAAGAGAAAAAACAAAAAAGAGAATGAAAAGAAACATTGATACAAATTCACTACTAAATTGAGTGCACCAACATATTTCAAAAACTTAACTCATGCGACTAGTAACTAAAACAAATAAACATTAATAGTCGAATAGGATAAGCTTTGTATCAAGGCTGCACTTGTGGAGAATCTATTAACTAAGTGGTATATACCTGAGACAAGATAGAATATTACCAAAACAATTGTGGTTAATGAATAAAGTAATCACAAAAATAAGAAACTATATAGACCAATTACATACTATAAAGTTTAGAATAGTTGCAATATTTTTATTTTAAGAACCCAAGAAACTAGAAAAAAAAAAGTGATGGCATTGAACAAGAGTGCTGAAATGATAAATAAACCATTAGCCTTACATAGAAAATAATGAGGTGAGAGGGATAAAACTAAAATAGGAACTGAAAACATGATGTTTCTCACGCGAAGTTGAATAAACTATATAAAAAAATCCTTGAGTCGGCTTCAATATTAACTATAAAACTTGTGGAATTATATATCACTATTATGCATACATTAGAAAATTCATTAATTAGTGGTGTATTTAACTAAAAAGGACTATTAAATCATGGATTTTAATGATATCACCAGGTAAATTAGGAATCCTAATCATAATTATTGAATCAAAATAACATACCTTAAAATCAAAATTGCTAAATGGTGTAGGCCAAATTATACAACTCAAGGGAGTGAGTTCAAAGACAAGGAGTATTATAGATCAAGAAGTTATAATTGTTTCTTAAAATAGGAAAATTATGGGTATTAAAATACTTTATATTGAAATTTTGGATTCCTCGTTTATTTTCTCAAAATTTTATAAGTTTATGGAAGGATATGAAATAAAAGAGTAGAACCATAAGAATGTATTTAACAAGGTTCACCATAAAATTGAACTGGAAAAAAACATAATCATGGAAGTGGATTAGATAGTAGGTTGGTTTACACTTAAGTATGTATGATATATGAATATTTGATGTAAGAGTATCAATATAACAACATAACATAAAATGATGCAAGTGGTCCATTAATTATTATTTCTTCTTTGACAACAATCGGTAAGGACAAGTGGAAATTCCGTATCTTGAATGTTGCATTTCAAAATGCTATGTCTCTTACTACAACTACGAATAAATGTATGAAAAATATATAATGTATTGTGTGATTCCATAATAGGTTATCGAACTTTTTTGGATACATGTAGAAAGTATTTTGAGTGTAGGTGAAATGTAGGAAGCAACAGGTTTAGCATGTATACATACATGCTAGAAAATAAGCATGAAATAAATGTAGGAGTATGTGTGATTCCGAGTAGTTATCACACAAAATAAAATGAATTGGAAACACTTGGTACTGAATTAATGACTGTAGGAATGAAATAAAAGAGGCATCTCATTTCCATTCTTAGAAAATGGAAAAGAAACACCGAGGATGGTGTGAATAAAAAAATGCGAAGAATGTAATACCCCTCTATTATTGTAATGTTGGTCTTGTTTAGACTGAATTATGTTAGAAATAATGGAGGGAAATCTATGAAGTACATTAAAATATTTGTGTAAAGGAATAGTTTTATCAATAAATAAATAAATGGAAATTAATTGCTTGGAAATGAGACACCTGAGAAAGAGAGACTTGCCAAAGAAAGTAAAAAAAAATGTCATTGGTAAATGAGATTGGGATAATTCTTTCATGGTATGAATTCTAGATGAAATTCTTGATAATTTTAATGGATGGGAAAGAAAAATCCATTAAATTTCTTATTTGGGGAAGATGCTAAGCTTGTATAAGAATAAAGCATCGTCGAAGATAAAAGAAAGATTTTAAGGAAAATCCTAGGTAAGTGGTCATGGAGAAACACAAAAGAGGGACGTCACTAAGGGAAACAACCATCATGGAAGCAAGGTATAAAATACTTATTGAAGCTATCAATAGACGTTGTGGATACCCTGGCAAGAACTTCACAGCTTGGGGGTGAACTGGAGGAATACAGTTCTAGGTCAGGTGGAAACAAGTGTGAAATTTCTAGGTATCCATATTGGTAAATATATTGGTATTAGTTATTATTTATTATGAGTAGTGTTTATGCATCTCTATTGTGTTTCAAAATTACTAGTAGCATAAACTTAGTACTATGAAATGTGAATTATCCTAGAGATGTGGATATTTGGAAGTGTGAAAATGTGATGTTGTGTATCGAAATGTGAATTATATTAACAACTCACATTACTGTTGTTCTAAAACACATGTACCTTATTATATTAAAATTTAGTTATATGAATTAGAACTATGTTATTGTAAGGCACATAGCTATAATCAATGGGTTTCATTGTACTTCACCAAAGAGAGGTTGTTATTATATCTATTCTCATTATGTACGATAAAGCATAGAACGAGCGTAACTAAAGACATATCTAGAGCCTCGAGTGTCGTATTTTACATGTATATAATTTAAATTCTCTTATTTAAAAATTATATGCTTAAACAATTATAATCATCATGTCCAGGAAAAAAGCAAATATGATCGGGGATAACTAAGGAACTGAAAAGAATTAACCATGAATGATTAATAGAACTATGTAGAATAGATTCTAGAGACATGTTTTGAATAGAGCACTAGAAATTAAAATATTATCGACAACTATTTTGCTATAGTGTAAGTTTTGTTAACCAAGTTTCAGGGTACAAATTAAATGCAGTGGACTTTGTAGATGACTGGATAGGATTAATTTTAATTAATTAACATATTAATATGTTGGTTGTGTTTCAATATGAATCCGAATAGCTTGGTTAAAGGAAAGATAGTAATATAAATAGAGATATCCAAAGGGAGGAAAATCAACGAATAGTATCTAAGAACACCAACTAATAGTATTTCCATATTTGAGGCTGGAAAATCATTTAAATAATAGGTGAGACAAATTATGGACTATTGTTGATAATACTAACGCCCAGTATCGAAAAAAAAACCTAGTAATTAAATTTATTTTCGAACATATATACATAGTTTGTTTAATGAGGTGATATATTATATCAGAATATTAATATATCTAACATCGCATTGAATGTAAGGACAAACTATAATTATTGAAAAATATGCCTAAAATTCCATACAAAAATTAAAGATATAGGCGACAAAATAATAATAAATTGGAACATGTATACACTAGTCTGTGTGTGCAATGAGAATAATAAAAAGTCCTCCATCCAGCCAAATTATTTTCCAGATATGGAAACAAGTCATATTTAATGGATATATAAAACCATGATAACAAAGCTATATATATATATATATATATGCACTCAGAAAAGAAAAAAAAATGTATTTGTAAAACGATAATAACAACAACCTTCAGATGGATTAAACGAAGGAAAAAATTTAATTCCATCAAAGAGTGAAAACCTTATAGGCTTTGAATACATAACTGTAATATAATTGGCCCTTTTAGAAGGGATACTTAAACAAGAGAGAAATATTTCCTCTTGAAGTACAAATTTCAATTCGTAACATGTACAAGAGTGGAGAGACTACCCTAGTACCTAATACCTATCTAATAGAGTATTACATAGAAATCTATTTTAACAAATTAATAAAAAACCCATTCGATTCTAGAAAACCACCATTAGTGGCTTTTTTCCACAAAAACGAGTGGATGATATGCTAGGGAAAAGAAAAATAAACTCCCTTAGGATGCATGCATAGAACACCAACCTGGAGAAAAGAAGATTCATGTAAATAATAGTTAGAAAATGGGCGAAGGAAATATGAACACCACCGTGTTGAACCAAATATATCTGTAAATCAAAGAAGGAGAAATCGTGAGCGTTTAAACCCATGAGAACCCATACTAGTAGCGAACTAGGAATAAAGGAGAACATATTCTAAATAGAGTAATAAGGAATAAAACAACTATTTTTCCCAAAATCACTCCTTTTGAAACATGTAAACGATGAAATGTTCTTGGGGTCAAACAAGAGAAATTCTTGCAGAAAATCCAAATTCAGACCAAAAAAAAAAATTATTCACCTAAATACCGAATAATAGATTTCATGTGGATAGGGAGGCCAATTTACCTGAACACCAAAAAGATTTCCAAAGGCCGATATCAAAAACCATTGGAAAAATGGCCATTGAGTGGTTCCATGGAACACCACATGCAATGATTGAAGTGATTACTGATATGAGAAAAACCAAAATGAAAAAAACCATTATTGAATATGATACAGAACAAAAAAAGGAATCAAACTAAACATGGAGCTGTAAAATTTAGTAAACCATAGCGCAACAAGCTCATTCCTCTTTTAGGCGACCCTTCAATGTGTAACATTTCCACTACTGGAACAAGATGCAACAAAGAAGTCAAAATACATAGGTCAACAAACAACAATGTAACAATTTTAGAGGACAAAAATAAAGGATAAGTGAAAAAATTAAGATATGCTTTATCTTACATAAGATCTCACAAGGTTACCATGGAGTTAGTCGATGTTAGTAGGTGAGGCGGGCCTATGTCGGTAGCGAACCAGAAGGAACCTCCATGGGTTTTTCTATCCAAATGTGGGGAGAAGGAAAATTCAAAGGTAAGTTAGGGTTACACTTGGACGTGTGATCTGTTAGATCAGAGGAAAACATCTAAATCGTTCACATGTCTAGATTACAAACACCTTAAACCGCATAGGTGGAGGGTGAGGTATATCACGTGAACCCAGTGAGTTGGCATACGACGGTTGGGCACTCTAACCAAAGAAATTTAATTTGCATACCAAAATACCTTGTATATGGAGGTGGGCAACACATATTTTCCAGTTTATACGCTATTAAATGTTGGTGGCTAGTATATGCCCACCGTTAGATTTAAACAAATTTAAATCTAAAGATGGGCATACACTGTCCACCAACATTTAATAGCATATAGACTTAAAATAATTTTCGCTTATGGAGGTGTGTATCTTGCCAAGGTTGATAAAGGTAATGATATTAATAAAATGAATAGTCTGCATAACGTAATATCAATATAAGTCCCACATATAGGTTCCATTCACCATGTCCACATAAAATATACATTAATTATAACGTGTAAGTTTGCTAACCTTACAAGGAAGTTTCTCATATATTCGAATTTCCAAATGGGATGGAAGGAGGGTTAATAGGTATAGGTTTTTAGAACGAGTATTTTCGATTAGGGTATACAAGGGTTTTATTCCTATAGTATCGAATAATTTAAATCGACAGTGCTATAAATATGTATCCCTCGAGGTTTGAAAAGATTAAATAAATGTGTGAACAAAATAAATTGTGTTTCAGTAATATTAATATGCCATGGTTAACACCTACATCACCCAAATACTTTGCGCTTACAAAAGTGGTCGTGTTTATCATGTCTATTTGTAAGATAAATATGATACATTTATGATATATTGACCATAGGGTTGTTAGTAATAATGGAAATTAAAACATCTAAATAGTACACATAAAATAACATGGATAATAAATAGTAAACATATAGTAACATGGATAATAATGTAGAGAATAAAACTAAGGAAGTTGCAATCACAATGTTATAATATTTGTGGACCTTCTCCACTCCATTTACTCTACTTAGAGTGGTACTATCCAAAAACAAGGTAGGACATACTTTTCCAAGAAAGTTTCTAATGCAATATTACGTAACGAGTAACTTATGCAGTTCCAAGTACATAAAAGAAATAAACTAGCAATTGCACCGGGGTGCAAAGGAATGCCAAAAGGGGAACCTTGAATTATGTTGTGCTACATGTAAGCATCTTGACAGGGTTGGAGAAAAAAATAATAAAGACCATGCAGGAGATCTATTGATCTTGATTGATATAACAAAGGAAAAAGTGACTTTCAGCTGAGGCCGGAGGCCAAAGTGTGTCAGGTTTTAGAGGCCTGATTTTGCGCCCAACCCTAAAATTCCTTTACAAATATTATAATCTCCCTCTTCCCTTTATCTCTCGTTTAATGCTCCATAAATTATCCTGCTTCTCAATGCTTTGAACTCCGCCATTTATAGTCATCAATGGATATTTAATAAATTTGATTTATTTAAAGCTATTTCGATTATATTGGGGCTAACTTTCAATTTGATTGCTGGAATTTGGATATTTCCAGTGGGATCCCACCCCCAAACTTTCCAGAGAAGACTATTAACATTCAAGACCAGAGTTTCTCCAATCCGTTGTGTTATTCTTTTTGAAAGATACACATTCAGTATAAATCTGCTACGATATCCCAAGATGCCTAAATTTAGCAATGCGGCAGTGGCAAAAGTTGGCTACAATCCGTAAATTTTAGCAGAAATAGTTGCTATTTTCCTTGACAATGCACCAACGCGCTTTAATTTCCCAAAAAGCAAAGCTATCTAATGAAAAACCTGATAAAACTTTGCAGAATTACTAAATCTTCACAGATTTCAGCTATATTTAGCACTTTTCCCTTTTTCCCAACCCACTTCGCCAAATTAAAACTCGAAACTAACATATTCCTAACCTGATTTAAACTCTATAGCATTAAAACTGTTTATATTGTTTTCCTAATCTAAAAAGAATTAGAGTACACACCTCCACATTTATAAACAACAATCTACTAGAAATAGAACTGCAAGATCTTACAAATTACTGATTTCTCAGCTTCTTCGATTAAATTCAACGATCTAACGAAGAAATTTATCATTCCAAGTCATTTTTACGCTGAATTCTGACATCAGATCAGCCGTCAGCCGTCGGCAGCCACAAATTCTGCACGTTTCAGACACAGCATGCAAGAATTTGAACAAGTCACCTCAATGCGCAAATCTAAGAGTTTAAAGCTTTGTATCGGGCCATTCTAAGATTTTCATGTCAGATTGAAGCCTAGAACTTCCATTTTACTGTGGTTTGGTTCAAAATGGACCTATACGATACGAATTCGAGCTGCGTCGTGTCGTTGTTCGATGGATCTGTCTATACTCCATCACCAAAACCTCTGGAGCTTCCCCGATCAACATTACAAAGCGAAATGTTCTCCTCTCATGAACCTGTAGTTGTGCGCCAGGGCCAGCATGAAACCTCCCGCTGCGGCGTGCACACACATCGCAGCAATGGTGGGCACCTTAACCCTCATGAAGGCGGCCAGAGACAGACGGTAGGAAAACGTTCACGGAAATCATGCTAAAATTTCCAAAATTTGATTAGTGAGAAGGGCTGTACAGTATTTCTCCTCTCGGCTGGAGTGAGCAGTGTTTGCTCAGCTCACTCCAGCAAAGAAAATGCCTCCGGCATAATGATACCATTACTACCCTATGGCGACAGCTCACTCCAGCAAAGAAAATGCCTCCGGCATAATGATACCATTACTACCCTATGGCGTATAGTTTTGATGACGAAAAAGGGGTATAGTCCTCATCTATATGCGTTAATTATATTAAATCCAAAATTAAGACCCATTTCATGAGAATAAGAAATATATCAAGAGACAGATGAAGCCATACATTCCTTGTATTTAGCACATGGAACAAAAGTGTAGTTATAGATATATATGAAATTATATTCCTATACTAGTTCGAGAAGTGCATGATTATAGTACGGTTCATCATAAAAATACCATAAATATGAGAGAGAAATAGAGTTGATGTTGTAGAAAATTAGAAAAAAAATGCCTATGAACGGGAGTTGTGACATCCTGACATCCATTCTAGCCAATAGTTCAAAAACATGTGTCCATTACAAAATAAAATAAGATAATCATTTTTTTATTTTTGGAACATATAAACAGAATAAGTATCTTAAAAGAGGATGTTGATTAATTTTTGATTTTCACATCCATTCTAGTCAATAGTTCAAAAACATGTGTCCATTACAAAATAAAATAAGATAATCATTTTTTTTATTTTTGGAACATATAAACAGATTAAGTATCTTAAAAGAGGATGTTGATTAATTTTTTATTTTCTTTAAGAGGAACAAAAGTGATACAATTGTTTTATATCAAGTGTAAAAAATGAGAAAATGATAAGGATATTTTCGACATAATTCTGTAAAGGTGGAATACGTAATATGAATTATTATGAAAAAGCGAGTTACTTTTTGTTTCTCAAGGGAAAAAGTGATAATTTTATCTAGAAAAATAAAATGTCATTTTTTGGTGATGTTTTGTTCTAGATTTGATCAAAATCTAAATAAGGGGATCACCAATTAAATTGTACTTGTGAGTGATGGTGTGTGTTTTTAGAAGCTTGAAAATGTTTTCGGCCTAGTTATTGGACATATATAATTGCGAAATCATGGAAGTACACAAATTAAAGGGCTATACATTCATGAGATGCATATGTAACAATGTTGTAGAAAGACAAATACCTTTTAAGTTTATCGTTTATAAATTTCAAATCAATTGAATACATTAGTATTAAGTGGAAAATTTTAAATTAAAAGTGTGTTTTTAAATAAAGGGTTGACTTCATGTAAGTAGAAAGTCATTGTTATCAAACTCAAATAATTATAAAAATCACATATTGGGGTGTGTTTTCAGTGGTTTTGGACACCCTAAATTTATAGCAAACAAAAGTCAAACATGAATGACATTAAAGAAACAAGTATAAGGGAGTGAGTTCAAATGAGTGAGTACACGTGAGTGTGACAACAATGTTGGATGGAATCATGGAATTTTTTTCTTATTGAAAGCATTAGTGGAAACAACATAAAATAGTTTAGTCATAATAACAAATAGAAATTTGAAAAATGTTTTTACATTTTTATGAGCCATGCAAACAAAGGCCATTATTTCAAACTCATTTCCAATTCCTGAATGTTGATTGAAGGGATTTAAAAAATTATTAGATAGCGAAGAATTATGAAATAATCTTTATTAATAACAACACACTTTTTAATTATGATGATAATTATAATTTTCATCAATAGTTCATTCATGAGCACTCAACAAAGCAACTTCTCATTACATATGAGGATGAGGTTGTGCATGATAAACTTGAATGTGAAATTTCGAAAAACACTTTCAGGCATTGGGAAGAACTATGGTATAATGAAAATCAACATGGCTTATGATATGACAAAGGAAACAAATTTCATAGTCCATATTACTAAAAAATGATTAAGTTTGTGGATGGGAGATTTCTTGGTAAAAATACATCGGAAATAAATGAATTTAATGCCATAGTCTATGATCAACGTACTTAAGAAAAAACGAAGTGACAACAATGTCAAAGAATTAGTCACATGGAATAACAATGTTTTTATCTCCACCCTGGTGAGTATTACAACAAGAAAAACCATTCAATGAATAGATGCTCCTAACAAAACAAATCTACAAGATAAAATATCAACTATTGGTGGATCTATCCTTAGTGATGATCATCAAGAGAAAATAAATTTCATTATGCTTACTATATAATTCAATGTTGAGTAAAGAAACAATATGTAGTGGATAGTTAAATGGGAATGGTACTCTTTGGCACATCAAATGAGAGAGTATAATGATGAAAATTCATTTCACCTTAAGGGGAGAAGTGAAAAAATCAAGTGAAAATGGCACTTCATCAATTAAAAACCATCTTCTATAGTGATGAATTGGTTAACCCACAAGAAAATATATTTTGTATCTTATTTCAATTGACAAAGGGGGGAATTCATGATGGTTTTCAAACTCGACAAAAGAAAAAAATTCAAGTGTGCAATATAGTGTATAGATTGTAGACTTATAAAGTGCCAAATGGGAGACAACCAATGTATTAACAGTATTGAATATATTTTATCACTTTAATTAGATTACTGGTCTACAATCAAATCAGTAAAATTTTATCTTGAACTCTATAACTTTAAATCACCATCAAATAAACTTCTGGGAAGATCTAGTATGGAATATGGGATCCTCTCATTTAGTTATTAGTTATCTAATTGGGATACATTAGGATGAAATTTCACACATAAAAGTGTAAAATTAGTTTTTGATGAAATGACCAAAATTAGAGAGCATTTCGATGATTCACTTGGATTGTAAAGGGTTGATACTGCATGTTCACCAATCAACATAAGTCATCATCTTGTTCTAGCTAAATTACTAGGAAAATGTCAAAGGAACTTAGCACAAGTGGCAATAGAACACATTTCATGGCATAGATACCTAGGTTAAAGTCTCTAGAGACATGTTGCTAAGCTAGCCCTTGTGAAATTTATTAAATTTTTATTCTACGTTGTGAAATAGTGGCATTCGTTTGTACAAAGTTACTTATTTCGTCAGGTAGGAATGTTCTCATTCCTATAAAAAATAAATAAAATAATTGGAAAATGAGTATAAAGTCATGTAATTAGGAAATATTTAAACATGGGTAGTTGTACTCTTCCATATTTCAACACTTTTTCAATCATCATCCAATTTTTATGGTATTTTCAGGTATACTTTTTTATAGCTCAAATCAAATGCTTTCAAAAGAGTCAATGTGTTTTCTTATAGATTAGGTATTTTGGTTGAGCTCATACTAAGATATAGACTTGTAATTAAGGTTAGGGTGAGGATGGCTGGGGGTTGTGAAATGTTAGCCTAATGGTTACCTTACAAATCACCAAGTCTTCTTATCACCTTTATTTGTATTATACATTTAACATAATAATAATTTAGATAAAATTACTTGTAAACCTAATCACCATATAAAATGTTATGATATAAAATGACATGATCCATTATACTATATTTTTATAACTTTGAGTAAATATGATAATAAAATGGCTTAAAGCCTTTTATATTATATATTATTTCTTAATAAAATAAAATTAATAAATATATATAAATTAAAATGTTAAATATTATATATATGGATAATATTGTTGTTAATTTTTGTTATAATAATAATATATTATTATTGCTATTATTTTAAAAGTTATATTTAATTTTATAATAAAAATATTAAAAAAAATTGCAAATCTAATCATTGGAGGTTGACGGTGATACAAAATTAGATATATTTTTATATGATAGTAAAAGTCAAAATATCAACATTGGTTGACCAAACCACCGATTTTAAATAACACTTAATGATTCACTTAGATTGTAAAGCTGTGGAATTGAATGTAAAACCAACCAACATAGTCTACCAGCTTGTTCTAGCTAAATTATTCATAAAATAAGTATAATTTCATGTAATTAGAAAAGTATCTCAACATTGGTAATTGTCCAAGTCCATATTCAACGCCTTTCCAATTCATTTTAAATGAATTATTCATTATCCAATTTTCATTGTTTTTTTTGAAATGAGTATAATTTCATGTAATTAGAAAAATATCTAAACATTGGTTTCCAATTCATTCTAAATGAATTATTCATTATCAAGTTTTGATGGTTTTTTTTTAAATTGAATTTTCATGATAGTTTAAATTAAAAGTTATTAAAAGATTTATTTTATCTGTTTATGCATTAGGTTTTTTTTGGTTAAGCTCATACCAAAATATAGATTTCGTAATTAAATTTAGAAATGAAGAGGGGTGGGGGTTGTGAAATGTTATCCTCAAAGTTACTTTACAAATCACTAAGCTTTTTGTCAATGGTCTTTATACAATTTATTGAAAATAATAATAATTTATTCTAAAGTAGTAACTCATTGATAATTGTTTGTAACTCTAATTATCATGTTAAAAAAAAAATTAAAAAAAATTGTAACCCAATTTCTTTATAAAGTAGTACCAACCATTATGATGAGGTGGCATAATACATCGTACCTAAACTTTGAGTCGATATGATACTAAAATGTCTTAAAACATTTTATTATATACTTAAAATTATACAAAACAAAAATATGTCATTGGAAAAGAAAAATAAAAAGGCCCAGGAAACATTGCAAATCTATATCGTTGGATGTTGACAATGATACATAGTAAAATATATTTTTATATCATGTTTCGCAAAAGTCAAAATGTTGACTTGCAAACACCCTTATTTGTTATTGGTCATACGATGACCTTATTTACTAGGAAATTAGTTACCAGAACCTCATTTTGGCTAAGTAATAAGAAAGTTGGTGTTGAATTTGAGAACGGCATTGGGTGCGGAGGTGGATTCCGTGGTAACAACGGCATAGCCACGAGCAAATCTGAACTTTCCCGTTCCTCCAACTATCGCATACTCAGACTGCGGTTGATCGAACCTGTCGGTTCCCTGAAACTCCAGAGTGCTGCCGCTGTACTCCCTATTCTGAAAGATGAGAGTGAAAACCATGAAGAAATCAAGCCCAGTAACCATATTTGTATTCACGTACGTTCCTTGCGCTCGGCCTAAAATATTGTGAGAGCCGGATTTGGAGTTTGATCCTCTGCTGATGACATCGGTGGTAACTACTAGGGTTCTAAACTTGCCCGCATTTGAAGAAGAACCATTTAATCCCGCCACTGGAAACGCCGTCACATTCGTTCCGCTCAGATTGTCGTGCAAATAGAATACCATATTCATCTCACTTTCACGCGCAATAGCCTGCAGGGAGACGATGATGACCATGGCCATGACTGCAAATAAAAGCCTGATACCCATGGAACAGGAATGGGACAACATACAAATATATAGATGGGGGAGTTTGCGAGAGAGTATTGCAGCGCTGATGAATAAATAGGTGCTACCATCCATAAACGACATAGCTTCCAGATCCTAAACCCAACTGGCTTTGACATTGAGCTATTCACAAGATGCTCTTGTTTGTTGTTTAGCATAACGATATTCATCATTAAACCTCCAAAGTGTTTGCATTTTCCAAGGCCAACTATTAGTCATTTCGCATTTCCAAGGCCAACTATTAGTCATTTTGCATTTGCATTTTCCAAGGCCAACGTTAGCTTGTTCTCACCGTGCAAGTTATTTTCTTCTTTCTTTTTTCTTTGGTGTAGCTTGGGAAGCTAATTTTTTTTTGGTGGTGAGTGGGTGGTTTGATGTGGGTGTGTGTGTTTTTTTTTTTTCGAATTTTTTTTAAGGAAGGACCTAGCCCTTTTGGTCTTGTTTCTTAAATTCTATGTTGGTTTTATTTCTAGTTTATATAAGATTTTTTTATAATGAAAGGGTTTGAGTAAGGAGTGATTTATTTTACTCTACATGTTGGGAGAAATTAAGTGGATAATATCATTGATTGTTTATAGTGGTCAGCTAACAGGTAGGTATCAATATTGTTTCTCTTTAATACATGTTCAATATGGCTTTGGGTGTTTGTTGTCTTCAACATTTGGGGTGGTCGTTTAGAGAAATGAACAGGCACCTAGCGAGGATAGAGGTATTCATCTTGCATGGAAAAGGATCGGCTCTTCTTAAAAAACTCTTGGATCCAATGCCTATTAAGATATCTAACTCCTTTTAATTCCGTAAATGATACGGGCTATTTTATATAATTGGTTTCTTAACTAGTATCTTCTTATCAAGATTGTTGCTCTCGTTTTGTTGACATTTTCTAGTTTCTTGATGTTAATCTATTGTTATTTTTCTAGTATAGATATTCAATTGCTGCTCTTGTTTTGTTGACATTTTCTAGTTTCTTGATGTTAATCTATTGTTATTTTCTACTATAGATATTCAAATTGATAAGCATTCATTTTGTTTGACTTTTGATATTGGATGCTTCAATTTTTAGACTATAGGCTACTCGTTGCTATTTTTCGAGAAGAGCCCTTTTGTGTTTCCATTGGTCTGGTTTCCCAATTAGTGCCAAACCAAATGCCTATAAAAGTCTAGACAACATGTAACTCTCTCACACTAATACAAGTTTTAAATTTACAAACAAACAAATACATATTCTAATTACTATATGCCAAAAAAATGGAGAAAATATTTTTTTTAAGTTATCTTATACACAATTGGTCCACTAAAATTTGTGTAAGTTTAGAAATTTTTTTTTGTATTAGAGCTATATACTTGTGATTATTAGTATTTTTTAAAAATTTTGATATCTAGAATGATTAAAAAACATATAAATCTTAATGGGATGTGAGAATCCATTAAAAAAGTTAAATATAAGTGAAAATGAAATTATAATAAAATTTTGTTCAATAAAATGAATGGATATGCTATATATTATATATAAATAATGGTGTAACATTTAAAAAATAAAAGTAGTTAATTTAGTATAGATATAACAAAACATAGAGATTTTGCGTGACAACAAAATGAAAGTGACAAGATTTTAGAGTTCCTAAATGTATGAAATTAGCTTGACATAGTTGAGTAAGCGTAAAATATAAGATATTAAAGGAATAGGATTGTTGATTTACCTAGAAAGAAATTTTTTGTAAGCCAAAAACTATTAAGGTGTTGAAATATGGCCAATTGGGAATTGACTAATTTAAGGTTTTTCTTAGTGTTAGTGTGGGATTCTTGGAAGTTAGGTTGCAACATGAAAAATTACTTTCAATGGAAGCAATGGAGTTTTTATAATATTGGTTCCAAGTTTTCATTTGGATAGAGGCACAAGAAAGAGTGAGATGGGAAGGTGGGTCTACTTATGTGGGAGAGGTAGAAGGGATTGAGTGGGTCAGCACAAAAATAAATTAGTGAAGAGTTATACATAAGTGACTAGTATGGATTTCGAGGGCAAGGCAAATATATGAGTAGTAATAGGGTGGGTGGTTCCACAAAAAAATGGCTTAATAAATAGCGGTACCATTGTAATAACCAAGACATAATGAATATTTTTATATATGTCCCATATAATGGTGTCATTTTTTATTGTGATGATGCCTTTAGTATATACTATTTTCTCTCTTTTCGTTTTGAGGATGGTGATTGATAGTATCTTCCCTTTAATGATTGTGAATGCATTAAGTTATTTTTAAGTGACTATTCATGCCTTTTAAAGAGCAAGGAGTGACAACCTACAAGCAATGTTTTAACCATTTCTAACCCAAGTGATGACAAAGATTTAATATTAGGAGTTGAAACAGTTTGTGGACCTCATACAACATAATCTAATATACAATGCTTTATCAATAAAAATACCATCGATGCCCATGTCTATTGTCTTATTTGTTAGGTCTATTTTGTATCAAGTATTTCAAAGCTTCTTTTGAGCATGGATTCTTTAGCCACCCCACATACTAGGATATTTACAAATGGGGCACCCATAACAACCCTTTAGTGAAGAACCAAGATGTTGTTCCATTTCAATAATAACCAAGAGTGAAACGATATCTAATATGAATTCACTAGTGACCTTAGTTCATAGCTAAATATTGATTTTTCTTAATGTTGTCCCTACATATTATATTTATAGAAACTAAACATTGATAGTTATAATAATGTTGGGTTTATAATTTAGGAGTCTTTTAGAATGAAGAGTTTGGTCTTTAAAGATATTTAGAATGTTGCTTCACTATTTGACATATTTTTGAGTGATTTAGAGTTTTTTCAAAATGTTAGGGTGATAGCCGCCCTAAAATTAGTAGACAAATTATATATTGTAATGTAAGAAAGGATAAAATTGGTAAAGGATCATAGTAGTGTGAACATAAATATTGTAAGAGGTCATACTAGAAGGTTTTCCTACTGAAATGTTCTTCCACTAGCATGTTCTAGATTGACAGAAAGTAAAATACATAAAGGTAGAAGCATTGTACAATATTCCTTATAGAATTAATGTAACAAGGATATGCTCTATTGGAGGTTGGTCCCTCAAAGAGGCAAGTGAACATTGTGATATTTTTAGTAAAGTTCTCTTATTTTGACTCTTATTATCATCATGCTCTCTTTATTTCCTTTTCTTCTAAATCCTCATTTGTAATTTAAATTTATGCTATGAATAATTTTATTGGGTACACTACAATTCATATTAAATAGATTTACAATGCCAAATGTAAAGAAAAAATTCAAACTCGAGACATTTTTTTAGCATCTATATAGAACTATAATGATATATCAGAAAGTGGGTAAAACTATTGTCAAGAAAGAATATATGTGGGAACTACACATGATTTAACCTAGTTGGAAACCCATGTAATCCTTACTAATAACCCTTCATATAGTATTAGATCATAAAAAACCTGTGCACAAAATCTCACTTTCACGTAATATTGGGTATATTGGAAGTCTTGTTGGCATCTTGAAACGACCTTCAGTTTAGTTTTTTTTACCTTGTTACTACTATAGTGGCACTGATAAAAACATTCACGAAGAAAATATCAAGTATATAAGTAATAGAGTAGTATGGATTAGGGTACAATAAACCCTCATTAGTCAGATTCGTTAGATATTGAGTTGAGTATTATTATTGCTCCCGACAAGTGTACTATAGAGTTATATAATAGGGAAATCCCTTGTCCTTAGGACCCTTAAAGCCATAATCCTTGCTACTATAATATTCGAAATTTTCCATCAGCTAATTGGAATATTAGAGTTCTTACTTTTCTTATTTAGTTAAGTAATATTAAAAGGGTGGAGGGACCCATAAAACTAGTAGATGAGTAGAATCCACGTCTATAGTGTGAATGTGGGTTAGTTGAGTAGTGGAGTAGCATTATGGAGTATGGGAAAAGCATAATAATGAAGAAAGAGTGGAGGTCATAGAGAATTAATGAGGAATAAAAGGAAGATGAGGGTAGAAAAGAAGGAGAGTCTGGATTTTTATTGTTAAGTTTTGTAAGAGATTTCTTTACATGATTTAGTTGTTTAGCTAAGTCTGTTGTGTTGTCCAAGTCCATATTCAACGCCTTTCCAATTCATTTTAAATGAATTATTCATTATCCAATTTTAATTGTTTTTTTGAAATGAGTATAATTTCATGTAATTAGAAAAATATCTAAACATTGGTTTCCAATTCATTCTAAATGAATTATTCATTATCGAGTTTTGATGGTTTTTTTGAGATTGAATTTTCATCATAGTTCAAATTAAAAGTTATTAAAAGATTTATTTTATCTGTTTATGCATTAGGTTTTTTTGGTTAAGCTCATACCAAAATATAGATTCGTAATTAAAGTTAGAAATGAAAAGGGGTGGGGATTGTGAAATGTTATCCTCAAAGTTACTTTACAAATCACTAAGCTTTTTGTCAATTGTCTTTATACTATTTATTGAAAATAATAATAATTTATTCTAAGGTAGTAACTCATTGATAATTGTTTGTAACTCTAATTATCATGTTAAAAAAAAATTAAAAAAAATTGTAACCCAATTTCTTTATAAAGTAGTACCAACCATTATGATGAGGTGGCATTATCCATCGTACCTAAACTTTGAGTCGATATGATACTAAAATGGCTTAAAACATTTTATTATATACTTAAAATTATACAAAACAAAAATATGTCATTGGAAAACAAAAATAAAAAGGCCCAGGAAACATTGCAAATCTATATCGTTGGATGTTGACAATGATACATAGTAAAATATATTTTTTTATCATATTTCGCAAAAGTCAAAATGTTGACTTGCAAACACCCTTATTTGTTATTGGTCATACGATGACCTTATTTACCAGGAAATTAGTTACCAGAACCTCATTTTGGCTAAGTAATAAGAAAGGTGCTGTTGAATTTGAGAACGGCATTGGGTGCGGAGGTGGATTCCGTGGTAACAACGGCATAGCCACGAGCAAATCTGAACTTTCCCGTTCCTCCAACTATCGCATACTCAGACTGCGGTTGATCGAACCTGTCGGTTCCCTGAAACTCCAGAGTGCTGCCGCTGTACTCCCTATTCTGAAAGATGAGAGTGAAAACCATGAAGAAATCAAGCCCAGTAACCATATTTGTATTCACGTACGTTCCTTGCGCTCGGCCTAAAATATTGTGAGAGCCGGATTTGGAGTTTGGTCCTCTGGTGATGACATCGGTGGTAACTACTAGGGTTCCAAACTTGCCCGCATTAGAAGAAGAACCATTTAATCCCGCCACTGGAAACTTGCCCGCATTAGAAGAAGAACCATTTGTTGACATTTTCTAGTTTCTTGATGTTAATCTATTGTTATTTTTCTAGTATAGATATTCAATTGCTGCTCTTGTTTTTTTGACATTTTCTAGTTTCTTGATGTTAATCTATTGTTATTTTCTACTATAGATATTCAAATTGATAAGCATTCATTTTGTTTGACTTTTGATATTGGATGCTTCAATTTTTAGACTATAGGCTACTCGTTGCTATTTTTTGAGAAGAGCCCTTTTGTGTTTCGATTGGTCTGGTTTCCCAATTAGTGCCAAACGAAATACCTATAAAATTCTAGACAACATGTAACTCTCTCACACTAATACAAGTTTTAAATTTACAAACAAACAAATACATATTCTAATTACTATATGCCAAAAAAATGGAGAAAATATTTTTTTTAAGTTATCTTATACACAATTGGTCCACTAAAATTTGTGTAAGTTTAGAAATTTTTTTTTGTATTAGAGCTATATACTTGTGATTATTAGTATTTTTTAAAAAATTTGATATCTAGAATGACTAAAAAACATATAAATCTTAATGGGATGTGAGAATCCATTAAAAAAGTTAAATGTAAGTGAAAATGAAATTATAATAAAATTTTGTTCAATAAAATGAATGGATATGCTATAAATTATATATAAATAATGGTGTAACATTTAAAAAATAAAAGTAGTTAATTTAGTATAAATATACCACAACATAGAGTATAGATATGATTTTGCGTGACAACAAAATGAAAGTGACAAGATTTTAGAGTTCCTAAATGTATGAAATTAGCTTGACATAGTTGAGTAAGCGTAAAATATAAGATATTAAAGGATTAGGATTGTTGATTTACCTAGAAAGACATTTTTTGTAAGCCAAAAATTATTAAGGTGTTGAAATATGGCCAATTGGGAATTGACTAATTTAACGTTTTTCTTAGTGTTAGTGTGGGATTCTTGGAAGTTAGGTTGCAACATGAAAAATTACTTTCAATGGAAGCAATGGAGTTTTTATAATATTGGTTCCAAGTTTTCATTTGGATAGAGGCACAAGAAAGATTGAGATGGGAAGGTGGGTCTACATATGTGGGAGAGGTAGAAGGGATTGAGTGGGTCAGCACAAAAATAAATTAGTGAAGAGTTATACATAAGTGACTAGTAAGGATTTCAAGGGCAAGACAAATATATGAGTAGTAATAGGGTGGGTGGTTCCACAAAAAAATGGCTTAATAAATAGCGGTACCATTGTAATAACCAAGACATAATGAATATTTTTATATATGTCCCATATAATGGTGTCATTTGTTATTGTGATGATGCCTTTAGTTGATACTATTTTCTCTCTTTTTCGTTTTGAGGATGGTGATTGATAGTATCTTCCGTTTAATGATTGTGAATGCATTAAGTTATTTTAAAGTGACTATTCATGCCTTTTAAAGAGCAAGGAGTGACAACCTACAAGCAATGTTTTAACCATTTCTAACCCAAGTGATGACAAAGATTTAATATTAGGAGTTGAAATAGTTTGTAGACCTCATACAACATAATCTAATATACAATGCTTTATCAATAAAAATACCATCCATGCCCATGTCTGTTGTCTTATTTGTTATGTTTATTTTGTATCAAGTATTTCAAAGCTTCTTTTGAGCATGGATTCTTTAGCCACCCCACATACTAGGATATTTGCAAATGGGGCACCCATAACAACCATTTAGTTAAGAACCAAGGTGTTGTTCCATTTCAATAATAACCAAGAGTGAAATGATATCTAATATGAATTCACTAGTGACCTTAGTTCATAGCTAGATCTTGATTTTTCTTAATGTTGTCCCTACATATTATATTTATAGAAACTAAACATTGATAGTTATAATAATGTTGGGTTTATAATTTAGGAGTCTTTTAGAATGAAGAGTTTGGTATTTAAAGATATTTAGAATGTTGCTTCACTATTTGACATATTTTTGAGTGGTTTAGAGTTTTTTCAAAATGTTAGGGTGATAGCCGCCCTAAAATTAGTAGACAAATGATATATTGTAATGTAAGAAAGGATAAAATTGGTAAAGGATCATAGTAGTGTGAACATAAATATTGTAAGAGGTCATACTAGAAGGTTTTCCTACTGAAATGTTCTTCGACTAGCATGTTCTAGATTGACAGAAAATAAAATACATAAAGGTAGAAGCATTGTACAATATTCCTTACAGAATTAATGTAACAAGGATATGCTCTATTGGAGGTTGGTCCCTCAAAGAGGCAAGTGAACATTGTGATATTTTTAGTAAAGTTCTCTTATTTTGACTCTTATTATCATCATGCTCTCCTTATTTACTTTTCTTCTAAATCCTCATTTGTAATTTAAATTTATGCTATGAATAATTTTATTGGGTACACTACAATTCATATTAAATAGATTTACAATGCCAAATGTAAAGAAAAAATTCAAACTTGAGACATTTTTTAACATCTATATAGAACTATATTGATATATCAAAAAGTGGGTAAAACTATTGTCAGGAAAGAATACATGTGGGAACTACACATGATTTAACCTAGTTGGAAACCAATGTAATCCTTACTAATAACCCTTCAAATAGTATTAGATCATAAAACACCTGTGCACAAAATCTCACTTTCACGTAATATTGGGTATATTGGAAGTCTTGTTGGCATCTTGAAACGACCTTCAGTTTAGTTTTTTTTACCTTGTTACTACTATAGTGGCACTGATAAAAACGTTCACGAAGAAAATATCAAGTATATAAGTAATAGAGTAGTATGGATTAGGGTACAATAAACCCTCATTAGTCAGATCCGTTAGATATTGAGTTGAGTATTATTATTTCTCCCTACAAGTGTACTATAGAGTTATATAATAGGGAAATCCCTTGTCCTTAGGACCCTTAAAGCCATAATCCTTGCTACTATAATATTTGAAATTTTCCATCAGCTAATTGGAATATTAGAGTTCTTACTTTTCTTATTTAGTTAAGTAATATTAAAAGGGTGGAGGGACGCATAAAACTAGTAGATGAGTAAAATCCATGTCTATAGTGTGAATGTGGGTTAGTTGAGTAGTGGAGTAGCATTATGGAGTATGGGAAAAGCATAATAATGAAGAAAGAGTGGAGGTCATAGAGAATTAATGAGGAATATCATGGAGATAATGGAGGAATAAATGCAAGATGATGGATATACTAGAGAAGCAATTGCAAAGATGATTGAGGAAGTGGTGCATTAAATGTACACATGATGGACGAAGTGGAGAGTAATTACAGTAGTGATTGAGATCATGGAGGAAAATTCGGTCTTTATGGAGGCCAGTGGCCACATGCGCAGCGCAGTTATGAGTTGGGCCAAGGCTAAGGAAGGCTCACAACCATAAAAGGAAGATGAGGGTAGCAAAGAAGGAGAGTCTGGATTTTTATTGTTAAGTTTTTTAAGACATTTCTTTACATGCTTCAGTTGTTTAGCTAAGTTTGTTTTGTTGTTTAGCATCGGGTGTTCCCAAGCGGGAATCCCATCCTCACCCATGGGGGACTTTGAGTGCCTACTATGGGAAGGTTTTCTTGGGAGCCATTCACCATCCAAAAATTAGTGCTACTTTCAACCACTCTCACCTGCACTTCCAGCTACAGGAATTACACATTCCTGAAATAGAGCTTGACAGTTGGGAGGTTTTTCTCAGTACTTCAGTTGAGAAACCTACGGAGGGATCAACCCTTCACATTGTGGATTCATTGTTGTCTTCCAAAAGTTTCAATGTCATATCCAACATCAGTCCATCCATATATTCTCCTATGCAACAACATTTCCTACAGGAATTGTGTAATTCTACAGTGAGGGTTTGAGGGGAAGAGGAAGTTGAAAGCAACTCAGCTTGGAATCCTTTGAGGGATCAATCCTTCACATCGGGGATCACTTCAGCAGCCTGATTATCTATTAGCAGGCTACATCATCAGCCCTCGTAGACAACGTGGTATTTCCTAGCACTTGTGCATGCAGCAGCTGTAAATTCAATGGAGAAGCTAGATCTCAAGTTTTAAGCTTGGGAATCGTGAGAAGGGATCAGCCCTATAGTTAGTGAGCTAAGAGGGTATTATTACAACTGATAGATATTTTTTTCAGCCCCAGATCAGCAGCTATCTCAAGGGAGTGTGTAACTCAGCCAATAGGGGTGCAGTGTGCAACCCAAAAAGGGCCGAAATTCCAAACCCAAAATCTTGCCAAACCATTTCTTGGTTTTTCTGGGTTTTTCGAGTAGAATCCGTGATTAAAATCTCGAATCTTTCTGAGCACTCCAGCCAATCTCATGGATCCAATGATAGAGCCTTCTCAGGAACAAGCATGCAACAACATCATCAAGGTTTCCAAGACTTCAGTTTCTTCTTCAACTTCAACAGACTATGTATTTATTTCAGAGAGTTTCAGTATTACAACTTGTGTTCAAACAAAAACCAACCAACCAACCCCTATCTCATCTTCTTCAGAAGTATTTATAGAGGAAATGAGGAGGTGGAATGGGATAAAATATCTTCCAAGTTCAATTAATATAGTTTACTGTCTCTCGGCCTTTGAGGGGCCTAATGGAGAACATTCTGATATTTTTCCTGTATTAATTGGTTTATATTAACTACCAAGCTTGCTGGAAAGAATTTGTTAACTTTAAGGCTCTTCGTCATCCTCATAATAACTTCTGCTGTCAGTTTACAATAATTTCCTTTGGTTGAATTAACTGTTCAGCCGCATTGATGCAAATTATCCAGCTCAGGAAATAACTCGGCCTCCTTTTGATTGCTTTGAGGCTGTAGGTGGCTTTGTGGTAGCTAGGGGATTCAATTTTCCCCTGATGTGGCAACGTCGGCTATTTGACCTAAAACACCTGTAGTATATTTGAATTCTGTGTTTTAGTCTTTAATTAAGCCTAATCTCTGTCTTTTGGTCTTCAAAATTTATTTAAACGTGAATCAGATGCTTGATTCAGTCAAATTTATGTCTTAATCCTTTCAAACTGTGTTCACAGTCTTTAAATAATTTTCCGCTTTGATTCTGCATTTTCGATCTGATACTCTTTAATCATATTACTCTTCACGGTATCTTGTTGATGTGCAGATCCACGAAGGTCTCTTTATGGTATCAGCGCTTCATGATGCACCGCCTGAGCGTGGTGTTGAAACCTTTAAATGGATCCTTTTAATAAGCAAAGCTTGAAGGATTTTCATCCTTTGGCTTTGATTTTCCCTTTAAAACATTCGAAATCCACTAGATCCTGCAAAAAACACACAAAAATTATAAAATCCTGCATTTATTGGGTTTTAACTGCTTCGGAGGCGTCTGGAGAGAGCGTGACCGTTGGATGGCTTCATCCAATGGTGGAAATCTGCGCAGAAGAGGTTAAAAAGGAGAGCAGAAGGATATTTGAGTCGGATCCGTCGATCTACAGAGATCGACAGTTAGGAGAGATCTGGGATGCATAATGGAGAAATAGCGAAAATACAAAGGAAAACAGGTTAAAAACCTTAGGCGGAGGGAGGAATGAATCAAAGATCAAATGGGTTTCGGGTAAAACATGAGCTGTCGAATGTGACTAGACCCACAGAGATCGACGATAGATATTAAATCGGGAGGTTGGCGATCGGGGCGAACAAACAAATGCACCGAATAAAACTTGCGATGCAATTTTGCACAGACCGTTGGATCGAAGGATTAGATCAACGGTGGAGAATGAATGGGGGGACTAGCCGATCGGAGGGAACAAACACATGCAGTGATTGAAAGTAGTGATGCGATTGAACGATCGGGGAGGGCCGATGCGATGGTGCGATCGGGCCATCGCAATCGGAAGTTTCAAATGAACACAATCGGAGGAGCCTTACAAAGGTTTCCGATGTGATCGGGCCATCGCAATCGGAAGTGCGGAGTTTTATATATATAATACTCAATCGCACCAGAAAGTCTTGATGCGGGTCTCTACAATCAACCCATTGAACTTTTCTGACGCGATAAGCGCTTCGGCCTTTGTGCTTGGTTTTTGCGAAGAAAACAAAGGACCGGGGTTCATTAACATATGGGTCTTAATCGCATCAAAAGTTTCGATGCGGTCTTTTTAATCAACCCATTTTGAATTTTCCCAATACGATTGCGTGATCGCCTCTTTTCAATCTAACCATTTTTTATATATAGCACGTGACTTTGGTTTTTTAGATCAAACTTTGGAAAAAAGGGTTTTTAGTATTTTGAAAGGAAAAAATGGATCGGGCATGGATTTTTCAACATTTTAAGCATCGAAGGCGGGCCCATGGGTTATATGAAAAATAATATGATCGGAGGATAAAAGCACAGGGCTTAATCGCATCAGAACTTTTGGCATGGTACAAGGACTTGTCCACTCGGAATATTTGCGATGCAATTAAGCGCTCGATGGGTCGGCGCCTGGTTTGTGTGGTGTGGGCATATGGGGGAAGTGGTTTAGGTTTTGGCTCAAGGGGGTTTTAAACCCATAGTGATAATACTTTGTTTTTTACAAATTTTTTCATGGTTTTCAAAGGAAATGGGGGTTTCGGAATAGTTCAAAAATGAGTCTTAAACTATGGAAAAATGTTTTTCATGAATGGAAGAAGGAGAAATTATGAAAAATAGAGGAATTATATGGAGAAAAAGGGGAGAAAATGAAGGTTAGTTTTGAGTGGGGGAAGGGGAAAAAATGATGGTTTTGCAACAGTCTTTCTCTTGGAATTTTAGCAGAATTTCTGAGTATGAAATGGAAACAATAGTAAAGTTTTAAGATTAATGACTAGATGTCTTCATGAGACTTCAAGAGGTAACACTTTTTGCAATAAAATATGTTTCTTGAAGGCTCCAAAATCATTTAGCCACCACTTGGTATGACAAAATTTTATCGGTGGCTAATAGAACCCTAGGTTGATAAGTATAGATGAGTATCCCTTGGGAGTTGCAGCACTTATGGTGCAAAACTAGGGCTCACGATGAGGTTCTATATCTTATTTATTACCATTATTTCAATATAAAATTTGGATTGGGTCAAGGCTCCAGTAATTTTGTAGATTTATTCAGTCTTAATCTCTTACTTATTTTTTCACTTCAGAAATAATGCACCAAGCTACAAATTTTCGGTGTCTCAAATCTGGTGATTAATTGGATAACATCACAATCTACTTGTCACACACACTCTCTTAGAATTTTATTGAATAAATTATTTATCCTTGAAACACACATTGATATACTCTCTTTTCATTCTATTTATAGGGATGAAAGCCATATTTCAGATCATCTATCTAGAGAAGGCTTGCAATAGGATATTGGTTCTTGGCAGGTAATAGAGGTCAACAACAACACACAGTACCAATATTATTATTGTCCATTCTTGGAGAATCAGCAGGCAGATGCAGCACCAACAAATTGAACATATGTGATCTTCTTTGCACTTTCAGACAGTCATCACTCGTGATTTTCTAATTTTATATCATTATCAACTCTCATATATTGGACTTTATTTTCCAAACTCTAATAACATTATGTATATATTTTTTAGCTAGGATGTTAGAACTTATGCAGCTGATACAAAGCTATGTCTTTGTTAATATGAACTATGAACCATACAACATGTCATTTTCATCTTTTATTATAATGGAAATAACGATTTTTCTCGGGGAAAAAGAACATGCAAGGTGTTAGGATTTAGAGAAAATTCCTTTATGGTGTTCCATCGCTTATTATCTTATATAGTTCTAACTTTGGTATGAATATGATAACAAGATGGTTTGATGTATTTTACTTCATATTGTTGATCCTTCCTTGCAAATTTTGCACCAAAACTAATTTAGTCTTAAAGGTGTGATAGCTACTCATGGTAGTGATCAACGAGAAAAATAAAATTTTGAAGAAATCATTGAGTTGTATTGAATAGGAACTTGGATGATAAGAAAATTATATGAATCTCTAAAGAGAACGATCATGTAAGTCATGCAATCTATTGTTTGTTATCCCAATTCCCAAGATAAAAAGTAGAAGTGACATTTCCTTTGCCAACATGTTGCAAATCTACATCTATTTGAAGTGAATAGATAAAATCATGGAGAATTGCTAGGTTTGGACATTTTTCAAATAATAGACAATATTTGAGTGCAAAAATAGACATGCTACACCAGAAAAACAATAAATGAGGTTGTGTAACTATGATCAGTTCTTTATTTTTATCATTTTTATGCATTTTAAAATATATTGTCAATTATACGGGACAAAAGCCATCCATGAAAGAAAAAGAAGCCCTACGTCAAAGTTCGAAATTTTTTTATTTATTTATTATGTCTTCTCTCTAGATTAATGGATTAGTAAAAATAAGTTATTATATCATTATATCTTCAAAACCACACTCCTAACAAGATATTTGGGTTATTAAAAGTGAAAATCCATTGAATATTTTCCTCATGATTTAAATCTCCAAAGATTAAGTTCTATTTCAAAGAGAAAATCAAGTAATATCAGAGATATACTAGTGTGTGCCATTGATATGTCTATAATTTGAAATATTCCATAGAGTCCCTTTTATTCACTCACTTGTTCTAGAAAACATAATCTTTACAAACTAGATTTGAGTTCTTCATTGAATTTTTAATTGAGAATCAACCTTTTAAATAGTTTATTCCATTTTGTTTTTTTTTTGAAACATGTATGTTTCAAAAAAAATCTATTAAAAATATACAATCAATGATCCCCAATGATAAATAGTGATTGTCTACAATGGTCCTTGAGAAAAGAAATTCTAGTTTTTCTCTCAACCATAAGGATGGTGACCAAAGGTGATTCTGGATTGTGATCCTTGAAAAAGAAACTATAGTTTGTCTCTCAACAATAATGTTAGTGGGCATTTGAAAATTAGATTTTGTGATCATTGCAAAATAAATATGAAAATTAGTTTTGGTTTTATAAATTGTTGAATTATTGCAACAAAATACCAATAATGTCAGGGATATATACACGTTGAGGTGTAGATAGATATCCATTCCTAGGGATTTCCAATTTATTAAATTTATCTATTAAATAATTTAAATGCTAAAATTAGTGTAGCAAAAAATAAGTCCAAGGATTTATTTGGTTTATTGCCAAAGGTTAGTTTTTCATGCATTAATGCATAACTATAGAGAACAACAATTGGAAGCCTCTATGAGCACATTGCAATGTTAGGTGTTCAAGAGGCACCCAAGTAAATTATCCCCACTTTATAAATTAAAATTACATTTGAGCTCATGTCTTATTGCCAACTGGAAATAGATATGCAATGTTGAGGGGCTTGAAATTTCCAATATTGGAGTGGACCACATGCGTGGAAACATTTTCTGAGGTGTGTCCTCTATAATACCCCTCTGTTGTTGTAATTTTTATCTTGTTTAGACTGAATTATGTTAGAAATAATGACCAAAAATCCATGAAGTAAACTGAAACATTTATGTAAAGGAATAATTTTATTAATAAATAAATTAATTGAAATTGATTACTTGGAAATGAGACACCTAAAAATGAGATTCTTTCCCAAGAAGGAAAAACAAAAATCTCATTAGTAAATGAGATTGGGATAATTATTTCAGGATAAGAATTATGATATGAAATTATAGATAAGTTTAATGGATTGGACAGAAAAATCCATTAAATTTCTTAGCTGGGGAAAGATGCTATGGTTTGATAAAGATAAAGCATCACGAGAGAGAAAAGTGATATTTTAGGGAAAAGCCTAGGCAAGTGGTCATGGAGAACCATAAAAGCGTGACACCGCTAAGGGAAACATCAATCATGAAAGAAAGGTATGAAATACCTATTGAAGGGATCAACAAAGGTTGTGAATACCCTTGCGGTAACTTCTCAACTCGAGGGTAAACTAGAGGAATACAATTCTAGGTTGAGTGGAAAGAGGTGTGTAATTTCTAGGTACCCTTATTGCTAAATATATTGGTATTAGTTATTATTTCTTCTGAGAAGCATTCATGTGTAGTTATTTTGTTTTCATAATTACTAGTAGCATGAACTTAGTACTATGAAATCTAAATTATCCTAGAGATGCAGGTATTTGGAAATATGAAAATGGGATGTTTCGTATTAAAACATGAATTAAATTAGACACTGACATGCTTGTTGTTCTGAAAAATATGTACATTAATATATTAAAATTGAGTTATATGAATTATAACTTTGTTACTGTAGGGCACATAGCTATAATCAATAGGTTTCATTCTACTTCACCAAAGAGAGCTTGTTATTATAGCTATTCTCATTATGAATGATAACATAGAGAAAAAGAGTAACTAAAGACATATCTAAAGTGTTGAGCGTGGTATTTTACACCTATAGAATTTAAATTTAGTTACTTACAAATTATATGATTAAACAATTATAATCATCCTATTCAGGAAGGAAATGAACATGATCGGGGATATCCAAGGAATTGAAAATAATTAACCATGGAAGGCTAATATAACTCTATAGAATAGAGTCTGGAGACATGTTGCAAATTGAGCATCGTAAATTAAAATATTATCGACATTTATTTTGCTGTAGTGGTAAGTTTTGGTAACCAAGTTTCGGGTTCGAAATGAAACACAGTGGACTTTTGAGATTAATGGAAAGCATTGTTTTTAATTAATTACTAATTAATTCATATATTAATATGTTTTTTTTGTTTCAATATGACTCCAAACAATTTCATTAAATAAAAGAGAATAATAGAGACAAAGATCTCCAAAGGGAGGAAAATCAACTAATAGTATCTAAGAACACCAATGAATATTATTTACATATTTGAGGTTGGATAATCATTTAAATGACTGGTGAGACGAAGTATGGACTATTTTGGATAATACTGACTTCGAGTACCAAAAAAAAAACTCAGTAGTTAAGCTTATTTTCAAACATATATACATAGGAAACCAGGTTAATGAGGAAACATATTAAAGAATAACATTTATATTATCCAACGTTGAATTGAATGTAAGAAATGACTGTAATTACTGTACAATATTCCTGAAATTCCATACAACAAGTAAAGATATAGGCAAAAAAATAAGAATAAATCGAAACATGTATACACCAGTCTGTGTGTGTGGTGAGGATAATAAATAGACCTACATGCAACCAGAAACTTATTCTATATAGGTAAACAAGTCATAGTTAATGGATATATATAACCATGCTAACAAAGAAATATATATATATATATATATATATATATATATATATATATATATACAGTTGCGAAAAAAAACCCGTATTCGTAATATGATAATAACCACAACCTTCAGACAAATTCAATGAACAAAAAATTGAATTCCATTAGAGTGTGAAAACCTCACCTGCTGCTAAGACATAATTGAAATATAATTGGCCCTTTTAGAAGGTATAGTTAAACATGACAAAAATATCTCCTCCAGAAGTACAAATTTTAATTCATAACCTGTAGGAGAGTTGAAAGACTACCACAATAACTAATACCTATCTAATAGAGTATTACATAGAAATATATTTTCGCAAATCAACATAGAACCCATTTGATTCTAGAGAACCACCATTATGGCTTGTTTCTACAACAACGAGTGCACGGTATGCTAGGGAAAATAAAAAGAAACTCCCTTAGGATACACGCATACGACACCAACCTGGAGAAAAGAAGAACCATGTAAATCACTATCGGAAAATGGGTGAAGGACATTCAAACACCATTTTTCTGAACAAAGTATACCTGTAAATCAAAATAGGAGCAATCATGAGCATTTTATTAAACCTGTAAGAACCCAAGTGAATAGTGAACTAGGAACAAAGGAGAATAGAGTGTAAGCTCAGTAAGAAGGTAAAACACACTTGTTTTTCCTAGAATAATTCCTCTAGGCACCTGTAAAAAATGAAATGTTCTTAGGGGTTAACAAGAGAAATGCTGGAAGAAAATCTAGGGTCAAACCAAAAATAAAAATTATTCACCTAAATACTGAACAATTAATTTTAGGTGGATAAGGTGGAGAAATTACCTGAAAACAATATATATTGGGAAAAATCGCTTGAAAAAACCTCTAGAATAGTGGCCAATGAGTGCTTCCCTGTAACACCACAGGAAAAATTTGAAGTAATTACTAATCTGAGAAAAACCAAAATGAAACAAACAATAGTTGAATACGATATAGAGAAATAAAAAAGGAAGAAAAATGACAATGTAGATGTAAAATTTAGTAAAACATGGTGTTCTAAAATTAAGTAAACCATAGCATGATTAGGTCATTCCTCTTCTAGGAGACCCTTTAGTGTGTAACCTTTCCACTATTGGAAAAGGATGCAATGAAGAAGACGAAATCCACAAGTCAACAAACAACAATGTAACAATTTATGAGGATAAAATTAATGGATAAGCAAAAAAATTAAGAGATGCTTCATCTTACCTCAGAGCTCGGAAGGTTACCATGGAATTGGTCATTGTTAGCAGATGAGGTAGTACTACGTGGGTAGAGAAGCAGAAGGTACCTACAGGGGTTTCACTATCCAAATGTGGGGAGAAGGAAAGTTCAAAGGTACGTTAAGGTTATACCTAGACGTGTGAGCCATTAGATCCAATGAAAACATATGAATCGTTCAAGTGTCCAGAGTAAAAAAAACTTAAAGCGTTCATGTGGAGGGTGAGGTATATCACATGAACACAGTGAGTTGACATACGATGGTTGGGCACTCTAACGAAAGTAATTTAATTCTCATACCGAAATACCTTGTATATGGATGTGTGTATATGGTCTAGAAAGGTAATGATATGAATAAAATTAATAGTCTACAAAGATAATATAATATCAATATAATTCATGCATATAGGTTCCATTCACCATGTCCACATAAAATATACATTGATTATAATGTGTAAGTTTCTCAACCTTACAAGGAGGTTGCGATTGTTTTCCAATTTACAAATGGGAGGGAAGGAGGGTTAGTATCTATAGATTTTCACAATGATTATTTTCGATTGGGGGATACAAGAGTGTTACTCCTATAGTATCAAATACTTGAAATCAACAATATTATAAATACGCGTGCCTCGAGGTTGCAAATATTAAATAAATGTGCCAACAAAATAAATTGTGCTGCAGTAATAGTAATATGCCATGGTTGAAACCTACACCACCCAAGTAATTTGTGCTAGAAAAAGTGATCATGTTGGTCATGTCTTTATGTAGGAGAAATATGATACGTTTATGATATATTTAACATAGGGTTGTTAGTGATAATGGAAATCAAAACATCTAAATAGTAAACATAGGGTAACGTGTGTAATAATGCAGAGAATAAAACTAAGGGAGTTGCAATCATAACGTTATGATATTTGTGGACCTTCTCCACTCCACTCGCTTAGAGTAGTACTCTCCAAAAACAATCTAAGACATACTTTTACTAGCAAGTTTCTCATGTGATATTACGTAACGAGTCAGCTATACAGTTCCAAGTACATAAAAGAAATAAATGATACCATTGTTACCCTATGGAATATAGTTTTAATGAGGTAAAAAGGGGTATACTGCTAATATATATGTGTTACTTATATTAAATATAAAATTATGGCCCATTTCCTAAGAGTAGAACGAGAATAAGAAATATCTCAAGAGACATATGAAACCATACATACCTTGTATTTGGCACATGGAACATAAGTGTAGTTATATATATATATATATATGAACTTACATTCTTGAACTAGTTCGGGAAGTTCATGATTATAGTACGGTTCATCATAAAAATACCATAAATATGAGAGAGAAATGGTATATTGTAGACAATTAGAAAAAAAATCCTATGAACAGGAGTTGTAACAAATGGTATCAGAGCCCTAAGTTCAACTCCCAGACCTAATGGGCTTGAAAAACTGAGTGTGATTACGTCATTGGAATGAGACATCTAAAATTCCATAAATTTAATAGTAATAATGGTTGGCTTACTGTAGGAGAACATACTTCAGGTTTAATTGTTAATCAGTATAATCCTAATAATCTAGGTTCATGGAAGGTTTCCTCCGAGAAGTGTTTCCTAGCACCATTGTGAAACACCTCGAAAGAGTAAGTTATCTTACAACAATTGGACTAAATAAAATTACTTTTTAATGGTGTCTGCATAAGAAATCTATTTAATCCATGGGTGAATAACAGTAGGGAAAGTCATATTGACAATCAAAAAAATAGTACATCATAGATGTTAATCAAATTCTAGATATGATACAGTAGCCTTATAATTATGTAAAAATAAAAACTATAAATATGAAATTAGCAAAAAAACTTATTGTTTTGAGCAATCCATTGAATGTTAAAGTGAATATAACAAAGATGGGTATCTACATATCTATAAGGAGATTGTGATATGGATGGGTAATATATTAAAGATACGTCATCTTTTTAAACATATTTGGTCAAGGTTTGAATTCCTTATATGATAAATTTACTTACAACAAAGTGGAATACTAAAACTCATCAACTTATCTGGATTCACCATATCAACATTATTATAAGAGTTGAAAGGTTATGAAAGTTGAGATTTATATTTCATTAGTGAATGAAAGGTGAAAAATCAATGGAGCCACTAATTGATCTGATAACCCAAGAATATATCTTTAGATATCTTCTACGATAATTGGTTTCACTACATTTGGAAGATATTCTATAGTCATCAACCAATACTTTTCTAAAGAATACTCATATTTTCGGCCAAGGAATATATGGAAGGGGCGAAATTCTAATTTTTATATCTCTAGATTTATTATAATGCTCATATTTAGGAAAAATGGGCCATTAAATGTTTAGGAGACTCTACCCAATGTGGATTTACTCAGAAGAAACGTTCATGAAAATCCTCGAGATTAGGAGGACCTTGATACATGGCTATGAATATTAAATTTTGTAAGGATACATATTCATTATAAAAATGTGTATGAGTATTTGGCTTCCAATTGAAATTATAACATACAAGGATTATGGTTGTCAAGATCTAGATTCTGCAGAATTCTTATTAGTTTTCCTCATAGGCTTAAAAAAAAATTGAAATTCCTAGTTATTATTATTTCTTGGAGGGTTATGCCTATCCCTCAATTGGACTTGGCCTACAAGAGTGATAGAAATATTAATTAATTATCCATATGATCCATAAATGGAGCTCCATGATCGTACTTGAAACCTTTCACCTAGCAGTTTAAAAGACTAATTTTAACAATGGAACTAGGCACAAAATAAATGTGACAGTTTTATTGAAAGTTTTTTAACATTTTATTATGAATGGAATGACACACATTGAATTTCAATTAGGTTTTTCATGAGACCTAAACTCCAATACCTTTTCTCATTATTCAATATGGCTAAAATATAACTATAATTTAGCTATAAATTGAACATGTAGTGGTCACACTCTAAGTATTGTACATGAGTGAATTGCAGGAAATGATAGGAATGTGTATTCAAGCTCTTTCATCATGAGAATAGGTTGGGAAGCATTAAAACTAAATTCTAATCATCCTTGGTCTTCTATGAGAAATTGAGGGTTGCCATAACCTTACAAGGGTTTCTCTTTGGTCTTGTAATTGACTTTATACAGGGGTGAAAATGTGAAGTTGGGAAACACTTCTTGCCCTTTTTTGATGTTGAAAATTGTAATTTTCTATGATTTTCAACTTCAACTCCACTAAAATCATATTTTTATTGCAAATTATGCTTTGACATAAAAACAAGAATTGTAGAGAATTGTCTTACCTCCATACCCATATTTAAAAAAAATATTGACATATAGAGGGGTAAATTTCTTTATTACTAACTCATACTTGAAATTTTCTTGTGCAAATATAAATAGTCACTTTTATTATCCTTTACTTGGTTTAGGTAAAGTTATTCATTTTTTTGGAAAAAAACCATAGCATCATAATCAGTATATTGCACTAGTGCAATGTACTATTTTTCGGGTAATTTTCAGATTAAATCACTATTTTTTATTATTTTGTTTCTTGACTAAGACACTTAAATTCTGATCGTGCAGAGATACTTATCATCCTTGATTTTCTTTTCAATGTGATCACAATAGAAAAATGAGAGTACCCCTCAAGTGTATTTGAGTGAATGTAAAGATTTTTTGAATTTTTTGGTGTCCTCATTTGAATGTTATTGAATTTTCATTCAGTGCAATTTTTCAAACAATGAAATACCACAGTGACACAGTTTAGTAAAAAATTAATAAAAAATTGAATTTTTTAATGAAACTCCACAAATCTCATATCATCAAAAACTAGATTCAGAGATGAATCTAATGGTACTTGCTCCGACATATAACATTTTGTTTTTGTAAGTGTTCCGCCCCTCCAAAGTTGCAGGTTCCTAAAAACTGCAGAATTTTATGGGTTTTTCGTTGACCAGAAACTCTCGGCCGAGATAATGTCTCGGACGAGAAATTTATAAAAATCATGACCGAGGATATTTCAATTTCAAAGTTAAGATGAATCGCACGTCAAACTCTCTAATGAAAGTTTAAAACCCTGATCTAGAATTTGCGCCCGAGAGTTTATCTCGATGAAACTCTCACGAGAGTTTATAAAAATCTTGTATGAGAGTTTGTGAAACTCTCGGCCAAGAGTTTAGAAAACTCTCGTATGAGAGTTTTAGAAACTCTCGTATGAGAGTTTAAAAAACTCTTGTATGAGAGTTTAAAAAACTCTCGTATGAGAGTTTAAAAAACTCTCGTATGAGAGTTTTTAAAACTCTCGTATGAGAGTTTTTAAAACTCTCATCTGAGAGTTTTATTCCTATAATAAAACACAAAAAAATTTAAGTTTTTGGAATTGGTACGTTATATAATTTAAATAGTACTTTATTAAAATTAAAAAATGATATAAAATAATAAAATTATAATTTTATTTTAAATTATTTTATTATTATTAATGATAAAAAATACATGAAGATTTAATTAAATAAAATTTGTTATTAATATTTTGTAATATCAAATGTTATATAAAAACTAAAATATTTTATATAAACTAAATTGATATATTAATATAAATAAAATAAAAATTCTAAAACATAAATCAAAATAAAAACAACTATATAATTTATATAATATTTTTTTTGAAATTAATGAATAAATTGAAATTTAAAAAACAATTGACTAAATGCAATGAGGTGATAAAGGAGACAATGCATAGCACCTTAATATCATTATAAATTCTTGGAAATCTCGAGAAATTTTTGAAGTGAGATGAGCTTCTTGGAATAGGTCACTTTATCTTCCACTTCAGTTTCACACAATTAACTTGAAAGGAAGTCTATTTTCCTATGTATGGATGTAAGGGAATGAACAATATTATTTGAACATTGAGTGAGTTGCCCTTCTTGGAATGGGTCCTCCTATATTCCACTTTAGTTTCACAAGATTAAATTGAAATGAAGTTTATTTTCCTACGTATGGATGTATGGGGATAAAGAATATTATCCGAAAAGGAAATGAATGTTAAGTGTGACATTCCAAGCGTATGTATGATTGAGACATATAAAATATTAAGTAAAACTAACCCTCGACCCCTTTAACCCTTGACCCCTTAAACCCTAATTCCTAACCCTAAACCCTTAAATTCCCTAAACCTTAAACCTCTAAACCCTTAACGCCTAACCCATTTACCCCCACTAAACCTCTTAAATCCCTAACCCATTTAACCCTAAACCCCTAACCCCTACCCTTAACACGTTAACCTAACACGTTAACCCCTAACCCATTTAAGCACCTAAACCCCAAAACCCCTAACTCTTAACCCCTAAAATACTTAACTGCTAAATCCCCTAACCCCCTAAACATCTAAACCAATCCTAACCCATTTAACCCCCTAAACCTCAAAACCCCTAACCCCTTAAACCCTAATTCCCAACCCCTAACCCTTGACCCCTTAAACCCTATTTCCTAAACCCTTAACCCTTAACCCCTAACCCCTTAAACCCTAATTCCCAACCCCTAACCAATTAAATACCCTAAACCCCTAAAAACCTAACCCATTTAAGTTTGGATTCCATTTAACCCCCAAAACCCTAACCCCTAACCCCTAAAATCCTTCACTGCTAAATCCCCTAACCCCCTAAACCTCTAAACCTGTAACCCATTTAACCCCCTAAACCCTTAACCCTTAACCCCTAAAACCCTAATTTCGAACCCCTAACCAATTCAACACCCTAAACACCTAAAAACCTAACCAATTTAACCCCATTAACCCCTAACTTCTAACCCCTAAAATCCTTAATTGCTAAATCCCCTAACCCCCTAAACCACTAAAACCAACCCTAACCCATTTAACCCCCTAAACCCTAAACCTATAACCCCTTAAACCCTAATTCCCAACCCATAACCCATTCAACCCCTTAAACACCTAAACCTCTAACCCATTAACCCTTGACCCCTTAAACAATAATTCCTAACCCCTAACCCGTTTAACCCCCTAAACCCTAAACTTCTAAACCCTTAACCCCTAACCCATTTAACCCCATTAAACCTCTAAACCCCTAACCCATTTAACCCCTAAATGTTAAACCTCTAAACCCTTAACCACAAACCCTAACTCGTTAACCCCTAACCTATTTAAACCCATAAACCCCAAAACCCCTAACCCCTTAAACCCTAATTCCCAACCAATAACCCTTGACCCCTTAAACCCTAATTCCTAACCCCTAACCCCTTAAACCCTAATTCCCAACCCCTAACCAATTCAACATCTTAAACCCATAAAAACCTAACCCATTTATGTGTGTATTCCATTTAACCCCCAAAACCCTAACCCCTAACCCATAAAATCCTTCACTGCTAAATCCCTAACCCCCTAAACCTCTAAACTTGTAACCCATTTAACCCGCTATACCCTAAACCTCTAAACCCTTAACCCCTAACCCCTAAACACTAATTCCCAACCCCTAACCAATTAGACACCCTAAACCCCTAAAAACCTAACCCATTTAACCCCATTAACCACTAGCTTTTAACCCCTAAAATCCTTAACTGCTAAATCCCCTAAACCCCTAAACCTCTAGACCAACCCTAACCCATTTAACCCCCTAAACCCTAAACTTATAACCCCTTAAACCCTAATTCCCAACCCATAACCCATTCAACCCCTTAAACACCTAAACCTCTAACCCCTTAACCTCGACTTGTACCCTAATTCTAACTGCTAAGCTTTATTAACTCCTAAACAAAACCTATTTAAGTGTGGATTCATTTAACCCCAATAATTCATTTAACCCCCAAAACCCTAACCGCTAACCCCTAAAATCCTTCGTCACAACTGGTAACCCCAAACTCTAACCTATACTCCCATTCAAGCTCCTAAACCCTAAATCCTAAACCCTTAACCCCTAACACCTTAAACCATAATTCCCAACCCATAACCCTTGACCCCTTAAACCCTAATTCCTAACCCCTAAACCCTTAACCCCCTAAACCCTAAACATCTAAACCCTTAACCCCCAAACCATTTACCCCTACTAAACCTCTAAACACCTAACCCATTTAACCCCTAAACCCTAAACCTCTAAAACCTTAACCCCTACCCCTAACTCGTTAACCCTTAACCCATTTAAGCTCCTAAACCCCAAAACCCCTAACCCCTTAAACCCTAATTCCCAACCCATGACCCTTGACCCCTTAAACCCTAATTCCTATCCCCTCAACCCTTAACCCCTAATCCCTTAAACCCTAATTCCCAACCCCTAACTAATTCAACACCCTAAACCCCTAAAAACCTAACCCATTTAAGTGTGATTCAATTTAACCCCAAACCCTAACCCCTAACCCCTAAAAAATCCTTCTCTGCTAAATCCCCCCACAAACCCTAAACCTCTAAACCTCGTAACCCATTTAACCCCTAAACCCTAAACCTCTAAACCTAACCCCTAACCCCTAAACCCTAATTCTAACCCTAACCAATTCAACACCCTAAACCCCTAACAACCTAACCCATTTAACTCATTTAACCCCTAACTTCTAACCTCTAAAATCCTTAATCGCTAAATCCTAACCCCTACAACCTATAACCCCTTCAAACCCACTCCCAACCCATAACCCATTCAACCCCTTAAACACCTGGGGACTCTAACCCCTTAACCCTTGACCCCTTAAACCCTAATTCCTAACCCCTAACCCATTTAACGCCCTAAACATTAAACCTCTAAACCCTTAACCCCTACCCCTAACCCGTTAACCCCTAACTTCTAACCCCTAAAATCCTTAACCGCTAAATCCCCTAACCCCCTAAACCTATAAACCAACCCTAACCCATTTAACCCCCTAAACCCTAAACCTATAACCCCTTAAACCCTAATTCCCAACCCATAGCCCATTCAACCCTTTAAAAACCTAAACCTCTAACCCCTTAACCCTTGACCCCTTAAACCCTAATTCCTAACCCCTAACCCATTTAACCTCCTAAACCCTAAACCTCTAAACCCTTAACCCCTAACCCATTTACCCCCACTAAATCTCTAAACCCCTAACCCATTTAACCCCTAAACCCTAAACCTTTGAACCCTTAACCCCTACCCCTAACCCGTTAACCCCTAACCCATTTAAGCCCCTAAACCCCAAAACCCCTAAATACTAACACTTAAACCCATAAAACCTGTCCATTTAAGTGTGGGATTACATTTAAACTCAGTCCCAACCCCCAACCCCTAAATCCTTCATCAAGTACTTAACCCTAAACTCTCAACCTGTAACCCATATAACCCCCTAAACCCTTAACCCCTAACCCCTTAAACCTTAATTCCAAACCCATAACCCTTGACCCCTTAAACCCTAATTCCTAACCCCTAAACCCTTAACCCCCTAAACCCTAAGCCTCTAAACCCTTAACCCTTAAACCCTAATTCCCAACCCCTAACCAATTCAACACCGTAAACCCCAAAAAACCTAACCCATTTAAGTGTGGATTCCATTTAACCCCAAAAACCCTAACCCCTAACCCCTAAAATCCTTCACTGCCAAATCCCCTAACCCCTTAAACCTCTAAACCTGTAACCCATTTAACCCCCTAAACCCTAAACCTCTAAACCCTTAACCCCTAACCCCTAAAACCCTAATTCCCAACCCCTAACCAATTATACACCCTAAACCCCTAAAAACCTAACCCATTTAACCCCATTAACCACTAACTTCTAACCCCTAAAATCCTTAACTGCTAAATCCCCTAACCCCCTAAACCTCTAAACCAACCCTAACACATTTAACCCCCTAAACCCTAAACCTATAACCCCTTAAACCCTAATTCCCAACCCATAACCCATTCAACTCCTTAAACACTAAACCTCTAACCCATTAACCCTTGACCCCTTAAACACTAATTCCTAACCCTTAACCCATTTAACCCCCTAAACCCTAAACCTCTAAACCCTTAACCCCTAACCCATTTACCCCATTTATGGGGTAAATGGGTTAGGGGTTAAGGGTTTAGAGGTTTAGGGTTTAGGGGGTTAAATGGGTTAAGGGTTAGAGGTTTATCAAGTTAGGGATTTAGCAAGAAGGATTTTAAGGGTTAGAGTTTAGGGTTTCTGGGGGTTAAATGGAATCCACACTTAAATGGGTAAGGTTTTTAGGGTTTACTTATGTTGAATTGGTTAGGGTTAAATTAGGCTTAAGGGTTTAGGGTTAGGAATTAGGTTTATAAATATGGGTTATGGGTTGGGAATTAGGGTTTAAGGGGTTAGGGGTTTTGGGGTTTAGGCGCTTAAATGGGTTAGGGGTTAACGGTTTAGGGGTAGGGGTTAAGGGTTTAGAGGTTAAATGGGTTAGGGGTTTAGAGGTTTAGTGGGGGTAAATGGGTTAGGGGTTAAGGGCTTAGAGGTTTAGGGTTTAGGGGGTTAAGGGTTTAGGGGTTAGGAATTAGGGTTTAAGGGGTCAAGGGTTAATGGGTTAGAGGTTTAGGTGTTTAAGGGGTTGAATAGGTTATGGGTTGGGAATTAGGGTTTACGGGGTTATAGGTTTAGGGTTTAGGGGGTTAAATGGGTTAGGGTTGGTTTAGAGGTTTAGGGGGTTAGGGGATTTAGCAGTTAAGGATTTTAGGGGTTAATGGGGTTAAATGGGTTAGGTTTTTAGGGGTTTAGGGTTTTGAATTGGTTAGGGGTTGGGAATTAGGGTTTAAGGGGTTAGGGGTTAAGGGTTTAGAGGTTTAGGGTTCAGGGGGTTAAATGGGTTATAGGTTTAGAGGTTTAGGGATTTAGCAGTGAAGGATTTTAGGGGTTAGGGGTTAGGGGTTAGGGTTTTGGGGGTTAAATGGAATAAACACTTAAATGGGTTAGGTTTTTAGGGGTTTAGGGTGTTGAATTGGTTAGGGGTTGGGAATTAGGGTTTAAGGGGTTAGGGGTTAAGGGTTTAAGGGTTAGGAAATAGGGTTTAAGGGGTCAAGGGTTATGGGTTGGGAATTAGGGTTTAAGGGGTTAGGGGTTTTGAGGTTTAGGGGGTTAAATGGGTTAGGATTGGTTTAGAGGTTTAGGGTGTTAGGGGATTTAGCAGTTAAGTATTTTAGGGGTTAGGAGTTAGGGGTTTTGGGGTTTAGGTGCTTAAATGGGTTAGGGGTTAACGTGTTAGGGGTAGGTGTTAAATGGGTTAGGGATTTAGAGGTTTAGAGGTTTAAGGTTTAGTTAAGGGTTAGGTGTTAGAATTAGGTGAATTAGGGTTAAGGGGTCAAGGGTTATGGGTCAAGGGTTAAGGGGTCAAGGGTTATTTTTCTGCAATAACATAATTCTCCAATCCCATACACTTATGCTTGGAATGTCACACTTAACATTCATTTCCTTTTCGGATAATATTCTTTATCCCCTTACATCCATACCTAGGAAAATAAACTTCATTTCAATTTAATCTTGTGAAATTAAAGTGGAATATAGGAGGACCCATTCCAAGAAGGGCATTTCACTCAATGTTCAAATAATATTGTTCATTCCCTTACATCCATACCTAGGAAAATAGACTTCCTTTCAAGTTAATTGTGTGAAACTGAAGTGGAAGATAAAGTGACCCATTCCAAGAAGCTCATCTCACTTCAAAAATTTCTCGAGATTTCCAAGAATTTATAACGATATTAAGGTGCTATGCATTGTATCCTTTATCACCTCATTGCATTTAGTCAATTGTTTTTTAAATTTAAATTTATTCATTAATTTCAAAAAAAATATTATATAAATTATATATAGTTGTTTTTATTTTGATTTATGTTTTAGAATTTTATTTTAATTATATTAATATATCAATTAGTTTTATATAAAAATATTTTTAGTTTTTTATATAACATTGATATTACAAAATATTGTAACAAATTTTATTTAATTAAATCTTCATGTATTTTTATCATTAATAATAATAAAATAATTTAAAATAAAATTATAATTTTATTATTTTATATCATTTTTTAATTTTAATAAAGTACTATTTAAATTATATAATGTACCAATTCTAGAAACTTAAAATTTTTTGTGTTTTATTATAGGAATAAAACTCTCGGATGAGAGTTTTTAAAACTCTCATACGAGAGTTTTTAAAACTCTCGTCCGAAATTCTTCCCGAGAGTTTCCATCAATAAAACTTTCGGACGAGAAAATGGATAACTCTCGTCCGAGATATTTTTAACTCCGGTTAAACCCAATAAAAATCTCGGACGAAAGTTTTTAAAACTCTCGGTCGAGAAATAGAGTTGACTATTTTCTCAGACGAGAAATTAAAAATTTCTCCCATATTCTAGCCGTCCGCCAAAAAGTGTTTCCCAACTTCGCGATTTCACCCACAGGTCCAACACATATACTAGAAATCAAGCCATGTAAAGGAAATCACCACTCAATTTATTGAGTCCTAAGAGTACCCATCTAATTAAAGGCCACCTACAAATGTTTTCATTGCAAAAAAAACCTCATGTACTTAAATTAGAGTAGATACACACATGGGGAAATGTGAACAGTATTTAAGCAAAGTGATCTTCCTTAATAGTTTTGAGACAATGCTCTAAAAAGAAAGGAATCATATGACTTGAATGGTGTACATACACAAGGAAATACCATATATTAACCCTTAGGCTATCATCACTTCAATACTAGAGTTATGGAAGTAAATAATTGCCATGATGATGTGCTAAGGGAATGGGTAAAAGTCTTGATATTTCAAGGAGGAAAATGTTAAAAACTAATATTTATGGGAAAATGGGATAGATATATTGGGTTATAATGATAATGGATAAAATAAATTTGTTGGTAATGTCTTATGGGTTAATAAGTCAATATAAATAATAATCAGTGGGGAGAATGACGAAAAATTGCACTAATAATTGAGATAATCTGTAGGGATATATCGATGAATGTATTCAAAGTACATCTAAAAGAAAAAAAAGAAAAAAGAGAATGAAAAGAAACATTGATACAAATTCACTACTAAATTGAGTGCACCAACATATTTCAAAAACTTAACTCATGCGACTAGTAACTAAAACAAATAAACATTAATAGTCGAATAGGATAAGCTTTGTATCAAGGCTGCACTTGTGGAGAATCTATTAACTAAGTGATATATACCTGAGACAAGATAGAATATTACCAAAAAAATTGTGGTTAATGGATAAAGTAATCACAAAAATAAGAAACTATATAGACCAATTACATACTATAAAGTTTAGAATAGTTGCAATATTTTTATTTTAAGAACACAAGAAACTAGAAAAAAAAAAGTGATGGCATTGAACAAGAGTGCTGAAATGATAAATAAACCATTAGCCTTACATAGAAAATAATGAGGTGAGAGGGATAAAACTAAAATAGGAACTGAAAACATGATGTTTCTCACGCGAAGTTGAATAAAATATATAAAAAAATCCTTGAGTCGGCTTCAATATTAACTATAAAACTTGTGGAATTATATATCACTATTATGCATACATTAGAAACTTCATTAATTAGTGGTGTATTTAACCAAAAAGGACTATGAAATCATGGATTTTAATGATATCACTAGGTAAATTAGGAATCCTAATCATAATTATTGAATCAAAATAACATACCTTAAAATCAAAATTGCTAAATGGTGTAGGCCAAATTATACAACTCAAGGGAGTGAGTTCAAAGACAAGGAGTATTATAGATCAAGAAGTTATAATTGTTTCTTAAAATAGGAAAATTATGGGTATTAAAATACTTTATATTGAAATTTTGGATTCCTCGTTTATTTTCTCAAAATTTTATAAGTTTATGGAAGGATATGAAATAAAAGAGTAGAACCATAAGAATGTATTTAACAAGGTTCACCGTAAAATTGAACTGGAAAAAAACATAATCATGGAAGTGGATTAGATAGTAGGTTGGTTTACACTTAAGTATGTATGATATATGAATATTTGATGTAAGAGTATCAATATAACAACATAACATAAAATGATGCAAGTGGTCCATTAATTATTATTTCTTCTTTGACAACAATCGGTAAGGACAAGTGGAAATTCCATATCTTGAATGTTGCATTTGAAAATGCTATGTCTCTTACTACAACTACGAATAAATGTATGAAAAATATATAATGTATTGTGTGATTCCATAATAGGTTATCGAACTTGTTTGGATACATGTGGAAAGTATTTTGAGTGTAGGTGAAATGTAGGAAGCAACAGGTTTAGCATGTATACATACATGCTAGAAAATAAGCATGAAATAAATGTAGGAGTATGTGTGATTCCGAGTAGTTATCACACAAAATAAAATGAATTGGAAACACTTGGTACTGAATTAATGACTGTAGGAATGAAATAAAAGAGGCATCTCATTTCCATTCTTAGAAAATGGAAAAGAAACACCGAGGATGGTGTGAATAAAAAAATGCGAAGAATGTAATACCCCTCTATTATTGTAATGTTGGTCTTGTTTAGACTGAATTATGTTAGAAATAATGGAGGGAAATCTATGAAGTACATTAAAATATTTGTGTAAAGGAATAGTTTTATCAATAAATAAATAAATGGAAATTAATTGCTTGGAAATGAGACACCTGAAAAAGAGAGACTTGCCAAAGAAAGTAAAAAAAAATGTCATTGGTAAATGAGATTGGGATAATTCTTTCATGGTAAGAATTCTAGATGAAATTCTAGATAATTTTAATGGATGGGACAGAAAAATCCATTAAATTTCTTATTTGGGGAAGATGCTAAGCTTGTATAAGAATAAAGCATCGTCGAAGATAAAAGAAAGATTTTAAGGAAAATCCTAGGTAAGTGGTCATGGAGAAACACAAAAGAGGGACGTCACTAAGGGAAACAACCATCATGGAAGCAAGGAATAAAATACTTATTGAAGCTATCAATAGACGTTGTGGATACCCTGGCAAGAACTTCACAGCTTGGGGGTGAACTGGAGGAATACAGTTCTAGGTCAGGTGGAAACAAGTGTGAAATTTCTAGGTATCCATATTGGTAAATATATTGGTATTAGTTATTATTTATTATGAGTAGTGTTTATGCAACTCTATTGTGTTTCAGAATTACTAGTAGCATAAACTTAGTACTATGAAATGTGAATTATCCTAGAGATGTGGATATTTGGAAGTGTGAAAATGTGATGTTGTGTATCGAAATGTGAATTATATTAACAACTCACATTACTGTTGTTCTAAAAAACATGTACCTTATTATATTAAAATTTAGTTATATGAATTAGAACTATGTTATTGTAAGGCACATAGCTATAATCAATGGGTTTCATTGTACTTCACCAAAGAGAGGTTGTTATTATATCTATTCTCATTATGTACGATAAAGCATAGAACGAGCGTAACTAAAGACATATCTAGAGCCTCGAGTGTCGTATTTTACATGTATATAATTTAAATTCTCTTATTTAAAAATTAATGCTTAAACAATTATAATCATCATGTCCAGGAAAAAAGAAAATATGATCGAGGATAACTAAGGAACTGAAAAGAATTAACCATGAATGATTAATAGAACTATGTAGAATAGATACTAGAGACATGTTTTGAATAGAGCACTAGAAATTAAAATATTATCGACAACTATTTTGCTATAGTGTAAGTTTTGTTAACCAAGTTTCAGGGTGCAAATTAAATGCAGTGGACTTTGTAGATGACTGGATAGGATTAATTTTAATTAATTAACATATTAATATGTTGGTTGTGTTTCAATATGAATCCCAATAGCTTGGTTAAAGGAAATATAGTAATATAAATAGAGATATCCAAAGGGAGGAAAATCAACGAATAGTATCTAAGAACACAAACTAATAGTATTTCCATATTTGAGGCTGGACAATCATTTAAATAATAGGTGAGACAAATTATGGACTATTGTTGATAATACTAACGCCCAGTATCGAAAAAAAAAACCTAGTAATTAAATTTATTTTCGAACATATATACATAGTTTGTTTAATGAGGTGATATATTATATCAGAATATTAATATATCTAACATCGCATTGAATGTAAGGACAAACTATAATTACTGAAAAATATGCCTAAAATTCCATACAACAATTAAAGATATAGGCGACAAAATAATAATAAATTGGAACATGTATACACTAGTCTGTGTGTGCAATGAGAATAATAAAAAGTCCTCCATCCAGCCAAATTATTTTCCAGATATGGAAACAAGTCATATTTAATGGATATATAAAACCATGATAACAAAGCTATATATATATATATATATATATATATATATATATATATATATATATATATATATATATATATATATATATATATATATATATATATATATATATATATATATATATATATATGCACTCAGAAAAGAAAAAAAAAATGTATTTGTAAAACGATAATAACAACAACCTTCAGATGGATTAAACGAAGGAAAAAATTTAATTCCATCAAAGAGTGAAAACCTTATAAGCTTCGAATACATAACTGTAATATAATTGGCCCTTTTAGAAGGGATACTTAAACAAGAGAGAAATATTTCCTCTTGAAGTACAAATTTCAATTCGTAACATGTACAAGAGTGGAGAGACTACCATAGTACCTAATACCTATCTAATAGAGTATTACATAGAAATCTATTTTAACAAATTAATAAAGAACCCATTCGATTCTAGAAAATTACCATTAGTGGCTTGTTTCCACAAAAACGAGCGGATGATATGCTGGGGAAAAGAAAAATAAACTCCCTTAGGATGCATGCATAGAACACCAACCTGGAGAAAAGAAGATTCATGTAAATAATAGTTAGAAAATGGGCGAAGGAAATATGAACACCACCGTGTTGAACCAAATATATCTGTAAATCAAAGAAGGAGAAATCGTGAGCGTTTAAACCCATGAGAACCCATACTAGTAGCGAACTAGGAATAAAGGAGAACATATTCTAAATAGAGTAATAAGGAAGAAAACAACTATTTTTCCCAAAATCACTCCTTTTGAAACATGTAAACGATGAAATGTTCTCGGGGTCAAACAAGAGAAATTCTTGCAGAAAATCCAAATTCAAACCAAAAAAAAAAAATTATTCACCTAAATACCGAATAATAGATTTCATGTGGATAGGGAGGCCAATTTACTTGAACACCAAAGAGATTTCCAAAGGTCGATATCAAAAACCGTTGGAAAAATGGCGATTGAGTGGTTCCATGGAACACCACATGCAATGATTGAAGTGATTACTGATATGAGAAAAACCAAAATGAAAAAAACCATTATTGAATATGATGCAGAACAAAAAAAGGAATCAAACTAAACATGGAGCTGTAACATTTAGTAAACCATAGTGCAACAAGCTCATTCCTCTTTTAGGCGACCCTTCAATGTGTAACATTTCCACTACTGGAACAAGATGCAACAAAAGAAGTCAAAATACATAGGTCGACAAACAACAATGTAACAATTTTAGAGGACAAAAATAAAGGATAAGTGAAAAAATTAAGATATGCTTTATCTTACATAAGATCTCACAAGGTTACCATGGAGTTAGTCGATGTTAGTAGGTGAGGCGGGCCTATGTCGGTAGCGAACCAGAAGGAACCTCCATGGGTTTTTCTATCCAAATGTGGGGAGAAGGAAAATTCAAAGGTAAGTTAGGGTTACACTTGGACGTGTGATCTGTTAGATCAGAGGAAAACATCTAAATCGTTCACATGTCTAGATTACAAACACCTTAAACCGCTTAGGTGGAGGGTGAGGTATATCACGTGAACCCAGTGAGTTGGCATACGACGGTTGGGCACTCTAACCAAAGAAATTTAATTTGCATACCAAAATACCTTGCATATGGAGGTGGGCAACACATATTTTCCAGTTTATACACTATTAAATGTTGGTGGCTAGTATATGCCCACCGTTAGATTTAAACAAATTTAAATCTAAAGATGGGCATATACTGTCCACCAGCATTTAATAGCATATAGACTGAAAATAATTTTCGCTTATGGAGGTGTGTATCTTGCCAAGGTTGATAAAGGTAATGATATTAATAAAATGAATAGTCTGCATAACGTAATATCAATATAAGTCCCACATATAGGTTCCATTCACCATGTCCACATAAAATATACATTAATTATAACGTGTAAGTTTGCTAACCTTACAAGGAAGTTTCTCATATATTCGAATTTCCAAATGGGATGGAAGGAGGGTTAATAGGTATAGGTTTTCAGAACGAGTATTTTCGATTAGGGTATACAAGGGTGTTATTCCTATAGTATCGAATAATTTAAATCGACAGTGCTATAAATATGTATCCCTCGAGGTTTGAAAAGATTAAATAAATGTGTGAACAAAATAAATTGTGTTTCAGTAATATTAATATGCCATGGTTAACACCTACATCACCCAAATACTTTGCGCTTACAAAAGTGGTCGTGTTTATCATGTCTATTTGTAAGATAAATATGATACATTTATGATATATTGACCATAGGGTTGTTAGTAATAATGGAAATTAAAACATCTAAATAGTACACATAAAATAACATGGATAATAAATAGTAAACATATAGTAACATGGATAATAATGTAGAGAATAAAACTAAGGGAGTTGCAATCATAATGTTATAATATTTGTGGACCTTCTCCACTCCATTTACTCTACTTAGAGTGGTACTATCCAAAAAAAAGGTAGGACATACTTTTCCAAGCAAGTTTCTAATGCAATATTACGTAACGAGTAACTTATGCAGTTCCAAGAACATAAAAGAAATAAATTAGCAATTGCACCCAGGTGCAAGGGAACGCCAAAAGGAGAACCTTGAATTATGTTGTGCTACATGTAAGCATGTTGTGCTACATGTAAGCGTCTTGACACGGTTGGAGAAAAAAATAATAAAAATCATGCAGGAGATCTATTGATCTTGATTGATATAACAAAGGAAAAAGTGACCTTCAGCTGAGGCTGGAGGCCAAAGTGTGTCAGGTTTTAGAGGCCTGATTTTGCGCCCAACCCTAAAATTCTTTTACAAATATTATAATCTCCCTCTTCCCTTTATCTCTCGCTTAATGCTCCATAAATTATCCTGCTTCTCAATGCTTTGAACTCCGCCATTTATAGTCATCAATGGATATTTAATAAATTTTATTTATTTAAAGCTATTTCGATTATATTGGGGCTAACTTTCAATTTGATTGCTGGAATTTGGATATTTCCAGTGGGATTCCACCCCAAACTTTCCAGAGAAGACTATTAACATTCAAGACCAGAGTTTCTCCAATCCGTTGTGTTATTCTTTTTGAAAGATACACATTCAGTATAAATCTGCTACGATATCCCAAGATGCCTAAATTTAGCAATGCGGCAGTGGCAAAAGTTGGCTACAATCTGTAAATTTTAGCAGAAATAGTTGCTATTTTCCTTGACAATGCACCAACGCGCTTTAATTTCCCAAAAAGCAAAGCTATCTACTGGAAAACCTGATAAAACTTTGCAGAATTACTAAATCTTCACAGATTTCAACTATATTTAGCATCTTTCTCTTTTTCCCAACCCACTTCACCAAATTAAAGCTCGAAACTAACATATTCCTAACCTGATTTAAACTCCATAACATTAAAACTGTTTAAAACTGTTTATATTGTTTTCCTAATCTAAAAATGATTACAGTACACACCTCCACACTTATAAACAACAATCTACTTGAAATAGAACTGCCAGATCTCACAAATGACAGATTTCTTTACCGTTTACAGCGATCTTGAACTGATTTCTCAGCTTCTTTGATTAAATTCAACGATTTAACGAAGAAATTTATCATTCCAAGTCATTTTTACGCTGAATTCTGACATCAGATCAGCCGTCAGCCGTCGGCAGCCACAAATTCTGCACGTTTCAGACACAGCATGCAAGAATTTGAACAAGTCACCTCAATGCGCAAATCTAAGAGTTTAAGCTTTGTATCGGGCCATTCTAAGATTTTAATGTCAGATTGAAGCCTAGAACTTCCATTTTACTGTGTTTTGGTTCAAAATGGACCTATACGATATGAATTCGAGCTGCGTCGTGCCGTGGTTCGACGGATCTGTCTATACTCCATCACCAAAACCTCTGGAGCTTCCCCGATCAACAATACAAAGTGAAATGTTCTAGTTGTGCGCCAGGGCTAGCATGAAACCTCCCGCCGCGGCATGCCCACACATCGCACCTTAACCCTCGTGAGGGCGGCCAAAGACAGACGGTAGGAAAACGTTAGCGGAAATCATGTTAACAGGCTAACCGACAAATGACAAACACATGCCAAAATTTGATTAGTGAGAAGGGCAGTACGGTATTTCTCCTATTGGCTAGAGTGAGCAGTGTTTGCTCAGCCCACTCCAGAAAACGCCTTCGGCATAATGATACCATTACTACCCTATGGCATATAGTTTTGATGACGAAAAATGGGTATAGTCCTCATCTATATGCGTTAATTATATTAAATCCAAAATTAAGACCCATTTCATGAGAATAAGATATATATCAAGAGACAGATGAAGCCATACATACCTTGTATTTAGCACATGGAACAAAAGTGTAGTTATAGATATATATGAAATTATATTCCTATACTAGTTCGAGAAGTGCATGATTATAGTACGGTTCATCATAAAAATACCATAAATATGAGAGAGAAATAGTGTTGATGTTGTAGAAAATTAGAAAAAAAATGCCTATGAACGGGAGTTGTGACATCCTCACACAAAGAAAATTGACCAAGACATCCATTCTAGTCAATAGTTCAAAAACATGTGTCCATTACAAAATAAAATAAGATAATCAATTTTTTATTTTTGGAACATATAAACAGAATAAGTATCTTAAAAGAGGATGTTGATTAATTTTTGATTTTCTTTAAGAGGAACAAAAGTGATACAATTGTTTTATATTAAGTGTAAAAAATGAGAAAATGATAAGGATATTTTCGACATAATTCTGTAAAGGTGGAATACTTAATATGAATTATTATGAAAAAGCGAGTTACTTTTTGTTTCTCAAGGGAAAAAGTGTTAATTTTATCTAGAAAAATAAAATGTCATTTTTTGGTGATGTTTTGTTCTAGATTTGATCAAAATCTAAATAAGGGGATCATCAATTAAATTGTACTTGTGAGTGATGGTGTGTGTTTTTAGAAGCTTGAAAATGTTTTCTTTCTAGTTATTGGACATATATAATTTCGAAATCATGGAAGTACACAAATTAAAGGGCCATACATTCATGAGATGCATATGTAACAATGTTGTAGAAAGACAAATATCTTTTAAGTTTATCGTCTATAAATTTCAAATCAATTGAATACATTAGTATTAAGTGGAAAATTTTAAATTAAAAGTGTCTTTTTAAATAAAGGGTTGACTTCATGTAAGTAGAAAGTCATTGTTATCAAACTCAAATAATTATAAAAATCACATATTGGGGTGTGTTTTCAGTAGTTTTGGACACCCTAAATTTACAGCAAACAAAAGTCAAACATGAATGACATAAAAGAAACAAGTATAAGGGAGTGAGTTCAAATGAGTGAGTACACGTGAGTGTGACAACAATGTTGGATGGAATCATGGAATTTTTTTCTTATTGAAAGCATTATTGGAAACAACATAAAATAGTTTAGTCATAATAACAAATAGAAATTTGAAAAATGTTTTTACATTTTTTATGAGCCATGCAAACAAAGGCCATTATTTCAAACTCATTTCCAATTCCTGAATGTTGATTGAAGGGATTTAAAAAATTATTAGATAGTGAAGAATTATGAAATAATCTTTATTAATAACAACACACTTTTTAATTATGATGATAATTATAATTTTCATCAATAGTTCATTCATGAGCACTCAACAAAGCAACTTCTCATTACATATGAGGATGAGGTTGTGCATGATAAACTTGAATGTGAAATTTCGAAAAACACTTTCAGGCATTGGGAAGAACTATGGTATAATGAAAATCAACATGGCTTATGATATGACAAAGGAAACAAATTTCATAGTCCATATTACTAAAAAATGATTAAGTTTGTGGATGGGAGATTTCTTGGTAAAAATACATCAGAAATAAATGAATTTAATGCAATAGTCTATGATCAACGTACTTAAGAAAAAATGAAGTGACAACAATGTCAAAGAATTGGTCACATGGAATAACAATGTTTTTATCTCCACCCTCGTGAGTATTACAACAAGAAAACCCATTCAATGAATATATGCTCCTAAAAAAACAAATCTACAAGATAAAATATCAACTATTGGTGGATCTATCCTTAGTGATGATCATCAAGAGAAAATAAATTTCATTATGCTTACTATATAATTCAATATTGAGTAAAGAAACAATATGTAGTGGATAGTTAAATGGGAATGGTACTCTTTGGCAATCAAATGAGGGAGTATAATGATGAAAATTCATTTCACCTTAAGGGGAGAAGTGAAAAAATCAAGTGAAAATGGTACATCATCAATTAAAAACCATCTTCTATAGTGATGAATTGGTTAACCCACAAGAAAATGTATGTTGTATCTTATTTCAATTGACAAAGGGGGGAATTCATGATGGTTTTCAAACTCGACAAAAGAAAAAAATTCAAGTGTGCAATATAGTGTATAGATTGTAGACTTGTAAAGTGCCAAATGGGAGACAACCAATGTATTAACAGTATTGAATATATTTTATCACTTTAATTAGATTACTGGTGTACAATCAAATCAGTAAAATTTTATCTTGAACTCTATAACTTTAAATCACCATCAAATAAACTTCTGGGAAGATCTAGTATGGAATATGGGATCCTCTCATTTAGTTATTAGTTATCTAATTGGGATACATTAGGATGAAATTTCACACATAAAAGTGTAAAATTAGTTTTTGATGAAATGACCAAAATTAGAGAGCATTTCGATGATTCACTTGGATTGTAAAGGGTTGATACTGCATGTTCACCAATCAACATAAGTCATCATCTTGTTCTAGCTAAATTACTAGGAAAATGTCAAAGGAACTTAGCACAAGTGGCAATGGAACACATTTCATGGCATAGATACCTAGGTTAAAGTCTCTAGAGACATGTTGCTAAGCTGGCCCTTGTGAAATTTATTAAATTTTTATTCTACGTTGTGAAATAGTGGCATTCGTTTGTACAAACTTACTGATTTCGTCAAGTAGGAATGTTCTCATTCCTATAAAAAATAAACAAAATAATTGGAAAATGAGTATAAAGTCATGTAATTAGGAATTATTTAAACATGGGTATTTGTACTCTTCCATATTTCAACACTTTTTCAATTCCTTCTAGATGAACCATTCATCATCCAATTTTTATGGTATTTTCAGGTATATTTTTTTATAGCTCAAATCAAATGCTTTCAAAAGAGTCAATGTGTTTTCTTATAGATTAGGTATTTTGGTTGAGCTCATACTAAGATATGGACTTGTAATTGAGGTTAGGGTGAGGATGGGTGGGGGTTGTGAAATGTTAGCCTAACAGTTACCTTACAAATCACCAAGTCTTCTTATCACCTTTATTTGTATTATACATTTAACATAATAATAATTTAGATAAAATTACTTGTAAACCTAGTCACCATATAAAACGTTATGATATAAAATGACATGATCCATTATACTATATTTTTATAACTTTGAGTAAATATGATAGTAAAATGGTTTAAAGCCTTTTATATTATATATTATTTCTTAATAAAATAAAATTAATAAATATATATAAATTAAGATGTTAAATATTATATATATGGATAATATTGTTGTTAATTTTTGTTATAATAATAATATATTATTATTACTATTATTTTAAAAGTTATATTTAATTTTATAATAAAAATATTAAAAAAAATTGCAAATCTAATCATTGGAGGTTCACAGTGATACAAAATTAGGTATATTTTTATATGATAGTAAAAGTCAAAATATCAACATTGGTTGACCAAACCACCGATTTTAAATAACACTTAATGATTCACTTAGATTGTAAAGATGTGAAATTGAATGTAAAACCAACCAACATAGTCTACCAGCTTGTTCTAGCTAAATTATTCATAAAATAAGTATAATTTCATGTAATTAGAAAAATATCTCAACATTGGTAATTGTCCAAGTCCATATTCAATGCCTTTCCAATTCATTTTAAATGAATTATTCATTATCTAATTTTGATTGTTTTTTTGAAATGAGTATAATTTCATGTAATTAGAAAAATATCTATCTTTTATGCATTAGGTTTTTTTGGTTAAGCTCATACCAAAATATAGATTTCGTAATTAAAGTTAGAAATGAAGAGGGGTGGGGGTTGTGAAATGTAATCCTCAAAGTTACTTTACAAATCACTAAGCTTTTTGTCAATTGCCTTTATACTATTTATTGAAAATAATAAATAATAATTTATTCTAAGGTAGTAACTCATTGATAATTGTTTGTAACTCTAATTATCATGTTAAAAAAAAAATTCAAAAAATTGTAACCCAATTTCTTTATATAGTACCAACCATTATGATGAGGTGGCATTATCCATCGTACCTAAACTTTGAGTCGATATGATACTAAAATGGCTTAAAACATTTTATTATATACTTAAAATTATAGAAAACAAAAATATGTCATTGGAAAACAAAAATAAAAAGGCCCAGGAAACATTCCAAATCTATATCGTTGGATGTTGACAATGATACATAGTAAAATATATTTTTATATCATATTTCGCAAAAGTCAAAATTTTGACTTGCAAACACCCTTATTTGTTATTGGTCATACGATGACCTTATTTACTAGGAAATTAGTTACCAGAACCTCATTTTGGCTAAGTAATAAGAAAGGTGCTGTTGAATTTGAGAACGGCATTGGGTGCGGAGGTGGATTCCGTGGTAACAACGGCATAGCCACGAGCAAATCTGAACTTTCCCGTTCCTCCAACTATCGCATACTCAGACTGCGGTTGATCGAACCTGTCGGTTCCCTGAAACTCCAGAGTGCTGCCGCTGTACTCCCTATTCTGAAAGATGAGAGTGAAAACCATGAAGAAATCAAGCCCAGTAACCATATTTGTATTCACGTACGTTCCTTGCGCTCGGCCTAAAATATTGTGAGAGCCGGATTTGGAGTTTGGTCCTCTGGTGATGACATCGGTGGTAACTACTAGGGTTCCAAACTTGCCCGCATTTGAAGAAGAACCATTTAATCCCGCCACTGGAAACGCCGTCACATTCGTTCCGCTCAGATTGTCGTGCAAATAGAATACCATATTCATCTCACTTTCACGCGCAATAGCCTGCAGGGAGACGATGATGACCATGGCCATGACTGCAAATAAAAGCCTGATACCCATGGAACAGGAATGGGACAACATACAAATATATAGATGGGGGAGTTTGCGAGAGAGTATTGCAGCGCTGATGAATAAATAGGTGCTACCATCCATAAACGACATAGCTTCCAGATCCTAAACCCAACTGGCTTTGACATTGAGCTATTCACAAGATGCTCTTGTTTGTTGTTTAGCATAACGATATTCATCATTAAACCTCCAAAGTGTTTGCATTTTCCAAGGCCAACTATTGGTCATTTCGCATTTCCAAGGCCAACTATTAGTCATTTTGCATTTGCATTTTCCAAGGCCAACGTTAGCTTGTTCTCACCGTGCAAGTTATTTTCTTCTTTCTTTTTTCTTTGGTGTAGCTTGGGAAGCTAATTTTTTTTTGGTGGTGAGTGGGTGGTTTGATGTGGGTGTGTGTGTTTTTTTTTTTCGAATTTTTTTTAAGGAAGGACCTAGCCCTTTTGGTCTTGTTTCTTAAATTCTATGTTGGTTTTATTTCTAGTTTATATAAGATTTTTTTATAATGAAAGGGTTTGAGTAAGGAGTGATTTATTTTACTCTACATGTTGGGAGAAATTAAGTGGATAATATCATTGATTGTTTATAGTAGTCAGCTAACAGGTAGGTATCAATATTGTTTCTCTTTAATACATGTTCAATATGGCTTTGGGTGTTTGTTGTCTTCAACATTTGGGGTGGTCGTTTAGAGAAATGAACACGCACCTAGCGAGGATAGAGGTATTCATCTTGCATGGAAAAGGATCGGCTCTTCCTAAAAAACTCTTGGATCCAATACCTATTAAGATATCTAACTCCTTTTAATTCCCTAAATGATAGGGGCTATTTTATATAATTGGTTTCTTAACTAGTATCTTCTTATCAAGATTGTTGCTCTCGTTTTGTTGACATTTTCTAGTTTCTTGATGTTAATCTATTGTTATTTTTCTAGTATAGATATTCAATTTCTGCTCTTGTTTTGTTGACATTTTCTAGTTTCTTGATGTTAATCTATTGTTATTTTCTACTATAGATATTCAAATTGATAAGCGTTCATTTTGTTTGACTTTTGATATTGGATGCTTCAATTTTTAGACTATAGGCTACTCGTTGCTATTTTTCGAGAAGAGCCCTTTTGTGTTTCCATTGGTCTGGTTTCTCAATTAGTGCCAAACCAAATGCCTATAAAAGTCTAGACAACATGTAACTCTCTCACACTAATACAAGTTTTAAATTTACAAACAAACAAATACATATTCTAATTACTATATGCCAAAAAAAATGGAGAAAATATTTTTTTTAAGTTATCTTATACACAATTGGTCCACTTAAATTTGTGTAAGTTTAGAATTTTTTTTTTTTGTATTAGAGCTATATACTTGTGATTATTAGTATTTAAAAAAAAAATTGATATCTATAATGAATAAAAAACATATAAATCTTAATGGGATGTGAGAATCCATTAAAAAAGTTAAATATAAGTGAAAATGAAATTATAATAAAATTTTGTTCAATAAAATGAATGGATATGCTATAAATTATATATAAATAATGGTGTAACATTTAAAAAATAAAAGTAGTTACTTTAGTATAAATATACCACAACATAGAGTATAGATATGATTTTGCGTGACAACAAAATGAAAGTGACAAGATTTTAGAGTGCCTAAATGTATGAAATTAGCTTGACATAGTTGAGTAAGTGTAAAATATAAGATATTAAAGGATTAGGATTGTTGATTTACCTAGAAAGACATTTTTTGTAAGCCAAAAATTATTAAGGTGTTGAAATATGGCCAATTGGGAATTGACTAATTTAAGGTTTTTCTTAGTGTTAGTGTGGGATTCTTGGAAGTTAGGTTGCAACATGAAAAATTACTTTCAATGGAAGTAATGGAGTTTTTATAGTATTGGTTCCAGGTTTTCATTTGGATAGAGGCGCAAGAAAGAGTGAGATGGGAAGGTGGGTCTACTTATGTGGGAGAGGTAGAAGGGATTGAGTGGGTCAGCACAAAAATAAATTAGTGAAGAGTTATACATAAGTGACTAGTATGGAGTTCGAGGGCAAGGCAAATATATGAGTAGTAATAGGGTGGGTGGTTCCACAAAAAAATGGCTTAATAAATAGCGGTACCATTGTAATAACCAAGACATAATGAATATTTTTATATATGTCCCATATAATGGTGTCATTTTTTATTGTGATGATGCCTTTAGTATATACTATTTTCTCTCTTTTCGTTTTGAGGATGGTGATTGATAGTATCTTCCCTTTAATGATTGTGAATGCATTAAGTTATTTTTAAGTGACTATTCATGCCTTTTAAAGAGCAAGGAGTGACAACCTACAAGCAATGTTTTAACCATTTCTAACCCAAGTGATGACAAAGATTTAATATTAGGAGTTGAAACAGTTTCTAGACCTCATACAACATAATCTAATATACAATGCTTTATCAATAAAAATACCATCCATGCCCATGTCTGTTGTCTTATTTGTTATGTTTATTTTGTATCAAGTATTTCAAATCTTCTTTTGAGCATGGATTCTTTAGCCACCCCACATACTAGGATATTTGGAAATGGGGCACCCATAACAACCATTTAGTTAAGAACCAAGGTGTTGTTCCATTTCAATAATAACCAAGAGTGAAATGATATCTAATATGAATTCACTAGTGACCTTAGTTCATAGCTAGATCTTGATTTTTCTTAATGTTGTCCCTACATATTATATTTATAGAAACTAAACATTGATAGTTATAATAATGTTGGGTTTATAATTTAGGAGTCTTTTAGAATGAAGAGTTTGGTATTTAAAGATATTTAGAATGTTGTTTCACTATTTGACATATTTTTGAGTGGTTTAGAGTTTTTTCAAAATGTTAGGGTGATAGCCACCCTAAAATTAGTAGACAAATGATATATTGTAATGTAAGAAAGGATAAAATTGGTAAAGGATCATAGTAGTGTGAACATAAATATTGTAAGAGGTCATACTAGAAGGTTTTCCTACTGAAATGTTCTTCGACTAGCATGTTCTAGATTGACAGAAACTAAAATACATAAAGGTAGAAGCATTGTACAATATTCCTTACAGAATTACTGTAACAAGGATATGCTCTATTGGAGGTTGGTCCCTCAAAGAGGCAAGTGAACATTGTGATATTTTTAGTAAAGTTCTCTTATTTTGACTCTTATTATCATCATGTTCTCTTTATTTACTTTTCTTCTAAATCCTCATTTGTAATTTAAATTTATGCTATGAATAATTTTATTGGGTACACTACAATTCATATTAAATAGATTTACAATGCCAAATGTAAAGAAAAAATTCAAACTCGAGACATTTTTTAGCATCTATATAGAACTATATTGATATATCAGAAAGTGGGTAAAACTATTGTCAGGAAAGAATACATGTGGGAACTACACATGATTTAACCTAGTTGGAAACCCATGTAATCCTTACTAATAACCCTTCAAATAGTATTAGATCATAAAACACATGTGCACAAAATCTCACTTTCACGTAATATTGGGTATATTGGAAGTCTTGTTGGCATCTTGAAACAACCTTCAGTTTAGTTTTTTTTACCTTGTTACTACTATAGTGGCAATGATAAAAACATTCACGAAGAAAATATCACGTATATAAGTAATAGAGTAGTATGGATTAGGGTACAATAAACCCTCATTAGTCAGATCCGTTAGATATTGAGTTGAGTATTATTATTGCTCCCTACAAGTGTACTATAGAGTTATATAATAGGGAAATCCATTGTCCTTAGGACCCTTAAAGCCATAATCCTTGCTACTATAATATTCGAAATTTTCCATCAGCTAATTGAAATATTAGAGTTCTTACTTTTCTTATTTAGTTAAGTAATATTAAAAGGGTGGAGGGACCCATAAAACTAGTAGATGGGTGAAATCCACGTCTATAGTGTGAGTGTGGGTTAGTTGAGTAGTGGAGTAGCATTATGGAGAATGGGAAAAGCATAATAATGAAGAAAGAGTGGAGGTCATAGAGAATTAATGAGGAATATCATGGAGATATTGGAGGAATAAATGTAAGATGATGGATATACTAGAGAAGCAATTGCAGAGATGATTGAGGAAGTGGTGCATTAAATGTACACATGATGGAGGAAGTGGAGAGTAATTACAGTAGCTATTGAGATCATGGAGGGAAATGCAGTCTTTATGGAGGCCAGTGGCCACATGTGCAGCGCAGTTTTGAGTTGGGCCAAGGCTAAGGAAGGCTCACAACCATAAAAGGAAGATGAGGGTAGAAAAGAAGGAGAGTCTGGATTTTTATTGTTAAGTTTTGTAAGACATTTCTTTACATGCTTCAGTTGTTTAGCTAAGTCTGTTGTGTTGTTTAGCATTGGGTGTTCCCGAGCGGGAATCCCATCCTCACCCACGGGGGACTTTGATTGCCTACTCTGGGAAGGTTTTCTTGGGAGCCATTCACCATCCAAAAATTAGTGCTACTTTCAACCACTCTCACCTACACTTCCAGCTATAGGAATTACACATTCCTGAAATAGAGCTTGACAGTTCGGAGGTTTTTCTCAGTACTTCAGCTGAGAAACCTATGGAGGGATCAACCCTTCACATTTTGGATTCATTGTTGTCTTCCAAGAGTTTCATTGTCATATCCAACATCATTCCATCCATATATTCTCCTATGCAACAAAATTTCCTACAGGAATTGTGTAATTCTACAGTGAGGGTTCGAGGGGAAGAGGAAGTTGAAAGCAACTCAGCTTGGAATCCTTTGAGGGATCAATCCTTCACATCAGGGATCACTTCAGCAGCCTGATTATCTATCAGCAGGCTACATCATCAGCCCTCATAGACAACGTGGTATTTCCTAGCACTTGTGCATGCAGCAGCTGCAAATTCAATGGAGAAGCTAGATCTCAAGTTTTAAACTTGGGAATCGTGAGAAGGGACCAGCCCTATAGTTAGTGAGCTAAGAGGGTATTATTACAACTAATAGATCATTTTTTCAGCCCCAGATCAACAGCTATCTCAAGGGAGTGTGTAACTCAGCCAATAGGGGTGCAGTGTGCAACCCAAAAAGGGCCGAAATTCCAAACCCAAAATATTGCCAAACCATTTCTTGGTTTTTCTGGGTTTTTCGAGTAGAATCCATGATTAAAATATTGAATCTTTCTGAGCACTCCAGAAACTTCTCACACATAGATATTCTTCCCAGCAACACTAGTTTCCAGCAACATCAGTTTATATTTTCTAGTGCTAAGTTTCATTAGTGTATTTCAACGATCTTATGGCTTGAGTGCATTCCTTTTGGAGCTAATTCATTTCATCCATCTTGTGGCTCAGTTTTTTCTGCTAATGTTTTAATGTCTTGATGTTATATTCTGAAATTTTCAGCATTTTACAATTTTGTGCTCACATTTTGGTTATTGCCTTGATTGAAATGTTATAAATGTTATACATTATTGTCTTTCCAATTTTGGGATATTACAGCTACTTGGCTATTAGAAACCTTATTTATTGCATCAAATTTCAAAATTATTATACATTTGCCAATATTCAAAATTTGGTCCTTATTTCAGTGCAATATTATTCAACTAGGTATATAACACTACAGAAGTAAAAATAAAAAAAATATTTATGGAACCCTAATTTGGGACATATATTAAAAAATTCCTTATGTCATGGTTATTTCACTCACATCCCTCTTTATTAAGAGATATTTTTGTGAACCCACCCAACCTATTAATGCTTATTTATCTTCTTTTACCTAAAAATCCACACTAATCACTTATTTTAACTCTTCATTAAGTCCTTTTGTGTGGACCCACTCACCCCATTCCACAAATCCACTATCATTAGCTCCAAATTCACATCCCACTCTTTCTCGTGCCCCTCTCCAAATGGAAACATGTAAGCAATATTATAAAAGATACATTTGTTCCGTTGAAAAAAAAAATCCATCTTTCAAACAGAATTCCAAGAATCCCACACTAGCACTGAATAAAACATTAAATAAATTAGTCTTAACTAACCAGATTTTAACACCTTAATAATTTTTAAGTTGCACTCGATGCCTTTCTAGCGAAATAAATAACCCCAATTTTGGAAGGATGACACAAATGAAAAAATACTCCTAACCTCACTCATAATTTTATTAATGAAAATAATCTCCTCAAATTTGATAAATCTATAATACTATCCATCCAAGAAAAGACTTCTCAAAGCAAAAATAAACGAAGAAAGTGTTACAATAGTTATGATTCAAGAGACTAAATTTAGAGATACACAAGTTAATAGAGTTTCAAATATAGTTTGTAAATGATTCCAAGCCACTCATGGTGGATGCATGTGCAACTTCGAAAGAAATAACCATTCTATGGAATCTAAATGAACTCACGATCTCTCACTTTAGTGTTATTGAAAGAGCATTGAAAATAAAATTTCAAATAACATGAGATACTTGCTTTGTTTTCACAAGGAATTTTTATGGTCCTAACATTACTAATGATAAACTCAGCTTCATAAAAAATATGTAGAATATTCATCACTTAATAAATGACTATTCTGGGATATTAGGAGGTTATTTTAATTTAATAAAATATCTAGATGAAAAGAAGGCAGGCCTAAGAAAACTTGATGAAGATTTTCTCCACTTCATAGCAAAGCTAGGCGGTATAAAATAGGTCAAATAGTAAATTTTCAATGGTGTCTACACATGGAACAACTGCACAGCGGAAAAGCCTAGTGCACCTATAGATTAGATTTATTTTTATTATCAAAATCATTAATCCTCTCTAGAATATAATTGGCCACTTCATTTCTTCGAAATTATGGCTCAAATCACTAGCCAATAGTGTTAAATATGGACTATAAAGGAGGCCCCATAAACACACCCTTCAAATTCAAAGCTTTTTGGATACATTATCACTCATTAAAGGAAAAAATCAAGAATCGATACAAGAAAGCATCCATTTTATATGGATCCCTAGTGTACAAGTTCCACCTTAAGTTAAAACACATGAAAAATAAGATGAAGATCTAGAATAAACAAGAATTTTGAAACATCCATATGGAAAAATGAAAATTAGTAAAGGATATGGAGGAGATGTAAAAATAAATAATAATGGTAGGGAGAACTAAGAAAATAATCCACCAAGAAACTATCACTCAAAATAAATTGAAATAAATAGTTATCTAATAAAAGATTCTCTAGAAGAAAAAATCCAAAGTACATTAAAGCTAAATAAAGGAGAAAGGAATTCCAATTTTTTTCATAAATAAATGATACAACACTGTAAAAAAAAATAGAATCTCCTACATCAAATATCAATTCGAGGGAAAACTTGAAAATCATAAAAATTGGAACAAGCATTGGTATCTTATTTTTAAAATATTCTAACCAATCCTTAGCAAGACTGCAAGCGAGCATTAAGAATAATTACACGAAATAATCCTTCACCCATCACTCATGAACAAAACCACACTTTACTAAAGTAAATTTAGCACAAAAAAATTGTAAGAGTAGTAATGTATATGCCAAAGGAAAGGTCACCTAGTCATGATGAATTCACAGTTGAATTTTTCAGTCATTTTGCTCAAGCATTAGCAAAGCTACCTTTATCACCTTAATCCAAAATTTAAATGATGATGATCGTATCTCTTCCTTAGATCGATAGCTCCTTCCAATGATATTTATAAAATGGTTTTGAATGTTGTTGCCAATCTAATAGTGTCTTTGTTTCCCTCCCTTATCCCACATAAACAAATTATTTATGTAGATGGAAGAAAAATCATTTATGGAATTCTGCTCACACATGAAACTCTTCATTCATTGAAAATATCAAAAAAGCTTGGATATTTATCAAGTTTAATTTTCTTTTTCTAGGACCAAGTCTCTATAAAATAATGTATTTAAAAAATTAAGTCCCAAAAGTAAATGATAATAACAAATTGATTGAACTAGTGGTGAATCCATAATAAAATGAATTTAAACACCGAATATCTAAATATAGAAAATAGATTTAGGTATGCAAAAGAAATTTATCATCCATTCCTCAAGACCATTACCCCTTTTCCATAGTCCTTTTATAGCCTTCAAAAACAATTCGAGACATTAACCTTGTGTGGCTGACCTTTTAACTAGTGAGGATGTGCTTTTCTTATTATTTGGTTTTTCAACGACTTGTTGCTGATATGCCTTCGATATGACTAATCAGAAAATACTGTATGATGACTTAGTGAAAAAATGCTCATTATATTGGATTAATGAAGACATTCGTGCTTGTCACACATTCAACAACGATATTTTATTCTTAAGGCATGAAACAACCATTTTCGATCTAGCCTCATCTCAAATAGACCCTTCATTCATTTTTTTAATATAAATGTCCACCTTATTATAAATATTATAATACATAATAGGATATGTTTTTTTGTGCTTTTGTAATAATAATTAGGACACCAAAATCAAAATGAATTCTTTCAAATATTAGTTTGCAATTTATACCACCGATAATGTCTTTGAATAATTATTGATAATTCCTTTTCTTTTCCAGTGTATTCACATAGATATGATCCATGTAGTTTTAATCACATTGGTTCTATGGGGGATCCAATCCTGTTTTAATAGCTTTACCGAAATGATCTCTGAATTCTTGAGCAAATGCATTGATTTCCCTATATTTATCATAAGGTACATACATCAAGTTTCTTTTACCCTTTACGGAAATTACTTCCATAATGGAAGAATTCCTAACATTGATGTTCAAAAGTTTCATATTCTCTACTGATTGGGTATTGAGTGAACTTGATGACTTCGTCAGCTATGTCAACCTTTTAAATAAGATAATCCCATGATTTCTTAATATTCAAACTTAAATATCTTTCTAGAGTTTCAATATTTCTTAAAATATAAGAAAAAATATCCTTAATATTTTCAATGTTCTGATACCAAATTGTTGAGTTCAGTAGTGGAAAAACATAAATAAAACACAGACACACAGTAGAAAACCATAAAGAGACAGAGACTTTAACGTGGTTAACCCAACCAATCTAGGCTACGTCCACCAAACAAGGCATCGATAATCTCATTCATCAACTGGAGAATTACAATCGCAGAGTTTTGCATCTACACATCTCTTCCACTCACTTCACATTCCTCATGCTAATTTGCCTCTATGAGTTTACGTTTTATAAATGGGAGTAGAAACTGAATCATAAATTCACTCACAACAAATATATGATGCAATAACTCCACATCACGATTAAATGGAGTCAATTTAGCAACAAATCCTATTGTTGTCACATTCATGAGATTTTCTCCAAATTTAATTAAAAGAAATCTCAACAATTCGTAACTGATTTCATACTCTAAATGAAATTTCTATCTCCATCCAACAATATATCAATTTTTTAAACAAATTGATTAAATAGTATAAATGTAAATTCAAAGTAAATCTTATTCATTTGAATAATTTGATGAATAACTATGCTTCTTCCCCTTATCATATTCTAGTTAGACATTGCTATATTTAAATTGTATTTTTATATTTCAATGATGTAATTATTTTAAACCTACTCATATCTAAACAATTGTTTTTCAAACCTTGATGTAGACTATGAAGATTTACATGTAAGGTTTTATATTGTTGAAGGTATATAATTACTTATTTTTCCACTTCGTCATATTTTTATTAGTCTCTTGCCCCGCTGGGGCTGTAGGGACTATTGCAATCGCTTTTCTCTATTTTGATTACTTTGCACGAAACTAAAGATACTTAACCCAATATTTATTATAAAACACTTTTCCTCACATTTTCATTATCTTATGATGTTCTTTCGACATCAATTTCAACTAATAGAAAATTTCGACGTCTAATTGGCCTCATATCGAGGAAAGATAGGAAAAAACTTAGGATAAATTTCAATTCTTATAGAAATTTTCAATGTCATTTAACTAATACTAGCATTACTTTGTAAACATTTTATGTTTACCCATTAAGATGATATCAAGATATCTTTTAAGTTTAAAAGGGAGAGGAGAGCTTACACATGGCTAACACAGGTATAAGCACTTAGACTCCACTTGTCTTCAGAGTATGAGCATAGCTCCACTTATCTTGAGGGGTATGATCATAACCAAGAACAGACTAGAAGTAAAGTTTTACTGCAGTGGAAGTAAAGGCTTTGTGCAATTTTTTTTTCTTCCCTTGGCAATGCTAATTTTCTTGGGTGCCTGCCATTTGGTGTCTACGGGGTTGGTATCTAAGGTTTGTTTTCTAGATCCAACTTAATCAAGCCAGCGAAAATCTGCATTATTTGGTTAGTGTATCAGGTGGTTTCCAGTATTTGATTCCGCGATAATATAAGGGTCAGGCAATAAGGTGAATGCGGTAAGGTCGTGTTGCATTTCTCTGTTCGCTACAACCAAGAATAAATCAATCCCTCCATTCAGCAAGTATGTTAGTCGGAATCAATAAATTCATAAATCAATCTAGCAAGTAGCCCATCCAACAATCAATCAATCCATCCGTTTAGCAAGTCAGCGGGAAAGCAAGCCCTCAATCCAGCTCGCAGGTCGTAAAGCATGAAATCAATACATTACAAGCAAGCATGAAAAGTAAGCAAGTCAAGTAGGTAACCATCCCAACCAAGTAAGCAAGCCAATAAAGCAAGAAAAGCAAGTCATGTTCAAAATAAGTGACTGAGCAAGCCATTCTAGTGTTTCTCTTGGTATTTAAGGAATAAGCCCCTCTAGCATCGATGTCTATAAGCTTAGGTAGTTCTGGTAGCTCCTTGGGAGTTTGACTTCGGGCATTGGTTTTTGGGTTTAAGTGTGTAACATTTCATTAATAGGATCTATAATCAAGTAAGTAAATCTCCTAGTGTTAGGTCAATATCCTAGGTAATAAATCATTCGAGGATGTCTATCTTCTAAGTGTATTGTGTTTTAAGGTTCCAGGTTGTTTGCATTCAATTCAAATTCTCCAGGTAGGGTGGTAACATTTTCTAAAGTGTGTTCCCATTGCTTCCCATCAAAGCATTTGAAATTATCTTCTTAAAGATGCATGTAATTTTCTTATAAATTATAAATTTGATTCATTTCTACAAATTCAAGCAATAAAATAATTATTTCATCTTTATATTTACAGTGAAAATATTGCAATTTATTTACAGTGACAATACCACAATTTACATAGTAATTTACAATCCTGAATATAGTCATTTACAAACCTGAATTCTGAGTTCTAGGCCCATCACCGTGAGCGTATCCTTATCCAAAGCCATATACAGTAGTAGCACTAGCACTATATGCATAACTAGATGCCGAAGTTGACTCTGTAGATTCCATTTCTCGAATCTCCAGAGAAAGAGGAACACTAGACTATAGAGACTGTCTTACTTTCCCTTTAGTTGTAGGGTCAAATCCCTGGAGAAAGAGGAAATCGTTGAGACCCCTTGGCTTTCCTCTTATCATCCCCCTTGGCCTATCACTGAACCAGAAAACCCCCATATAAGTACTGTGGCTGGCTTCCCAATAGTGATATGTCGATGGACCATAAAACACCGAGGGAGACCTTTCGCTACCACATTATGCCCTTCACCTACAAGGCAAGATTAGTTGTGCTTATGGGCAAACTTAACACAAAATTAATAAAGAAAAAAATGTGAGGCTTTTCATTGAAAGGGCAATGAATTCCCTTCCTTATAACAGATATCAGCTTCGAAATGTTCAGTATTGCATCTTTTGCGTGTTCCCTTTACCCCCAATTTCTCCTTCTATATCATATTCATCTTGTATTTGGTGTCTTTCCATTGTCCCTCCCTTCCTTTTTCCTTATTTATGTTTCCCTTCTCTTCTCTTGTCTTGAAAGTAGTCATTAATGGTTCACCATAGAAGGATGGATAAGGACTAGTTAGAAGACCTAACGAGAAGACCTAAAATTACCAAGACCCTATGATGTTCTACTTTATTAACCTCCAGCCGATTTTTTGTCATGTTGCTCCGACTGGTAGAAGCTCCCAAAATCCTATAGCAACTGAGCGAACCTCCAAAGGATTTATTTCTTCAGCTTCTCCGATTTGTAAGCTTTACCAGGTTCCTTTGGAAACATAACGAATCCTTTGCTTGTCCACCTGCTCCTATTTGGAGAGGCTTCCTAATTCCAAAGTTCTTCATTTAAAAAAACAAATCATTGAAAATACTTTCATTCAATTTTCTAAGGCTCTTTATGGGATTGGAGCTCAAATTTTGCTATATATTTAAATGTTTGCTCGATTCCATTAGAAATTTTAAGGACTCTTCAAAGGTATATCCTATTTTGAAGATGTCTTATTCAAACTTCAAGATGTCTAAATTAAGAATTCTAATGGTCTGGTATAGGTTGGATAATTTAGAACAACTCTGATAATACTAAAATTGGAGACCAGTGTCGCATTGACTAGATAAATATGGTTACTACAGCATCGTTGGGTGACAATGGACATAGAGGTCCATTCCAAGCCTCCTCCTTCTCTCTTCCTGGTTCATCCATATTTCATTTCTATCTCTTCCCAGTTCAACCATATTTCATTTCTGTGGTTAGATGTTCCAAAAATTTTAATCATTCTGTGGTGAGATGTTACAAAATTTTTAATCTCTCGATGCTAAAATTTTTTTAATCTCCATTAACAATTTAAAGGGCCTTAAGGCATGTTGGCCAGGTGGTGGCCCAGATAAGGAAAATTGGCAAGCTGATTCCTATGGTAGAGCAGACAACGGACCTTGGAAAGCCAATTACATTCCCCAAATATTAAAATATGCTCCAATTTGGATTTTTTCAATTTTTGGGATTGAAGCTCACCAATTTTATAATAATATGCTAAACTTTGATTCAATATTGGTTAACAAGCTTTCTGATTTTATATTATTTTTGACGTAATTTCCACATGTCCATCCACGTTTGTGCTTCATGAGCATGTTCTCGAGTGGAAATTAGGTTTCCCATATGCTTGTCCACGTTATCCACTTTTTATGATATATGCAAATTTGGATTCCATTCTTCCATTACAAGTTCCCTCCATCCATACTTCAATAAATTATTAGTACCTTGTCCATATCACGTTCTCTGAGATAAAATCCATTATTTTGAACGGTATCATTATCAAATCCTTTCAATCAAATAATTTTATAGCCAACCATTCACCGGAGTGAGGTTCATTAGGACCTCACCAAATTAAAAGATGAGTTAGAATATGAATTGTAAAAAGCGAGTTACCATATGAATTCTAGAAAACGGTTTTTGATATCCTAAAATTTTCACTGATCAACTAATCAGCTAGAGTGGTAGGGCTTGTAAGTTATCTCAAAGGAATCTTCTTATCATTAAATTTTGTAACTTCATTGTATCTACTTTCGAAATTTAAGTTATTGAATACTCATTTTAAATTTTTTGTAATTCAATTATTGGAGCTCCTATAGAATTTTTATATAGTGTTTGGAATGGATTTTGTACTCTTTCATGTTGGCTTTATATTACCTTCTCTAATATGCTTCTAATTTTCATTTTCAAGTAATTTGGATATGGTATGTCTTGTTGTCAAACAACCCAGCTACTCACAAATTCAATGAACTAAGTTGAAACTATATGTTTAACATGATCATTTTGAACAATAAACATCTTTTTCCACTAATAGTTTTACAACGTGTATTTCTCAAAGAAGCAAATAATATTTACAAGTTCCTCTCATTTTGGTTCCTTCTCTTGCCCTAGTTCTGACGAACGTTGTTGTTTAAAGATGCATTTTTGTTCGGTATGTTGGAAAATCTAATTCTAACCATTTGCTAAGTGTCACATAATTTCATTCTAGCATCCTAGCTTAGTTTTAGTAAGTCCAATTTAATTTAATCTTACTACAATTATTTGTTATTGATATCTCCAATATAATGCTATTTTCTTAATATTGATAAAATTAACCTAGACTCCATGTTATTGTTCATTCTTTGTCAATAAACGCTAGATTGGTGATTTAGTAGCTCTTTACACAGAAACCATTAAAGTTTCCAAGAAATCAATGGTCCATTGAACCAACAACCATTTACCACACTGCACACATCTCCTACCTAGATAAATATTCATGTTTCTTATTCCTTTCCCACTGTCATTGCTATAATATTTGAAACTACCTATTCACACGATAAAAAAAGTGTTGCAAATATTGAATGAAATCAATAACAGAGGGATGCTCCCCCACAACACATAGACTTAAAAATAAAATGTGGAATTAAACAGTCACATATACACAGCCAGCGTAAAAACACAAGAGAGGAATGAAATTCATTTTTTCTATTCAACTCTCTCACACTAACATAATGAAAATTACATTGCTTATATCAAATGGCCCAAGCCTGTAAAATATAATATAATCAATTCTGCTTAAATTCTTTGAATGGACGTTCAACAATGTTTTCCTTTGGGCCGTCAACATACCCATTTCTTCATTAATCGACACACAGGCCATATTCTGAATTACAAATCAAAAACACGTAAATACGCGTTCAAAACACAAAAGGACGGATCTGAAATTTTATGAAATGTGGTTCTGGTCCACATCCCATCCGCGTAGATCAGTGATTTTAACTTTTAACTCTGGTGCTATCCTTTAAAATTTGTGAACTGCTATGTGTGATAGTGACATGGCACGTACTGCATTGCCTCCAAAATAACTTAGCCTGCGGGCGGTTTGGTAGAAAACTTAAATCTTAGCGATTGCAATATGCAATAGCAATATCGCATCAAAAAAAAATAACATACATTTGCGGTTGTGGAAAGATAAGTGGTGAAACTTGTGACTTGCGCTCTATAGGTGGCTTAAACGGTGGGTGCCGCCGATATCGCATCAGCGATAAAGTAACATAACATGCGGTAAGGCTTGAGGTAAGACTTAAGATTTGTGGAGTGCAATGAGGTTGCATGTCCCACTGATATCACATCCATGGAAACTTAACATAACATGCGGGCTTAAGAATTTAAATGACAAAAGTTGTGATGTGCCAGCGACAGTAAATCTTGGTAAGTGCAGTATGTGTGAAATGAAAAATACAAAGGAATAAGGCGGAATGCAAGGTTTGGTTCATGTGGAAAAGGTAAGGTGGGTCCAATGGATATCGCATTGGCAGAGACTTAACTTATCAATGGAAAAGGCTGATGGGTAAATTCTAAATGCTGTGGTATGTGCTTGCAGGCAAAACGGTAAGTCAATGCGGTGGTTGGGAATAAATGCATAGTTAAAGGCTCGAGTACTCTATTTTTTGTGTTGCATGAAAACACCTCCGGCTCTTGGATTTGCTGCTATACTTCTCTGCAAAAAAAAAATGACGACGTGTGGGTTGTGCCACTGTTTATCCATGGTGGTGGTTGGGAGTAAAATTCCAACACTCCCCCTTAATCACAACTACCGTCATCGGTCATTTCCAGACATTTTCTAAGATATTCAAAACTCTTGTGTGCTAATTTATTTATGAGGATATTAGAAAAATATTCCTCTATCATGCAATTCTGCAAAACAATCTCACCATTGTTAACCAATTGTCTTATAAAATGATATTTTGCATTTATGTGATTTTTTCTCTTGTGGCAGAAATAATTATTTGATAATGCAATTGCTGAGCTATTATCACAATAAATTGTGGTTCCCTTGTCTTGCTCATGACATAAATATCTCAACATCCTTGTTATCCATACTTCTTGGCATGTTTCTGTTGTTGTCGCCACATATTCTGCTTTTGTTGTTGATAAAGCAACTATTGGTTGCTTCTTGGAAGCCCATGAAATGGCTCCTGATCCCAAATGAAACACATACCCAGATGTGCTCCTCCTATCATCTAAAATTCCAGCCCAATCATTGTCAGTGTAACCAAACAGTTTAAAATTATCAGTTGAGGAGGATAGAACACCATAATCCTTCGTTCCATTCACATACCTCAGAATTATTTTGGTTGCTTGCCAATGTGTCTCCTTTGGTGCCTCCATGAATTTGGAAATTAAACTTACAAAATACATAATATCAGGCCTAGTTGCAGTCGAATACATGAGGTTTTCAACTATGGTCTTGCACAATGTCGGATGGACATTCTTGCTGCAATCTTCTTCGCTTAACTTTAACCCCATGACAATTGGATTTACTGTTGCTTTGTTGTACTGCAAGTTAAACCTCTTCAAAACTTCTGCAAAATATTTTTCTTTGGAAATAAAAATTCCCTTTTCATTTTAATTTGCTTCTATGCCCAAGAAGTATCTCAATAGACCCAAATCAGTCATTTCAAATTTACTCTTCATGATTGCTTTAAAATCAGCAATGAGAGAAACTTCATTGCTAGTAAAGATTAAAGCATCTACATGTAAAAAAACAATAAGAATCTTACCATCATTTTCTTTGATGTAGAGTGTGGGTTCACCATCACATTTTTCCAACCCATTTTCTATCAAGTAAGCATCTATCATGTTGTACCATGCTCTTGGTGCTTGCTTCAGCCCATAAAGAGTTTTCTTCAACTTGCACACTTTGTGCTCTTGGCCTTGAATCTCATTGCCTAGAGGTTATTCAAAATATACATCCTCTTTCAACACTCCATTCAATAATGTTGGATTCACATCCATTTGGTAGACTTTCCACTTTTTTTGTGCTGCAATGGACAACATTGTCTGCACTGTTTCCATCCTTGCAATAGGTGAAAAGGTTTTTTCATAATCTCTTCCTTGTTGCTGCTTGTAGATTTTCACAACAAGTCTTTCTTTGTGCCTTCCAATATTTCCTTCAGCATTGCTCTTAGTATTATAGACCCATTTTAGTCCAATGACTTCTTTACCTCATGGGAGGTCCACTAACTCCCATGTTTCATTCTTTTCAATTGCACCAATCTCTTCATTCATTGCTTCAATCCATTTTTATTCTTTTAATTCATATTCAAAATGAATTGGGTCATCAACATGAAAAAAGAAAGCAAATAAAGAGTTCAGACCATTATTATTATCAGCTTCTTCCTTATAAATTTTAGTCAAATTTTTGAATCTTGGTGTTCTTGGTGTGCTTGGACTTCCACTGGAACTCGAGGGAGTTTATGATCCCTGTGGTGTGCTTGGAGAAGCAGGTCCTTGATTTATCAAGGTTGTTTTATTTCCTGCTTGTGGTGTGCTCTATTGTGCTTGTGTAGGTGGAGCAGGAACCACCGTGGAGGAATATTTGCTACTGTGCATTCCTCTTTCTCTTCGTGAGACACACATGTCTTCACATTCACTGTTTTCTCTAAGCTTCCATCCCAAGCTTCTTCTTCAATAAATTGCACATCTCTGCTGATTATAACTTTCTTGGTGGATGGATTATAAAGTTTATATGCCTTAGACTCATCACTGTAACCAAAATATATACACTTCTCCCCCTTGCTGTCCAATTTATTCCTTAGTTGATCTGGGACATGTGCTCAAGCCACACATCCAAATAATTTCATGCGAGTGACAAACTGCTTAGTTTTACTCCATGCTTCTTATGGGACTATGTTCATTACAACTTTGGTTGGGCATCTATTAAAAATATACACTCCACAATTTACAGCTTCATCCCAATACTCATTTGGAAAATGTTTTTCCTTCAACATACTTCTGACCATGTCCAGGATGATCATATTCTTCCTTTCTGCAACACCGTTTTTCTATGGTGTGTACTTGTGGTAAATTTATTTGTATGCCATTCTCCCTACATAAACGTAGGAAATATTTGTAGATATATTCTCCACCTCTATCAGTTCTCAGCACTTTGATGTAGTGCCCACTTTGCTTCTCTACAAGAGCTTTGAAGTGGTAGAACTATTGAAACACTTCACTCTTCTGTTTTAAGTAATATACCCATGTATTTCTGGTGTAATCATCTAAAAATGATAAAACATAAACACTGCCAGCTAAAGATGGAGTTTTCATTAGTCCACAGAAATCTGAGTGGACAATATCCAAGGGTGCCTTTGCCCTTATACTCTTTCCTTCTGGAAATGCTTCTCTGTTTTGTTTACCCAAGATGCAACCTTCACATCGATTGTCTGATTTCTCAATGAGTGGCAATACTTTTACCATCCCTTTTCTATGCAATAGGTTCAAACCTCCAAAATTGAGATGTCCAAATCTCAAATTCCATAACCAGTTTTCATCTTTCACTTCTTCTTGAAAGACCTCTTGCGTGACTACTGCTACCACACCTCTTTCCTTCAAGTCTGTTCTGAGATTGAGAGGAAACATCCTATTCTTTGCCATGTGCACTTCTGCAGTGACCCTTTTACTTGGAGGTATGTCCATGATAGTACATACATCATTCCTAAAAAATACATTATATCCGTTGTTCACGAGCTGTCCAATGCTTAGAAGGTTACATTTCAGGCCAAGTACATAATATACATCTGGAACAAATTTCTTTTCTCCCTTTCTTGTGAGTATTGATACTCTTCCTTTTCCCTTGACAGATAATCTACTATTAGTCCCTGTTATTACTTCAAATTTCACATTTTCATCCAGATTGGAAAAAATTGCTATGTTTCCAGTCATGTGGTTACTACAACCTGAGTCTAAGAATGATACATCTTCATGTTTTTATTGTGCTACATTACATGTTAAAAGAACATTACTTTGGTTCTTATCTTCTTTTGCAAAATTTTCATTTTTCCTATTATTCATGTAATTTTGTTTCTTTCTACATTCATTGGCATAATGCCCATAATTTTTACAATAATGACATTTGACTTGGGATTTGTCATACCTTTGTCCTTATTCTTGGTATTGGCTTGAAAATTCACTTTGATTTTTATTGTTGCCCTTTCCCCTTGTGCTTGCAGGGTTATTTATTCCACCTCTCTATGGGCTTCTTCCTCTTCCTCCGTAGTTTGATCTTCCTTGACCTCTACCTCGACCAAAAGAAATTTGTGTCTTGAAAGCATACTCCAATGAGGAGTTCATTTTTCTATTCAATCTATGTTCATGAGACATCAGGGATGCATGAAGCTCATCCATTGAAAATTTTGAGAGATCCATTGTCTCTTCTATTGCCACTACTATGGCATCAAATCTTGAGGGTAGACTTCTCAAGGATTTTGACACTATTATTCTTTCCTCAATTTTCTCTCCATGAGACCTTATCTAGGTGACCAACCCAATCACATGTGTGAAGAATGATTCTATGTTATTAGACCCTTTCATACATAGAGTTTCAAATTCTCTCCTTAGCATTTGTAGCTTTGTTGTTTTCACTTTCTCATGCCTTGATATGTTGTCTTGATAATATCCCACGACTCCTTAAAATTTTTTGCTACTGCAATCCTTGGGAATATACTCTCATGTACTGCTTAATAGAGATATAAGAGGGCTTTTGAATCCTTCTTCCTATTATCTCTCAACAAGGCTCTTTCTGCTGCTGTCAAAGCAGCCAGTGCTGATGCATCTACTGGTTCTTGGAAACCTTGTTCTACCAACTCCCATATATATTCCGAGCCAAACGGGGCTGTCATTTTAATGGCCCAATAATCATAATTCTTCCCATTAAACTGTGGTATTTGGGGATTTGTCAGGCTTGTGCCCATTTCTGCCATTCTGACTGTGTTAGCAAACAATCTTCTTGATTGTGTCAAACAGAAGCTTTCTCACTGCTAGAGAAATATGCTTCTCAAAAAATCTTACAGCTTCTACAACAAATAAAGAAAGCTCGTGCTTCTTCGATAAAGAGCCTAGACCTGCTCTGATACTATGTTGAGAATATTGAACGAAATCAATAATAGAGGGATGCTCCCCCACGACACAGAGACTTCAAAATAAAATGCGGAATTAAACAATCACATATACACATGCAGTGTAAAGACACAGGAGAGGAATGATTTTTTTTTTTCTATTCAACTCTTTCACACTAACATAATGAAAATTACATTTCTTAAATCAAATGGATGAAGCCTGTAAAACCTAATATAATCAATGTTGCTTGAATGCTTTAAACAAACGTTCAACAACATTTGTCCTTGGGCCATCAAAAAACCCATTTCTTCATTAATTGGCATGCAGGACATATTCTAAATTACACAGGAAAACATGTAAAGACACGTCAAAACACAAAAGGGCAGATCTCAAATTTTATGCAATGTGGTTCTGGTCCACATCGCATCTGTGCAGATTGGCGATTTTAGCTTTTAACTCTCAAACTGTCCTTTAAACTTTGCGAACTACGATGTGCGATAGTGACGTGGTATGTATCACTTTGCAACCAAAATAACTTAGCTTGCAGGCGGTTTGGCGGAAAACTTGAATATTAGCTATTGCGATATGCAATAGCGATATCACATCACAAAAAAAATAACATAACTTTGCGGTTGTGGAAAGGTAAGTGGTGAAAATTGTGACTTGCGCTCTATGGGCAGCTTAAACGGTGGGTATCGGCGGTAAAATAACATAACATTCGGTAAGTCTCTAGGTAAGCCTCAAGATTTGCAGAGTGCGACGAGGTTGTTGGTCCCGCCGATATCGCATCGGTGGAAACTTAACATAACATGAGGGCTTAAGATTTTAAATGATAGAAGTTGTGATTTGTGGGTGGCAGTAAAGGTTGGTAAGTGTGGTAAGGGCGAAATGCAAAATATAAAGGAACAAGGTGGAATACAAGGTTTGGTTCATGCGACAAAGGTAAAATGGGTCGTGTCGATATCGTATTGGCAGAGACTTAACTTATCAATGGAAAAGGCTTAAGGGTAAATGCTAAATGTTGCAACATGCGCTTACAGGCAAAAAGGTAAGTCAATGTGGTGGTTGGGAATAAATGCATAATTAAAGGCTCAGGTACTCTATTTGTTGTGTTACATGAAAATTCCTCCGGCTCTTGGATTTGCTGCTGTCCTTCTCTGCAAAAAAATGATGAAGTGTGGGTTGCACCACTTTTTATTCATGGAGGTGGTTGGGAGTAATATTCCAACAACATGAACCTAGATATTTTTCATGTCTTCTCGTGAGCCAAGGATTCAGAAAAAAAAATTGGCTGAATTTTTTATGATGATAGAAGATGTAACTTTAAATCAATCAATCATTGTCATCGTGACCAATAAAAAAAGTTCACAAATATCTGAGGTTGAAATAATAGTAATAAATTTTCTCTTATGCAAAAGCTACATTAACCTAAATATATATATTCATATCCCCAACCATCTATTTATATTTATTTCAAAGATACATGATAACCATTTCTCTAGTTACCTAAACCTTAGTTGCATCACAACTTTGTAATAGTTTCAAATTATTTGATTTAAGAAGGGAAAATACTAGTTGGAATATGAATAGTAGAAAACAATTTTTGATATCTTAAAATTTTCTTTGATTAGCTACGGTGGTAGGACTTGCAATTTCTTTCAAATTCAAAAAAAAATAGACAACAACATGAAGGGAGGACTTGGCTTGGTTTACGTTTAAGTTTTCACTATCTCACATATCAGTCTCTTTATTACTAACACCTATCGGGGTTAAAAAGAAGCCATGAGACATCTAAAGTGCATAGCATAGCCTAGCAAAGCAACATTCATGATGCGTATTCATGATTCATATGACACTTGAAATTTTCTCGTCGAGTATGATAAATCATACAAAATATTTTTGTTTTCTGGGGATTCATATTTTATTGGAATATTATTCATCAGGCTAATGAAAGGGTGCCATAATGAATAGTGGCATAATGAACTGTGCCATTTTGCAGTTAAACAATTAAGAAAATTGTGTGATTTTGTAGTTAAGCACATAAACTTGATTTCTGGTTATATTAGTAGTGTTATTATAAGGAGGTTTAATGTTTTTTTTAAATCAAGTAGCTTGTAAATTTAAATAGAGCCATGAATGGCAATAAAAATATCATTTTTCTGGTTTTTCTATAGTTTTATAGGAGGTAGAGGAAATATATTCCAATATAGAAGCATCTATTTTTTTCTTGTTCAATTTACACTACACAACATATCATTAAAGCAGCTTATGTTGGGTTTCATTTGAATTCTGAACCCTATGGGGAGAAATATACATTATAATAACAATGTCTATTATAAAATTTCAGCAATTTTTTTTTACACTACTTAGAAATGAGTTTCATAAGAGAATATTGCTAGAACTGTATAATTTTTTTTGAGAACATTGTGTAAATACAGTGAGAACTTATTACTCAGCAATTTCACAACCAGACAATTTCCAATCTAGGTAAAGTCATATGGACAATGACATTTCACCTGGTTCGCACTTAGGGCAATGCTGTTGAATTATTTTTCAATGCTGAAAAATTAATTACTGTCTTAATATTTGTGTTTTTCCATCTCATTAACTATGTATCTATGTTCATTGTAACATATTCTTAGGTGTTCCAAAAAAGAAACTAGCATCTCACTTGTCTACCAATTCTCCAAGTGTAGAGTGAAAGGTTCAAAATTCAAGGTGAAAGGTGTTTCCCAAGCTACTAATAGTGGTTATCAATCTTGGGGTCTCATTTTTGGAGCATTGTTTTTCTCTTTGTGGGTGATTTCCCATCTTTATCCATTCCTTAAGGGATTAATGGGTCGCCATAACCAGACTCCCACAATAGTCATTGTTTGGTCAATTATTCTTGTGTCCATATTTTCCCTGCTTTGGATGACGACAGATCATTTCAGAGCAAGCACAGGATCATCATAAAACACACAAAAATGTGGTGTAAATTGCTAAAACCCCCTTGTTAGTGTTAGTTAGCAGCAAATAAGGAGGAACTAAACACACATTTGAGGGCGAAATCTATCTCAAATTTGTTTGTATCATCTATAGATAATAATATTTGAGAGGGAGGGGCTTTAAGCATATTCATTTTTATCTATTTCCAGCATAGGGACTGAGCCTTGTACTTTGTCTTTGATTGATAGTTAAGATTGTATAGTGCAGCTACTTGTATGTTTCAACTATGTCCGTTGAGGTTTAATTGGAGTCATGCCTATTATAGAACTGATATGATGCCACATAATAGTGGGCAATGGATATATGTGGTTAATTTTTGGCAATGGTTTTTAAAGTTCACACACTTCAACCCGTCAACCCCGCTCAAGGTAAGGACTTGCTGCCTTACAATCATCTTTGTTTTTATTTTGTAACATACATCTCTATTTTTATTTTTAGAGATCAATTAATCTTACTCCTTGTTCTTTTGTTTTTAATTAAATAGTCTTACTAAAATTTCAATTAACACATAATTCTATGGTTCCAATTTTTAAACATTCACTTTATTCTACGATTAAGTTGTTTGTGGCCTACAATATGTTAATATGATAATGTTACCACCAAATTGTTCACCTTAACTCCTATCGGATAGGCATTAATATAATAGACAGACTCATCAACTCATTTCTCATTCATAAGATATTCATATATATTAAAATGTTAAATATGATAGGGGTTCTTAACCTTTGTTGGTTCAGTGAGTTTCACAATTACAATCCATTGTTGGATAATGAATTAAATATTGAAGTGCTTGGGTTTTCTTTACCTTATGTCTATGGTGATGTTTGACGTATATCTCTTTAGAGCTCTCTAGATAATACAGTTGTTCCACATCCATTCAAATTTAGGATTTGGTTCCATTGGGTTTTGACCCATCCTTCATATCTACGGATTTGATTTTTTAGGGTTAGAATGGACAAATATGGTAGAGTTTGGTGGTTATGGGAATATCCACCTCCTCCCCAGAACAACTGTCTAGTTCATTTGGCTCATCTAGGTTTCACGACATGAATCTGCAACCAGAGTTTCAATCCACTAGATATAAGCCCTTAATCAGCCCAATTACTCACTGCAAAATAGTTTTCACAGTGTAAATATTTTTACCTTGTTAACTTTGAGTATTTTGATTTTTGGTTTTTAGTTCAGTGGAGGGTTTTCTCTCACTTGGCGTTCCTTCAGGGTTCCTTTCATTATTTGAGTTCTTTAGGATTTTCTGCCAACGGGAATAATGGTAACCACTGTAATCCTTTTGTGTACTATTACTTAGTTTCAAACTTAGTTCTCTTTCATTATTTTTGGATTATTTCCTAGAGGCTCTAACATTCAATTTATCTTTGCAACAAAAAATTCTTTCACCATCTATGGTCAAGGGTATATTGTCGAATGATTTTACCAATTTCGTAGATCTAACTTTGAACCCCTTGGTTATGGTTCGGCGTGTTACGAGGTATTAAACAAAGCAACGAATTTCAAGAATTAGAGATTTTTCTGACTTGTGATACCATGGAGAATGAACTTAATCCAATTAGAACATTATTGTAATTATTTGGTTTTCTATTTATGATACAGGGTTTCCAGCATGATGGTTCAAAAATGGAGGTCCTTAGGTAAAAACCTCATTTTCCTCCTACTCAAAATTTTCTTCCTTTGATTAATTATACTCATTCTTACTAAATGGAGTTCTGGTTCTTCTTCCCCAATAGGTAATTACCTCATTCGGCTTCAGGAGGAAATATCAATAGGATTGAGCAAATTTACCAGGTTCTAATGGGAATTGGATTTTTATTTCCATGTTTCTGCAAGACTCCCATTAGCTTCCAGTTCCTTAGATATCATTTGGGTTTAGTATTTTTGTAATTAAAATTGTGGTCGCTTGGCCTTTCCAAACTTTGGTTATATTACATTTCAAACAGTAGGATTTTTTTTTTGTATAATGTAATTTTATCATGTATTATTACTTTAAATATTTTTACCGTGTTGCCAGAGTCTTGGTATGCAGACTCCTATTGAAATATTTTGTGGCTTGTATACATAATGTAGTTTACATTATAGTTTGTTTCATTAAAACATCAATTCTCAACCCTTGTTTATAGTTTGGGGGTTTTTATATAGACCGGTCATACTATAATTGTCTTTTTCTTTATTGTATAATTGTTTTTATAAAATTTGGGGATTTCCCCGCATTCCTTTCACACTTGGCTTAAGTTGCGCCCAATTTATTGTTACTAACTGGCTTTAGTTTCAATGTATCACCGATTATATATATATATATATATCCTTCATGAATTGTAGTCACTATTTTTAACAAATCAATTTGTTTCTTGAAAGAGTATACAATGTTAAATAGTTTCAATCCATGTTATATTGTGTTTCTCAGATCACAATAAATTTACCAATTTCTGTACTTATTTATTTAGAGAAGAGAGTCACGATGGGCCGTATCCAAGGGTTATCTAATATCCTTGTCCTATTAGCCCTTGTTTATAAAATTCTTCATTTGTTGGGTTCTATGGATGACCGGAAGATTAAATATAACTCATAATTAAAAACTTGATCGATTTTTTTCTCGTCATTTCCTTTTTGGGCTTTCCTTTTAACTAGATTCGTAATGTATCATTCATAGAAATTTTACTTTCCAAAGAGGTTAGTAAAAAATTTATAGAAGTTATCCAGTTTTGAGTAATTGAGAATTTGGAATCGATAGGCTTTTCTTCTTTTAATATATTTTACCGAGACTAAAGCTTTCCTGAGGAGAACCTAATCCCTCGGATCTATAGAATTTTAATCACTCCTTTGCCTTGAACCCCTAACTGTTTATGGGTTTTTGGTTAACCATCATTCTCTAGGAATAACACGGTTCTCTATTTTAAATTAATTTAAATAAAAGTTACAACTGGTATTTATTCAACACAATTGCACCTTTACTTAAAGATAGATACACCATCATACCAGAAAATCATAAAATGTCTAGACCAACCACAAAATCACCAAGAAAGAGAGTACTCCACCCCCAAGCTAGTTTCCACTTCCACTTCGATAACCATTATTTGAAGAGTGACCATACTTGGTCTATTCCAAGACTCTCCATTGTCCCTACAAGGTCTTCAGTGAAAATTCTAAGGATGCAAGTTTATCTTAAAGTTTAGAAACTTTGGCGAATCTTACTAGTCCCTAATATGAAAATTGTGAAATGTTTGGTGATATTTTTATATAATTATTTAAATTTCCAATGATTTTTATATTAATAAATGTACAATTTTGGCAATTGTTAAGGTAAAATAACTTTGTAATGTATAATTTTGGCGAATAATTTTTAGAAAAATATAGAAATTGGGGAATATTTTTCTTGGAAAAAACATGGAAAACTAGCCCACCTACAAATATTAGCCCCTAAAATTTTCCTTGAAGGTCTTAGTCTATAAATTCAACTCAACACCACGCTACAGTTTAGGATTCCACTAGCAAACCAACTCAATAATTCCTTTCTAGGTAGTATACTTCTCCCTCAACAACATCCTTTCTGAGGCTTACATGTTAGAAAATTTATATATTACAGAGAAATGCAACACATAAAATATGCGGAAAACACAAGCACACAAAACACATAAAACCAGAGAGACACAGATATACGTGGTTCACCCAGTTTGGGCTACGTTCACCCCGAAAAGCTAGTTCTTCCTTTCTATTATACAGCAAAAGGAAGAGACAACCTACAACAGATCCGTTGTAATATCCTTTATTCTCTATCATAGTCTCACTATTTGTTTCTCACTCTGAGAATACACCTGCAATCCACAGCCGCAATACAATACCCTCATACAAAATGAGGGGTTACCTTCTAGGGAAAAAAACCATAAATTAAACATAACTTCTACCATCAGATCATCTGCCTAACGAACGACCCAGATTGATTAGAAATTATAATACTTTTACAAGGAAATTTTAAGTCCGTTTTTAGCTTCGGGGGTGCTGCCCCCAAAACCCCCCACCAGGGTGGGGGCTCCATAAAGTTACAGTAGCTCCCCCCTGGACCCGCTAGGAAACGTTTAATTACGGGCGTTGTTTTCGCTCCATTAATAACAAGGGTCCAGTGCTATGATACAAAATAAAGAAGGTAATCAGACTCCACACCCAACAGTCTCCCACTTGGAGACAGATTGTAGCAACTCCACCGCTGCTTCATTTGCTAGACAAGAACTCCACTTTGGACTTGGTTGTTTCTCATATTCATCATCATACTTGAAAACCAATTGAAACTGAGGATAATCTCAGTTTATCCTTGGTTACAACTTTTTTTAGAATATTTGTAGGATTCTGACTAGTACGTACCTTTTCTAGCTTCTGTTGTCCATCTTCCAACACTGACCGTATGAAATGGTACTTGAGCTGTATGTTTTTAGTCCTAGAGTGAAATGATGAGTTATTTGCAAGATGAATGGCACCTTGGCTATCACTGTATAACGTGCCCATACCATTATTTTTACCCAATTCATCCATAAAACTTTGTAAACAAATCATTTATTTACTAGCCTCTGTAGCAGCAACACACTTTTCTTCTGTTGTTGCATGTGCAACAACACTTTCGATTTTTGAAATCTAACTAATAGTTGTTCCACCTACAGTAAATACATACCCTGTAGTGCTTCTCCTGTTATCTCTGTCACATGCCATATATGCATCAACATATCCCTGTAGAGCAATGTTTGAACCACCAAATCATAATTCTTGATTTGTGGTACCTAACAAATATCTAAGAATCCATTTCACTGCCATCCAATGTTCTTTTCTTGGAATTTTCATCTACTTGCTTACAACTCCCATTGCATGTGCAATACCAGGCCTTGTGCAGACCATTGCATACATTAAGCTTCCAACTACTAATGCATATGGAAATTTAGACATATAATCCATTTCTTCTTGGGTCTTGGGGCACATCTCCTTACTAAGATTGAAATTGCTAGAAAAATGTGTACTAACTAGTTTTTCATTCTACATATTAAATATTTTCAACACCTTTTGTATGTACTCATTCTGAGACAATGTTAATTTGTGAATTTTCCTGTCTCTAGTTATTCTCATACCAAGGATTTGTTTTGCAGCTCCCAAATCCTTCATTGCAAATGAATTTTCCAATTTTATTTTGATCACATTTATTTCCTGCATGTTAGACCCTGCAAAAAGCATGTCATCTACATACAATAGAAATATAATATAGCTGCCATCATTTTTCTTCTTTAGATAAACACAATGATTAGAGTGACATCTAGTATAACCTTGTTCAAACATAAACCTATCAAATTTTATATCCCACTACCTTGGATCCTGTTTTAAGGCATACAAGCTCTTCTTTAACCTGCACAATAATTTTTCCTTCCCTTTGACCTCATATCCTTCTGGTTGCTGCATATAGATCTCTTCCTCCAAATATGCATGGAGAAATGCTATCTTTACATCCAAGTGTTCAAGATGAAAATCTCCTACTGCTACAAGACTTAAAATAGTTCTAATTGAAGTCATCTTAACAACATGAGAAAATATTTCATCAAAATCAATACCTTTCCTCTTTGTAAACACCTTGACCACAAGTCTAGCTTTATACCTCTATTTTCTCCATCTTCTTCCTTCAGCCTGTAGACCCATTTATTCTGCAATGTTGTTTTACCTACAAGCAACCTGACTAAGTCCCAAGTCTGGTTATGTATTAAGGAGTCCAAATATTCTTCCATGGCTAGCTCCCACTTCTTCCTAGTTTCAACCTACATTGCTTCCTCATAACATTCGGATTCACTAGAATCAGTCAACAATAAATAATATAATGGAGGATAGTATCATTCAGCGGGTCTAATTATCCTGGTATATCTTCTGGCACCACTTTTAGGTGTTTGAGGTGCCTATTGCTATTATGGTGGTTATTTTTGTTGTGGTTGTTGATTATTATTATGTTCAGGAACCTTTACTTTTTCTGTGATCTCATGAAGAACTGTGTATCCTTTGTTTTCTTTTTCGTGTTTCTTTTCCTGCAATTGATTCTTATACAATACCTTTTCATTGAATATTACATCTTTGCTCGTAATAATTTTTTGATTTTCATAATCATATAATTAATAACCAAAATCATTAACACCATATCCAATAAAGGTACATTTCTTTGATTTTGCCTCAAGCTTTGTTCTATTTTCTTTATTAATATGGACAAATTTCTCACAACCAAAAGGCTTTAAAAATGATTAGTTTACCATTTTACCTGTCCATGCCTCCTCTAGAATACAACTATCTAAGGAAGTCGAAGGCCCTTCGTTTATTAGATAAACAATAATATCTACAACATTTGCCCAAAATTGTAAAGGAAATCCTGCATGCAATCGCATGCACCTTGCACACTCCATGATTGTTTTGTTCATCCTTTCTGACACAACATTTTCTTGTGGTGTTCCTGGAACTATCTTCTCTCTGCGATTCCATGCTCTGAATAGTACCTATCAAAATATTTGTTGCAATATTCACCTCCATTGTTTGATTTGAGACACTTCAAATTCTTTCCTGTCTCAATCTCAACCAAAGCTTTCCATTTCTTGAAAGTATCAAATACATCATATTTATTCTAAATACAATAATCCAAAATTTTCTAGTTGCATCATCAATAAAAGTAATATAATAAAGAGAGCCACCGAGAGATGATACCTGAGCAAATCCCCATACATCTGTATGCACAAGCTCTAATTTTTTTCTCTTCTTTTCTTTCTCAACACTGAGAAATCTGACTCTCTTTTGTTTTCCATAAATGTAATTCCCATAGAAATCCAAATCAATATTATTCAAACCCGACAACAAAGTTCTTGAGTGAATAATATTCATCCCCTTCTCACTCATGTGTCTGAGCCTATGATTCCATAATGCTTCATATGCTCCTTTGGAAGTTAAAGCATTAACAGAGTTAGAAATACCATTGGATAAATACAATGTACCAACCTTTTCACCTTTTTCTATTACCAAGGCTCCTTTGGTGACCTTCCAAGTTTTATCTGTGAAAGTTGTCACACAACCTTCACCGCCTAACTGTCCTGTTGAAATTAGATTTTTCTTCAGATATGGAACGTGCCTTACCTCATTTAATAGCTATTCGTTTCCATTGTCTTTCTTTACAAGAACTTTACCCACTCCAACATTTTACAGGGGTTATCATCACCCAAATGAACTTGTCCAAAATCTCCTTAGACATAGTCATGAAAATATTTCTTATCAGGCGTGGCATGGAATGAGGCCCCTGAATCTACCACCCAGGAATTAGTAACATTTTCGAAAGAAAGAATCAAAGCATATTGTAACACATCACCTGTCACATTTGATTCATGATTTTTTTCTTGTTGTGTGTCTCCCTCTTTTCCCTTCTGAGATCTATAGTTTTTCTTCAGGTATCCTTTCTTTCCGCATTTATAGCACACTATCCCTGATCTGGACTTGGTTCTGTCTTTCCTTGATTTACTGTGATATCCTGAGCTCTTTCCGCTTTCTATTTTTCTTCCCCTAGAATATGCACTCAAAGAATTACCTGATGTCTCACTGGAGATTTTTCGTCGCATTTCCTCGCTAAGGATATCACGGACGACATCATCAAACTTTAAAGTACTAGATCCAAAGACAGAGTTACTAATGGCCATAACTAAACCATTCCAACTTTCTAGAAATGAGCACAGAAATAACAGAGCCCTAAATTCATCATAAAATTTTACCCCTACAGTAATTAACTGACTCGTAACTGTATTAAAATCATTTAAATAGTCTGCAACAGATCCACCTTCCGACATATTCATATTAAATAAATGTTTCATAAGAAATACCTTGTTTGAGGCTGAGGGTTTTTCATATAGTTTCGTCAATGTATTAACTAAACACTCTATTGTTGTTTCCTTCGAAATATTGAAGGCTAATAAGGCCACGAGGCACAACCGTACTGTTCCAAGTGCCTTTCTATCAAGAATATCCCATTCTGCATCTGTCATAGTCATCAGCTTCTTTGTTTTTCCGCTAAATGGTAGGTACAGATCTTTTTGATACAGATAATCTTCCATCCGCATGTTCCATAGCGGGAAGTTTTGGCCATTAAATTTCTCGACCCTAAACTTACCATCTTCCGCCATTGCTCCCACTCGAACCAGGAACCCTTCTTTCCTATGAGTTTATCAGCCAAATATAACTTTGGCTCTGATACCAATTGTTATAAAAAGTATATATTACATAGAAATGCAACACATAAAACATGCGGAAAACACAAGCACACAAAACACATAAAACTAGAGAGATACAGATATATGTGGTTCACCTAGTTTGGGCTATGTCCACCTCAAATAGCGAGTCCTTCCTTTCTATTATCCAGCAAGATGAAGAGACACAACCTACAATAGATCCGCTACAATATCCTCTATTCTCTCTCACAGTCTCCCTATCTCTTTATCACTCTAAGAATACACCTACAATCCACAACCGCAATAGAATACCCTCATGCAAAACGAGGGGCTTCCTTCTAGGAAAAAAAAACCCTAAATTAAACATAACTTCTACCGTCAGATCATCTGCCTAACGAATGACACAGATTGACTAGAAATTATAATACTTTTACAAGGAAATTTTACATATGTTTTTAGCTTCAAGGGAACTGCCCCTGAAACCCCCCGCCATGGTGGGGGGGCTCCGTAAAGTCGTAGCTGACCCCCCTGCACCCCCTAGGCAACATTTAATTATGGGCAGCGTTTCCTCCCCATTAATAACATGGGTGAATTCTGTGATACAAAATAAAGAAGATAATCAGGTTCCACACCCAACATTACAAGCTTATAGTTTTATTCTCCTCTCTTGGACCTTCTCTAGGCAAGTTCCATGTTCACAAGGTTGCCTTAAGTTTTCTTCCCTCTCACCCTCTTTGTCCCTTTTCCCAGCTAATATTATTTATCTCTAGGTAGAAGAGTAATTGTCTTCTAACTCTCTAGTAAGTGAAACTTTCATTTAGCACTTTGCAAATTTGCGAGAGAGTATTACAGTACTGATGAATAAATAGGTTCTACCAGCCATAAATGACATAGCTTCCAGATCCTAAACCCAACTAGCTTTGACATTGAGCTATTCACAAGATGCTTTTGTTTTTTTTTTATCATAACGATATTCATCATTAAACCTCCAAAGTGTTTGCATTTTCCAAGGTCAACTATTATTCATTCTTATAGTTGATCGACAAGATGAGTTGCACCAGATATTATGATTTCAGGTGATTAATTTTTATATCGATGGAAGTCATGATGATCAGAAACCAAAGTGGGTAAGATAATATAAAATTTTTAATGCTTTAAGCTTTGGAAAGGATTGTTAAAATTGCATGATTAGTTATTTTAATGCTTTAAATTTATTTTATAATTGAAAATTGTGATTTCATTAACCATTATATATTCTTTTCACATGAGATGAGCAAGTATAGACATAGGAGGGATTGAGAGAGGCATGTCCGCTATCAGTCATAATATTAATTGAGGATGAGGGTGAAGTGGCTACCACTTATTTCATATTTATTCTCTAATGAATTACTATGCAACTTGATTCTTTCTTGTATGATTTAGTTTTGTTGGGTTGGATTTTGGATTTGGAAAGCTTCCGAGCATTGGATAATGATGATGCTTAATACAATTTAGTTTGGTTATGTTAGATTGTTCTCAATTCTTGGGAAGCTACCATTTTTGGTGGTGAGTGGGTGGTTTGATGTGGTTGTGCCTTTTTCTATGTTTTCCTAAGGGAAGAACCAAGCCTTTTTGGCCTTGTTCCTTACACTATTTGTTGGTTTTATTTGTAGTTTGCATCAATTGTTCCTATAATTGAAGGGCTTGAGCAAGGGGTGACTTATTTTACTCTACATGTTGGGAGAAATTAAGTGTATAATACCATTGATTGTTTATAGTAGTCGTCTAACCCCTTGGTATCAATATTTGTGGTCTTTAATAGATGTTCAATATGGATTTGGGTGTTTGGTGTCTTCAACATTTGGGGTGGTCATTTAGAGAAATGGACAAGCACATAGCGAGGATAGATGTATTCATCTTGGATGGCAAAGGATCAACTCTTCCTAAAAATCTCGTGGATCCAATACCCATTGATGTATCTAATTCATTTTAATTCTCTAAATGATAGGGTCTATTTATATAATTGTTTTCTTAACTGGTCTCTTATGATTTAGATTGTTGCTCTGGTTTTGTTGACATTTTCTAGTGTCTTGATGTTAATCTATCGTTAGTTTTATACTATAGATATTCAAATTGATAAGCATTCATTTTGTTTGAGTTTGATATTGCATGGTTCAATTTTTAGACTATAGGCTACTTGTTGCTATTTTTGGAGAAGAGCCCTCTTGTGTTTCCATTGGTCTAGTTTCCCAATTAGTGTTATACCAAATTTCTATAAAAGTCTAGACAACATGTAAGTATCTCACACTAATAGAAGTTTTAAATTTACAAAAAAACAAATACATATTCTGATTACTATGAGCCAAAGAAATGGAGAAAATATTTTTTTTAAAGTTATCTTATACACAATTGGTCCACTTAATTTGTGTAAGTTTATATTTTTTTGTATTACAACTATATACTTGTGATTATTAGTATTTTATAAGACTCGGATATCTATATTGACTAAAAACCATATAAATCTTAATGAGTTGCGAGAATCCATTAAAAAAGTTAAATATAAGTGAGAATGAAACTATAATAAAATTATGTTTAATAATATTTTTGGATTATATTATAAATTATATATAAATAATGGTGAAACATTTAAAAATATAAAATTAGTTAATTTACTATAAATATGCCACAACATAGAGTATAAATATGATTTTTTGTGACAAGTAAAAAAAACAACAGAATTAAAGTGAGAAGATTTTAGAGTTCCTAAATGTATGAAATTAGCTTGACATAGTTGAGTAAGAGTAAAATAGAAGACATTAAAGGATTAGGGTTGTTGATTTAGTTAGAAACGCCTTTTTTGTAAGCCAAAAATTATTGAGGTGTTGAAATATGGCCGATTGGGAATTGACTGATTTAAGGTTTTGCTTAGTGTTAGTGTGGGATTCTTGGAAGTTAGGTTGAAACATGACAAATTACTTTCGATGGAAACAATGGAGTTGTTATAATATTAGTTCCATATTTTCATTTGGATAGAGGCACAAGAGAGAGTGAGATGGGAAGGTGGGTCTAATGATGTGGGAGAGGTAGAAGGGATTGAGTGGGTCGACACAAAAATAAATTAGTGAAGAGTTATATATAAATGATTAGTATGGATTTCTAGCACAAAGAAGATAGATGAGTAGTAATAGGGTGGGTGTTTCCACCAAAAAATCGCTTAATAATGAGGGGTACCATTGTAATAACAATGAGATAATGACTATTTCAATATAGGTCCAAAATAATGGTGTCATTTGTTTTTGTGATGATGCCTTTAGTAGATACTATTTTCTCTCTTTTGGTTTTGAGGATGGTGATTGATAGTATCTTCCCTTTAATTCTTGTTAATGCATTAAGTTATTTTTAAGTGACTATTCATGTCTTTGAAAGAGCAAGGAGTGACAACCTATAGGCAATGTTTTAACCATTTCTAACCAAAGTGATAAAAAAAGGGTTAATATTAGGAGATGAAACAATTTGTGGATCTAATACAACATAATCTAATATCCAATGCTTTATCAATAAAAGTACCATCCATGCTTCATGTAATGATTCTCTTTTCCATGTCTTTTGTCTTATTTGTTATGTATATTTTGTATCAGGTATTTCAAAGATTATTTTCAGGATGGATTCTTTAGCCACTCCACATACTTGAATATTTGCAGATGGTGCTCCCATAAAAACCATGTAGTTAAGAACCAAGGTCTTGCTCCATTTCAAGAATAACCAAGAGTGAAACGATCTCTAATATGAATTCAATAGTGACCTTAGTTCATAGCTAGATCTTGATTCTTCTTACATTTGTCCCTACATATTATATTTATAGAAACTAAACATTGATAGTTATAAGAATGTTGGGTTTATAATATAGGTGTCTATTAGAAGGAAGTGTTTGGTATTTAAATATATTTAGAATGTTTCTTCCCTATTTGACATATTTTTTAGTGATTTGGAGTTTTTTCAAAATGTTAGGGTAATAGTCGCCCTAAAATAGTCGATAAATTATATATTGTAATGTAAGAAAGAATAAAATTTGTAAATGATCATAGTAGTGTGAACACAAATATTGTAGGAGGTCATACTAAAAGGTTTTCATACTAAAATTTTCTTCGACTAACATGTTCTAGAATGATATAAAGTAAAATATATAAAGGTAGAAGAATTGTACAATATGCCTCAGATAATTGTTGTAACAAATATATGCTCTATTGGAGGTTGGTCCCTCAAAGAGGCAAGTGAACATTGTGATATTTTTAGTAAAGTTCTCTTATTTTGACTCCTATTATCATCATGCTCTCTATTTATTTTCTTTTCTTCTAAATCCTCATTCGTAATTTAAATTTATGCTATGAATAATTTTATTGGGTACACTACAAGTCGTATTAAATATATTTACATGGTCAAATGTAAAGAAAAAAAAAAAGCTAGAGACATTTTTAGCATCTATAAATAGCCATATTGATATATCAGTTAGTGGGTAAGACTATGGTCGGGAAAGAATACATGTGGGAACTACACATGATTTAACCTAGTTGGAAACCCATGTAATCCTTAATATTACCCCTTCAAATAGTATGACATTAGAAAACACCTGTGCAAACAATATCACATTTACATACTCTTGGGTATATTGGAAGTCTTGTAGGCATCTTGAAACTACATTTTGTTTAGTTTTTTTTTACCTTTTGGCTACTATAGTAGCACTGATAAAATCATTCATGAGGAATATATCAAGTATATGAGTAACATAATAGTATGGATTAGGGTATAATAAATCCTCATTAATCAAATCCCTTAGATATTGACTTGAGTATTATTTTTTCTCCCTACAAGTGTATTAGAGAGTTATAGAATAGGGAAATCCCATGTCCTTAGGACCCTTCAAGCCATAATCCCTACTACTTAGTTCCTAGAAACCCTATTTATTGCATCAAATTGCAAAATTCCTATACATTTGTCAATATTCAAAATTTGGTCGTTATTTCAATGCAAAATTATTCAACTCGGAATATAACATTACAAGAGTAAAAAATAAAAAAATATGGAAGACACCATTATTTGGGACATATATTAAAACATTCCTTACATCATGGTTATTCCACTGGTATCCCTCTTTATTAAGAGATCTTTTTGTGAAGCCACCCACCCTATTACTTCTCAATTATCTTCTTTTCCCTAGAAATCCACACTAATCACCTATTTTAACTCTTAATTAAGTATTTTTGTGTAGACCCACTTACCCCCTTCCACCACTCCTTTATCATTAGCCCCACGTTACCATCACACTATTTATTGTGCCCATGTCCAAATTGAAACATGTAAGCAGTATTATAAAAAATATGTTGCGTCCATTGGAAAAAGAAATCCATCTTTCAAACATAATTCCAAGAATCCCACACTGACCAGATTTTAGCAGCTTAATAATTTTTAACTCGCCCCACATGCCTTTATAGCTAAATAATTAACCCTGATTTTGGCAGGATGACACTAATGAAAAGATCCTCCCAACACCACTAACAAATTTATTAATGAAAATACTCTCCTCAAATTTGATGAATCTATAATATTTTCCATCCAAGAAAAGACTTCTCAAATAAAAAATAAACAAATAAAATGTTGCATTAGTTATGATTCAAGAGACTAAATTTAGATATACACAAATTACTAGAGTTTCAAATATATTTTGGAAATGATTCCAAGTCACTCATGGTGGATGCATGTGGAGCTTCGAAAGAAATAACAATTCTACGAAATCTAAATGAAATCACAATATCCAACTTTAGTGCTCTTGAAAGAGGATTGAAAACAAAATTTCAAATAACATGGCCTACTTCCTTTGTTTTCACAAATAAATTTTATGGTCCTAGCATCTCTAGTGATAAACCCAACCTCATAAAAAATATGTAGAATATTAATCACTTAATAAAGGACTCTTCTTGCATATTAGGAGGGTATTTTAATTTCATAAAATATCTAGATGAAAAGAAGGGAGGCATAAGAAAACTTGATGACGATTTTATCCACTTCATAGCAAAGGTAGGTGGTATAATACAAGTCAACCAGTAAATTTCCAATGGTGTCTACACATGGAACAAATGCAGGGGGGAGAAGCGTAGGGAACCTCTAGATTGGATTGATTTTTATTATCAAAATCACTAATCCTCTCTAGAATATCATTGGCCAGCTCATTCCTTCTATATTATGGCTCGAATCACTAGCCAATAGTGTTAAATATGGAATAAAAAGGAGGCCCCGTAAACACACCCTTCAAATTCAAATATTTCTGGATACATTATCACTCATTCAAGGAGAAAATCAAGAATTGATGCAAGGAAGCATCCATTATATATGGATCCTTATTGTACAAATTCCACCTTAAGTTAAAAAAAATGAAAAATAAGATGAAGATGTAGAATAAACAAGAATTTTGAAACATCTATATGGAAAAAGAAAAATTAGTAAAGGATATGGAGGAGGTGCAACAATAAATAATAATGGTAGGGAGAACTGAGGAAATTATCCACAAAGAAACTCTCACTCAAGATAAATTGAAATAAAGGGTTATTTAATAAGAGATTCTCTAGAAGAAAAAAATCTAGAGTAAATTAGCTAAATGAAGGAGAAAGAAATTCCAAATTATTTCATAAATCAATGATACAACTCTGTAAAAAATAGAATCTCCTACATCAAATCTCAATTAGAGAGAAAACTTGAAAATCATAAAGATATGGAGCAAGAGTTGGTATATTATCTTAAAAATATTCTAACCAATCCTTAGCAAGATTGCAAGTGAGCATTAAGAAGAATTACACAAAATAATTCTTCACTCATCACTCATGAACAAAACCACACATTACTAAAAAAAAATTAGCACAAAAAGTTGAACGAGTAGTACTATATATGCCAAAGGGAAGGTCACCTAGTCTAGATGAATTCTCAATTCAATTATTCCAATCATTTTTCTCAATCATTAGTAAAGAAGTGGCGGATCTGGAGGAAAACTCATGAAAAATAACTTCAATGTCTTCAACTCCAGAGCCCACCTTTATCACCCTAATCCAAAAGTTAAATAAAGTTGATCATATCTCTTCTTTAGATCTACAGCTCCTTCCAATGCTATTTAAAAAGTTGTTTTGAACGTTATTACCAATAGAATAAAGTCTTTGTTTCCCTCCTTTATCCAAAATAAACAAATTATTTATGTAGATGGAAGAAAAATCATTTATGAAATTCTTCTCACACATGAAACTCTTCATTCATTGAAAATATAAAAAAAACTTTGATTTTTATCAAGTTTACATTTTTTTTTTCTACGATCAAGTCTCAAGTCTTCATAAAATGAATGTATTTAAAAAATAAAGTCCCAAAAGTAAATGATATTATAACAAATTGATTGAAATAGTGGTGAGTCTATAATAAAATGAAATTAAACATCAAATATCTATATCTAGAGATTAGCTGTAGGTATGGAGAAGAAATTTCTCATCCATTCCTCATGACTATTACCCCTTTTCCATATTCAATTGGTCCTTTTATAGTCTTCCAAAAAAATTCTAGACATTAACCTTGTGTAACTGAATTTTTAACCAGTGAGGATGTGTTTTTCTTATTCTTTGGTTTTTCAACCACTTGTTGCTGATATTCCATTGCTATGAATAATCAGAAAGGAATGTATGATGACTCAGTGACAAAAGACTCATTAGATTGCATTAATGAAGACATTGGTGTTGGTCACACATTCAAGAACGATATGTTATTCTTAAGGCATGTAATGATCATTTTCAATCTAGCCTCATCTCTAATAGAAACTTCATACATTTTTTTAATAACAATGTCCACCTTATTATAAATATTATAATTCATAATAGGAAATTTATTTTGTTCTTTGGTAATAAGGGTTAGGACACCAAAATCAAAATGAATTATTTCAAATATTAGTTTCCAATTTATACCACCGATAATGTCTTTGAATAATTATTGATAATTCATTTTCTTTTCTACTATATTCACATAGATATGATCCATGTAGTTTTGATGAGAGCCTATCTATTTTAATAGCGTTACCAAAATGACCTCTTAATTCTTGAGAAAATGCCTTGATTTACCTACATTTATCATAAGGTACATATATCAATTTTATTTTATCCTTTATGGAAATTACTTCCATATGGGAAGAATTCCTAACATTGATGTTAAAAAGCTTCATATTCTTTATTGATTGGGTATTGAGTGAACTTGATGACTTCTTCAACTACGTCAACATTTTTTTCTTAATCTTCAAACTTAAACATCTTTGTAGGGTTTCAATATTTGTTAAAATATAAGAAAAAATATCCTTAAGCTTATTCGTCATTGATTTCATCTGACCCTAAATGCAATTTCTATCTCCTTCCAACAATATATTAATTTTATCAACAAATTGATATATTTCAATTCACTAAATAGTATAAATGTAAATTAAATATCATTATTATTCATTTAAATAATTTGCTGAATAACTATGCTTGTTCCCCTTGATCGTATTCTGGTTTGACATTTCTCTATTTAAATTGTATTTTTATATTCCAATGATGTAATTATTTTAATCCTACTTGGATCTAAATAGTTTTTTTTCAAAACTTGGTGTAGAATATGAAGATTTACATGTAAGGTTTTATATTGTTGAAGGTATATAATTATTTATTTTTCGACTTCCCGATATTGTCATAGTCCCTTCCCCTCGGGGCTGTAGGGACTATTGCAATCATTATTTTTCTATTTTCATTAGTTTTCACGAAACTAAAGATACTTAATCCAATGTTTATTATAAAACAATTTTCCTCACCTTTTACTTATCCTATGATGTTCTTTCGACATCTATTTCAACCAGTAGAAAATTTCGATGTCTTATTGTCCTCATATCGAGGCAAGATAGGAAAAAATTTAGGATAAATGTCAATTCTTATAGAAAGTTTCAATGTCATTTAACTAATAATAGCATTACTTTTTAAACATTTTATGTTTACCCATTAAGATGATATCAAGATACCTTTTATTTTTAAAAGGGTGAGGAGAGCTAAGCACTTAGACTCCACTTGTCTTCAGACTATGAGTATAAATCCAGTTATCTTGACAGTATGAGCATAAATGAGAACAGAATGGAAGTAAAGTTGTACTACAATGGAAGTAGAGGCTTTGTGAAAATTTCTTTTTCTTCCCTTGGCAATACTAACATTCTTGGGTGCCTGCCATTTGGTGTCTATGGGGTTGGTCTCTAAGATTTTTTTTCTAGATCCAACTTAATAAAGCCAAAAATAATATTCATTTTCTGGGTAGTGTATCGGGTGGTTTCTAGTATTTATTCCACTATTATATAAGGTTCAAGCGATAAGTTGAATGTGGTAAGGTCCTAAGTTGGAAATAATTTCATTCCATCTCTCTGTGTGCTTCAACCAACAATAAATAACTCCCTCCATTCAGCAGGTAATTTAGCCAAAAGAAATAAATTCATAAATCAATCCAGAAAGCAGCCCATCCAACAAGCAGTCAGTCCATCCATTTAGCAGGTCAGCGGGAAAGAAATCCCTTAATCCATCTTGCAAGTCGTAAAGCATGAAATAAATCCATTGCAAGAAAGCAAGAAAAGTAATAAATCCAAGCAAGTAACCATCCCAGCCAAGTAAGCAAGCCAATACATCAAGCAAAGTAATCCATCTTAAAAATAAGTGAATGAGCAAGCCATTCTAGTGTTTCTCTCAATATTTAATGAATAATCCCCTCTAGCATCGATGGCTATAAGCTTAGGCAGTTATGGTATCTCCTTGGGGGTTTGACTTCGGGCACTGTTGATTGTGTTTCATTGGGTAAGGTTTCATTAATAGGATCTATAATCAAGTAAGTAAAGATCTTAGTGATATATCAATATGATAGGTAATAAATCATTCCAAGATGTCTATCTCCAAATTGTATTGTGTTTTAATATTCCAAGTTGTTTCCTTTCAAATCAATTTCTCTAGGTGGGGTCGTAGCTTTGTCTAAAGTAATGTTCTCATTGCCTCCCACCAAATAATTTCCAATTTCCTTCTTAAAGATGCATGTAAGTTTCTCATAAATTCTAAATTTTATTAATTTCTACGAATTCAAGCAATAAAATAATTATTTCATATTTATATTTACAGTGAAAATACTGCAATTTATTTATAATTAAAATACTGCAATTTACATAGTAATTTACAAACCTGAATATAGTAATTTACAAACTTGAATTCCGAGTTCCAGGCCCATCACTAGGAACGTATCCATATCCAAAGCCATATACAGTAGCAGAACTAGCACCAGATGTAGCAACCGACTCTATAGATTCCATTTCTCGAATCCCCAAAGAAAGAGGAGCACTAGACTATAAAGACCGCCTTACTTTCCCTTTAGTTGTAGGGTCGAATCCCCATAGAAAGAGGAAAGCGTTGACCCCTTTCAGTTTTCTTCTTACCATCCCACTTGGCCTGTCGCTAACCCAGAAAACCCCCATACATGTATTGCGACTGGCTTCCCAATATTTATATTTCGGTGGACCATAAAATGTTGTGGGGGACATTCGAATACCACATCATGCCCTTCACCTGCAAGGCAAGCTGATCTGTGCATATGGGAAAGCTTAAGACAAGCTTAAAAACATGAAAAACATGAGGCTTGGCATTGAAAGGGTAGTGAATTCCCTTCCCTTATAGCCAGGATTAGCTCTAAAAAGTTTAGTTTTCCATCTTGTTCGTGTTCCCGTTACCCCCTACTTATCCTTCCATATCATCTTCATCTCCTGGTTGGGGTGTTTCCACTATCCCTCCCTATCTTTTTCCTTGTTTATGTTTCCATTCTCTGCTCCTTTCCTGAAAGTAGTCATTGATGGCTCACCACATAAGGATAAATAAGGACTAGTTATAAGACCTAACCAAAGGACATAAAATTACCAGGGACCTATGATGTTCTACTTTATTAACGTCTGGATGATTGATTTTTCCAGCTGCTCTGACTTGCAGAAGCTCCCAGACTCCTGTAGCAACTGAGAAAACCTCTAATGTATATATTTCTTTGACAAATCTGATTGGCAAGGTTTACCACGTTCCTTTAGAAACATAAAAAATCCTTTTCTTGTCCACCTGATCCCATTTAGAGAGGCTTCCATATTCCAAATTTATGCATTCAAAAAACAAATCATTACAAATACTTTCATTCATTATTCTAAGGACCTTGAAGGAATTGGATCTCAAATTTTGCTACGGATTGAAATTTTTGCTTGATTCCATTATAAATTTGAAGGAACCTTAAGAGGTATATCCTATTTTGAAGATATTTTTCTTCAACCTTCAAGATGCCGAAATTAAGAATAGTAACAGTCTCGTATAGGTTCGAGAATTTACAACAAATTTGATAATACTAAAATTGGAGACTAGTGTCACATTGAATAGAGTAAGAGGGTTGCTACTGCATCGTTGGGTGACAATGGACATAGGAATCCATTCCAAGCCGTCGACATGTCTCTTCTCGGTTTAGCCATCTTTCATTTTCGTCTCTTTACGGTTCAGCCATATTTAATTTATGCGGTTAGATGTTCCAAAACCTCTAATCATTATGCATTGAGATGTTCCAAAATTTTTAATCTCTCGATGCTACAAAAATTTTAATCTTCGTTAATAGTTTAAAGTGCCTTGACGTATGCTGACGAGGTGGTGGCTCAGACAATGAAACTTGGCAAGCCGATTCTTATGGTAGAGTAGATAATGGACCTTGGTAAGCCTATTACATTCCCCAAATATTAAAATATGCTCCAATTTGGATTTTTCAATTTTTGGGATTGAAGCTCACCAATTTTATAATAATATGCGCAACCTTTATTCAATATTGGTTGACACGGTTTGTGATTTTATATGATTGTTAACATAATTTCTCTCCCTAGTTTTATAATAATAGGCTAAACTTTGATTCAATATTGGTTAACATGCTTTGTGATTTTATATGATTTTTTACGTAATTTCCACATGCTCCTCCACGTTTGTGCTTCACAAGCATGTTCTCGAGTGGAAATTAGGTTTCCCATATGCTCGTCCACATTCTCCACTTTTTATGATACGTGCAAATTTGGATTCCATTCTTCCATTACACGTTCTCTCCATCCATACTTCAACAAATTATAGGACCTCGTCCATATCACATTCTTTGATATAAAATCCCTCATCTTGAAGGGTGTCATTATCAAATCCTTTCAATAAAATAATTTATAGCCAATCATTCACTAGAGTGGGGCTGATTAGGACCTCACCAAATTAAAACATGAGATATCATATGAATTTTAAAATACGAGTTAGCATATGAATTCTAGAAAACAATTTTTGATATCCTAAAATTTTCATTGATCAGCTATAGTGGTAGGGCTTGTAAATTATTTCAAAGGAATCTTCTTATCATTAAATTTTGTAACTTCATTGTATATACTTTTTAAATTTAAGTTATTGAATCCTCATTTTTAATATTTTTGTAATTCAATTATTGGAGCTCCTCTAGAATTTTTATGTAGTGCTTGGAACGGTTTTTGTACTCTTTCATGTTGGCCTTATATTACCTTATATAATATGCTTATGATTTTCATTTTCACGTAATTTTGATATGGTCTGCCTTGTTTTCAAACATCCCAGCTGCTCACAAATTCAACGAACTAAGTTAAAACTATCCGTTTAACATGATAATTTTGAACAATAAACATCTTTCGCCACCGATAATTTTACAACATTTATTGATCTAAGAAACGAATAATCTTTCCAAGTTCCTCTCATTTTGGTTCCTTCTCTTGTCGTACTTATGACAACCTTGTCGTTTAAAGAAGCATTGTTTAAAGAAGAATTTTTGTTCGGTATGTTGGAAAATCTAATTCTAACCATTTTCTAAGTGTCAAATATTTTCATTCTAGTATCCTAGTTTCATTTCAGTAAGTCAAATTTAATTTAATCATACTACAATTATTTATTATTACAAAAATTATTTATTCTTAATGCAATTATTTATTGTTGATATCTCCAATATAATTTTATTTTCATATTTTCTTAATATTGATAAAATTAACCTAGACTCCATGTTATTCTTCATTCTTTGTCAGTGAATGCCAGATTGTTGATTTAGTAGATCCTCACACACAAACCATTAAATTTTCCAAGAAATAAATGTCCCATTGAACCAACAACCATTTTGTCACGTTGCACACATCTCCTACCTAGATACATAAATTCATGTTTCCTATTCCTTTCCCGCTGTCATTACTATAACATTTGAAACTACCTATTCACACGATACACATGAACCTCGATATTCTTCATGTCTTCTGGTGAGCCAAGAATTTAGAATTCAGAATTGGATGAATTGTTTATGATGAAAGAATATGTTCATTTAAATCAATCAGTCGTTGTCATTGTGACCAATAAAAAAAGTTCACAAATATCCAAGGTTGTAATACTAATTATAAATTTTCGCTTATGCAAAAGCTACATTAACCTCAATATATATATATATATATATATATCCCCTACCATCTATTTATATTTATTTCAAAAACACATGATAACCATTTCTCTAGTTACCTAAATCTTAGTTGCATCACAACTTCGTAATAGTTTCAAAGTATTCGATTTAAGAAGGGGAAAAATACTAGTTGTAATATGAATAGTAGAAAACAATTTTTGATATCTTAAAATTTTCATTGATTGCTAGAGTGGTAAGGCTTGCAATGCCTTACAAATTCATAAAAAATAAGACAACGACATGAAGGGAGGACATGGCTTGGTTTACGTTTAATTTTTCACTATCTCCCCTATCATTCTCTTTATTACTAATGCCTATTCGGGTTAACAAGAAGCCATGAGACATATAAAGTGCATAGCATAGCCTAGCAAAGAAACACTCATGGTGTGTATTCATGATTCATATGACACCCCTAATTTTATCACCGAGTATGATAAATCATACAAAATATTCACTACAAGTAAAAGACCCTCTAGCGGATGATTTTGAGGAACCTCTTATAAAAATACTCTAGACATATATTTGTAGCGGAGGTTACTAGAGGAAGTTGGCGAGTTGAGGCTTTTGTAGATGTTTTTCTTCTGGTGCATTTATAATCCTAAAATGCATTGGTGCATTCAACTAGAGACAACACCAGTGCACACAAAACATTGGCACACTGGGACACTGGTGCGTCTTATTGCTGTATAGCACTGATGCTTTACAAAAATTATGCATCGGTGCATCCTAAAACCCCACTCCAAAACTTAAACAATCCAGTGCAGTTTTAAGAAACTACACCGCTGTGCCTATAAAACCCACACACTGGAACATGGTTAAATAAAAAAAAAATTACTGCCAAAAATCTGCATTTTTCACTTTTCAGTGCTCCAGAGCTCTCAAGCACTGATGCAGCTTTACCTTCTGTAAGGTGCCCTGCCATCGGTGCTCCCATTGCACACACTTTTGTTGTCCATTTCCCACCATCTCCATTTTGAATTTTGCAAAATGGTGGGAATATTTTTTTTTCAAATTCTACAGCTAATATGCCTCCTCGACGGCCAAATGTACAGGTAGTTTCCTTTTTTCCGTAATTAAACCTTTTAGCGGATTATTTTTGTAAAATAGCTTAAAATTAACCTTCTCTTTAAAAAAAATAAAAAATTTGCACAAGGTGTGCTCAAGTCGTTCGACTCGCACCGGTTCATGATGCTCCATGTAAATTTATAGGTTGCACCGTGACCGGTGCTTACGGTATCTGCGCCGGTTCCAGGGCAGTATCGAAACAACACACCGTGATTTTTTAAAATTTAAAAAAAATCCGTTGTGGTTAGTTATTCGTCCACACCGTTGACCCTGTAGAATAGTGGGAATGCAGTGCAATAACTGAAATATCTACTCCAGGGCAGGTAATTTTTTTAGCGCACCGCATTCTGGAAATTTGACATGGTCAATGGTGCGGCCTAGTAAAAGACTACACCGTTGACTATGTAGTGATGTCAGGAGGGTGGTGCGCTGGCCACACTATACACCCCAGGGCATATAGTTTGGTCAGTGCATCGACCTCCCAGAACTGGTCCATAGTCAATGGTGTAGTTTGTTATACCACCGCACCATTGAATTTGGAATAATGGTAGGAGGGCAGTGCACTGAAAATTTGCAGGTGCACCGCCTCCGGTGTGCTTGTTTTTTGTAGCGCCCTTTTTTTGAAATTTATATATGTATATTCCTAAATACATGTCTCATTGAATAAAAAGATTGTATTTAATATTTCAATGATTTAGTGGCGTGAACGGAGAGAAGAGAGTGAACAACAGCAACAACAGGTGGACCAGTATAACATGGTTCACCTGTGGGAGGCACGAGAGAGGGAGAGAGATGCGTACCCTTGCCCTATTACAGAAGCTACCCAGGGGCTCTTAAGGCAAGTAGGCGTCCTCAAGTTTTGTGAGGAGGCTACATCCCTAAAGGGCCATGGTGTGTTTTTGTGACTTCTTATCTGTAGGTGGAATGCCCACCTACAGGCTTTCCTGGTTGGTCCTAACCAATGGTACGCACCCACTAAGGAGGAAATTTATTTCGTTACTGGCCTATCAAGCATATGGGTGGATTTTCCCTCGTTCCTAAAGGTTCCAGTTGGCTATGCAGCAGGGATTCATTTGGTGTACTCCAAGATACATTAGTGCAGACATACTGTCTCCTTCAGATTTTCAGGTCTCTGGAGGTCAGTTACATATTTATTCATTTGGTAGTGAGGAGATGAGGTGCCTCTCACTTCTGATTTTGACCTTTTCACAAAACACCAGTGACGGGCAATGCATTAGTTTCCCGCTTCTATTTTATGTTGATTATTTAGCATAGGCTCCACAACTTGTGAGGTGGTCTGCCATTTTTTTGCGGCAGTTATGTACAAATTTAGATAGATGTCGTGCTCATGCACAAGGGAGGGTTAGCTTCCCTTTTTCTTTAGAGCTATTTTGTTTATTTTTTGACAGGTTTCTAGAGATGAGGCATACTTTTTTTCGGCATCCTTGTAGGTCGATGTTGCATGTACGGATGCACATGTGGGGACAGGTAATGGCAAAGAGGGGTGAGATAGATTTTTCCACAAGGATAATGCATAATGCACTAGATTTGCTAGCTAGTGTTGATGAGAATCCCTTCGTTATGGTGCCCTGTCTTTATGCTGGTTTGGATTGGCGTGGGTGTGCCAACATCCTCTTCACAAATGATGAGTCATTGGATGATAGAGGTAATATTATTGTTTTATTTAAATTTATTCTAACATGTTCTTTAACTTTTATTAAATGTTTTAATGAAATTGTCTAATTATTGTTGTGTACTTATATATATTTTTCAGAAATTGGGTCTTTTGATGGCAATGAGATGCCAACACCACCAAATGATCTAGGTGTTGATTATGATGAGGATCAAGATATGGCAGATGCCAAGGATCATGAGGTAGGTGCAGACAGACCTGCTCCTACTAGTGTGCTGGTATCACCTTTTTCTAAGCGTAGGCTTGACAATAGATTTGATGGAGTTGGCGACCAAATATATGGACTTTTTTTTGATGCGGTAGTGAGGCTCACCACTATGAAACATATAGGCCGATGCTAGGCTAGGAAATATGTGGAGAGGCATGTCACATGACATGTTCATCCTAATGTGGCATGTCGTAGGAGCTACAAGCTTAGTTACGCAGTTGAGGAGGGCCCTTCGATGTAATAGGCATGGTCGAGACGTAGCATGTCGATAGTCTACGAGCAACGACACATCATCTGATGATCACGATTAGGGGAGTGATCATCATTCACCTCGCACCACGCCAGATGAGCAACCTGTAGTATCGACCAACAGTCATGATGGAGAGGAGGCTGGACCATCGGCCATGTCAAGTCAGCAACCTGCAACATCCAGCAGTACTCATGATCATGACCAGGCTAGAGCATCTACCATGTCAAGTCATCACGATGAGCAACCAATAATTGATCCTTATCAGCATGAGGCACCATTACCAGATCAACAGGCATGTGATGACCATCATGTATCTGAGCTTGTCGAGGCTGCACCATTGACTGAGCAGGCCTCGACTAGTACTGCTATTGATCATGTACCACCAGCTGATATCTGAAATTTATATTACAGTTGTATATTTTTGACGTTATATATATATATATATGGTCCATGTATTTTATGTTCCTATTGCAGTTGTACTTAATTTACATGTTGATGATCATCATGATGTGTATATTGTTAGGTCATGTTAGATATGTTCATATAATGTGCAACTTGTAGGTAGATGTGTATGTGATAGCAGTTATTTGACATGAGATGTATATTTTATGTTTGTGTTGTGATGATGTTATACAATGCTAATTGTGTTTTGTTATATGATCATGTTTATGATGATGTTAGTGAATTTGAATGTGTTTTTTAGTCGAATATGATTTTTGTACAATGGTTATCATGATCGTGATGTTTATTTAATTTAATATTAAATGATCATGATATTTATTAAATATTATGCCGTGATTGTAATTTTAATTTTAATTTTAATTGTATGTAAAATTGTAAAATTTTATTTGTATTTATAATTGTAATTGTATGTAAAATATTTGTAAAATTTTAATTGTAATTGTATATATGAAAAATTGTAAAATTCTGATTGTAATTCTAATTGTATGTAAAATTCTAAAATTGTATTTGTATTTGTAATTGAAATTGTATGTAAAATATTTGTAAAATTTTAATTATAATTGTAATATTTAATTTATTGTGAAATGATTGTAATTATAATTATAATTGTAATTGTATATTTGTAATTGTAAAATTGTAATTCTAATTCTAATTGTATGTAAAATTCTACAATTGTAAGTGTATTTGTAATTGTAATTGTAATGGTATATATGTAAATTTGTAAAATTGTAATTGTAATTGTAAATTTTATGTAAAATTCTAAAATTGTATTTCTAATTCTAATTCTAATTCTAGTTGTATGTAAAATATTTGTAAAATTTTAATTGTATTAATGTGAAATGATTGTAATTGTAAAATTGTAATTGTAATTGTAATTGTATGTAAAATTCAAAAATTGTAATTGTAATTTTATGTGAAACTGTAAAATTGTAATTGTAATTGTAATTGTATGTAACATATTTGTAAAATTTTAATTGTATTAATGTGAAATGATTTTATTAAAAAATTTAAATTTGTAAATTTGTAAAATTTTAAATAATTGTAAAATAATAAATCTAGAATAATATGAATTTCTGTAACATAATAAATTTTAGAAAATAATGCAAATAAATTCATGTACATTAGAATTATCATTGTTTTATTATGATCTTACATACCAAAAAAAAGAACTTTATATAGTACGCCATTGTTTTTAAGATCAACACAATTGCAAATTATCAAGTGAAATATTGATTTTAACATTAACACAATGCAAATTACCAATTAATTCAAAATACATATTACATTGTTTCTAAAAAAAAGAGTCTTCATATAAGTTATAAGGTAGTTAAGTCATCTTCTTTATAAAAACCCATCTTAAGAAGTACAAATATTGATGAAATAACACATGTACCATATCACTCTCGGTTCTCATGATCACCCTCATTATCTTCCAGCTCACATGGAATGATAACCCTATTGTTCTCAAAAATATGTTTTGATCAAGGGTCATGTCTCAATATGAACCACCAATCCATATCTAAAAAATTTGGGTAAAAAACACCTACTTGCAGTGTTTGGGGAAAACATAGGGCTCCTTAGCTTCATCCCACATCTTTCTAGAGTTGATACATATCATCCTACTATCATCATATTCCTTTACATTATTCTAATCAAAGGTTTCCCACTACTTTCACCTAAAAATAACACATTGGAAAGAAGAGAAATCCACTTCAATGATCTCTTGTATCTTTCCGACGTAACCTAACATCCCTCGTACTAGGTTTTGATCACAGTGGCTAGATCGACTAGATTGATCAAACTCGACTTCCATGCCACAGTCTTGAGATGTGTCCATCATTGGCATTTTCTGTGCGAAAATAGTGTCCATATGCCCACATAGATGGGAACAAATGCATCTATAAAAAAGTTAAAAAATCATAGTGTCATGTGTCTTATAATAACCCAATAGTTAAAATATGAAATATAGATGTAATTACATTTGAAAGGTACAATATTAACTTTCAAATGTACATATAAGTTAAATAGCTTATTACCGAGTTGTTGTACCCAATCCCTACATTTAGAGCATCCTCTTCAGCACGCAGGTAACGATCGGTTGCACCATATTTCTCTCTGACTTGGTCAACAACCCAACTGTTGGGGCATATTTTTGGCATATTTTCTTTTAAATGATCGAGATAAGGCATAATTCTACCATTCAACCATCTGAATTCTTTCCTATCACTATCCCATTTCATCCTATTTTTTTCATACAATGGGACCCATGGTTGTGTCACTTCGCAATTGTAAAGAACGAATTTATTAATTGCTTCAATTTCTGAATTCACTGATGAAATCAAACTGACATTATATAGTACATAGAAATGAGAATATACATTATATCGAAGTTCAACATGAATATTTATTTTGTGTAAATTTGAAAAATTATAAGTCACTTGCTCTTTATCAAGCGTTTTTTTCCATTCGTTTGGAGGAACTCTGCTTCTCTTTGGTCTTCATCCATTTCATTGTCGAAAATAATCGCACCTAGTCTATTGTTGATATTCTTGATGTACTCACTGGCATAATAGAAAGACTCATACGATATGTACTCCTCTACCATAGACCCCTCAGGTTTTTCCCTTTGTCGAACAAAACCTTTCAATTTCTTCATGTACCTGTCTAAGAAGAAAATCCAACGACAAGAAACTACTCTAGCTAATTCAACCTCATCTACTAGGTGGATTAGAAGATGAACCTGCAAGTCCATGAAACTCGTCGGTAGTTCCTTCTCAAGCATACAAACACTCTCATCTATCTCTTGACGCCACCGTGGAATTCTAACCACATGAATCTCCTTTGACGTGATCCAACGTACAAATGCAGATAATTTACATATGGCACATCCTAGGTCTTGAGTGAATTCATGTTTCACACACCCACACATGAACAAAGGATACTGCATATTTATAAACACATGCAATAATATACAAAATTAGTTATGTTTTATGATCCCTGCATGGGATAAAATGTATTAATATAAAAAATAATAAAATCATGCTTTTGAAATTATACGTACTCTTAAAAGATTCAAATGCTCATGCGATTTCAACCTCGAAAAATGGTCATCCATGGTGAAGCAGCATCGTAGTGAAGACCTGTATGAAGATGGCACCCTCACATCCATTATAAATTCCTTTTCCAAAGAAAGATCATCTTTTTTTAAAATCCATGGGACATCACCTTCTTTGAAATACCTTGAATTACAGTGACCAGTGCCTACCTCTAGCCTTGTACTTTCTAATCATCTTGGCCAATGTTTATTTTTAGTTTTTAAAGTAATAAAATCTTTCCTAACACCCAATGTATCACTTTGTTTCGATGATATGAGCCTCCATAAAGAAGATGAAACATTTTTAAATATATGCATGGGATCTAATAAGTGGGTAATATTAAGATGCTCCCAATATGAGAGGTTATAAGAGATATATTTCCTTTTCATCCCAATGGAAAATTTCTCAACATAGGTGTCGAATAATTATGGATCATCGAACATAGGCTCCCCATTTGAATAAAAAATTTCTATGAAATCCTTCTCCTTCTCTCCCTCATATGCTCTAAGCCATTTAGCTGGTTTTGTTATTAGAGGCATTTGGGTTCTCTCTCATTTACCATTGAAAGAAGATGCTGCTCTTTTGTAAGGGTGTTCTTCTGGGAGGAAAAATGTGGAGAAATCATACACTAGCTTTCATAGGTCCTTCGACCATCTAGCTTTCAAAGAAGTTCCACAACATTTACATCAAAAATACCCTTTTGTTACAAGACCTGCAAGATTTTTGTATACAATTTATATGCATGGCATGTTAAATAATATCATGAATATCAGAATAATTACAACGAATTAAATAACTAATATGTGAAAGAATATTGTTACGTATATAAACAAATCGATAAACATGTAATTTACCAGAGAAAACTCCTAAGCCTGGATAATCATGTGTCGTGTAAGCACATATGCCATACAATGTAAAACTCCTCTCTACTGCAATGGGTATTGATACATCGTATACATTTATCCCATCCCATAATTCCTTCAATTCATCTACAAGTGGTTGTAAGTAGACATCCATATTCTTCACTTGTCTTCTACCAGTGACTATGAGAGCCAATAAGATGTTCATTCTTCAGAGACAACCGTGGAGGGATATTGTTATTGATCACTAATATAGGCCAAATAAAATATTTGGTGTTATGGAGGGAATATGGGTTGACACCATCCATGGTTATGCTGAGTCGTAAACTTCGTACTTCATCCTTGAATTTTTCAGGCCATGTATCCTCTATATGCTTCACGACTATTGAATCATTTAGTATTTGCATAACTCCCAACTCACTTCTGTGTGAAGCGTGACATCTGTGCAACATAGCTAATTCTTTGCAACAAAAGAGCCTTTCAATCCTTGGGATTATACGCATGTGCCTCAATATCTTAAAAGGAGGACAATATGATTTACCCTTATTTTTTTATTTATCATACATGTCGTGCCCACATTTCAGACATATCTCTTTGTCTACATATTCTCCTCTATAGAGAATACAATCATTTGGACATGCATGATATGATATGTACTCAACACCCAACATTTTCAACAAATTTTTTGCCTCTTCGCAGCTACCGGGCAAGACATTATCACTCAGAAGAACCTTATCTTTGAATAACTTGTAGTTTGTTATCATGGAAAATATTAAATGTACATTAATGTTGATATAATTATTAACATTCATAAAATTGACCAATTGTATTGTTCATTGTGTGATTATATTTCTCAAATTTATATAAGGGAGGAATTTATGGTAACTTACCTCAAAATTTCTGAGAAACATGCATTCGACAAGACAAAATTTGATTTCAATTTTTACAATAAATCATTGTCCCCAACTGGGTAGACTTTGATTGTCTGCCAGGTCCAAAGATAGGGGTGGTGAAACAAAATTTAATTCTTTCGAAAAAGGTGTCAGCGATATAAGAATCATCCCTAACTGATCATCATTTTGGAATGCATCTAACAACATTGTCTCCATGGCAGTCGTATACCTTAAGTAATCATCCATACCAACCTCTATTTGGTTGCCTCCATTGCCAACTTATGAACAACTACTATTGTTGTAGTCATTCCTAATTGGTGAATCTGGACATAGCGGGAATTGAATTGATGGTTAATTCAACCATTCTTGGTATCGTTCCTCTCTAATTTTTTCTCTTAATTTATCTTTCTCTCGATTTGAAATTGTTGTGGGGTGCAACGGAAGATGGTAGGTAGGTCACTCATCATTACTAGAATCATAATAATTTCAAAAAATATATTTGAACATGATTAGTACAAAATCTATGATATCAATTAGTAAGAACGTTGACAATGCATGATTAAGATTTTTGACGTTGAAATAATTACATTAATATACCAAAAGATTATTGTTACCATCATTGTCCTGGGATTGGGGCTAGAAGATGCAATATTTTTACAATTTGCATGGTGAAGCGGCTCTCTATTTTAATCTACCAAATGCACCTTGCACTATGTTGCTCCTGATAATAGCTTCTGCCATTTTGGAGTTGTTTGATTATTTTGTGCATTTGAACTCGATTCTAAATCTACATGAACGTGTAGATTTGTATACATTATAAATTTTATTAAGCTGATTGACATGGATTTTAAACAGAAATTCAATTAGATAATGAAAATATAAATAAAATATCAAGTAAATATTACATCTTGAGATAGATATGGAGAGCTCAATGATGGACTTTGAGAAATATTATGTAACGAGCTCGATTTTTAAGAATTGTCCATTTGATATAATTAGGATATTTTCTCCCTGCATTTGAGAAAAATCCACAATAAATTTTAGGGCACACACCTAAAAGTAATTTCGGTGCCTTAAAAATGGACTTATTGTTATCGGTGCTTCTGTACAAATAACTGCACCGGTGCTATTTTAGTTACTATGCACTGGTGCCATGTTATTAATTGACGCACCGATGACGAAAAGCCGCAAATAAAATAAACGTAACTTTATTTTTTTAAGTGGAAAAAAAAAAACGGTAAATTGAAGAATGGGTGCAAAAATATTTCGAAAATCTAATTTCATAAAACAATTCTTTAAACACTAAACATTTTTCATTATTTCATTATTTTTGCAAAAAAATTCAGGTGGAGATTTGCATGAGACATACCTGGAGCAAGAGAGCACGAGAGTACTATGGACCAGTGAAATACTTTTGAACATAACTATTCAACCAATCAGAATTCCAAACCTCTGGTGATTCAAACCCTATAGCATAGAATTTCAAGCGATCTTGTGAAAAAATTCTATTTTTTTTTTTTACATTATCTCCAGTATTTTTTATGCAGTAAGTAAAAAAGATTCAATTTCTTGTTCATTTTCAGAAGAAAAAAAATCCACTTTTACCCTAAACCCTTCATTCTTTTTGTTTCAACCCTTGCTTCCTCCTGTTTCTGTGATTTAAGAATTAGGACTTTTCATTTTATATTTGTAGGGTTTTTATTTATATATATATATTCCTTTGACATCCAACCCACAGGACGACTTGCATAGTCAAATCCCAATCCATGTAAGCCCTCGCGTAAATTTAAAAAAAACAGAATTTTTTTAATCGATGTGCTCTGCATAACCTAGCGCACCGGTGCGTTTGCTTATCCCAACACACCGTGCACGTACTGTTTGATAAATAATTTAAAAACCAATTTTTTTAATCAGTGCGTCATATGTAAAATAGGTCATCGATGCACTATTTCATTATAGCGCACTGCTCACGTACTGTTTGGAAAAAACAAATTTTTATTTGTGTTAATTGGTGCACCATGTAAAATATAATGCACCGGGTCTTCTAGTTGACATAGAGTACCACACCGTGGCCCCCTATTTGTGCGGGGCATTTATAAGAATAGATCGCACCGCCCCCTATATGATACCATATGCTACAAAAACTAACAATAGACGATTTTTAATATTTTGTGTGTGTTAATCGGTGCAGTGGTTAACATGTAATGCACCTATGCTCCTTGTTGATATAGAGCATCATATGGTGTTTTATACTATTTGGTTGGCATGTTTATAAGACCACCAGGCATTGACATCCGTGTGTACACCATGAAAAGCACACCGGTTTCTTGATTTATTTTTTTTACCTGAAAAGTTGACAATTTATTTATAAAATATATTAATGAATGATATGGCACATATTTCATATTGATAAAGAAATGGTTGACAAGAGATCAAGTAAAAAAAATACTGATAACACATCAAGAAAAGCAAAAGAGGCAAGTCCTTTGTAAATTCTTTACAAAAAATATTATTTTTGAAATATATGTAAGTTTTAATAATATGTATTGCTTACTATGTATCATGTAAAGCCACAAAATGACGAAGCTAGATAAGGTTATTTCTAATCTAGAACCAGAAGAGCGTAAAATATTGATGGAAAAATTGCAAAAGGATGAATCAGGTGAATGAAAAAATACCATTGATCCAATATGAGTTTATTTTTTTAATTTTCATTAATAATATACTTAAAATTATTAGATAACGTGTTTCAAAAAATATATTAATTCACATCAATTTAAAGTTCTACATGGACTAACAAATCAGAAAAGGAACATTGTTCTAAGAAAACAAAAAAAAAATATAGCACACAAATGAAAATGAATTTCTCCTTAGCTCATCTGGAGTGGTCCCGAGGTTAACGAAAGGGAGAAATTTTTTTACAAAAGTTTGAGAGATCTAGTGGAACAAATGTATAGACATTCTTTTTAGTTACAATATGAAAATAAATCAACCAAAATTTATCTAAACTACAGGAAGAGTTTCTTTAGAAATGATTGATGAGACATCTCAGACTTTTAATAGCAAAAATGTACAACAACAAAAAAGAAGAAATGAAAAATTAATATTCCTTTAAATGTTTTTCTAGAATTATTTATAGATATCATTTATAAATATCACTTTTGTTAGATTTAATTTTCATATATCAATATAAAAATTAAATAGTTTATTGTCATGTTACATTTTTAGGAAGATTATGAAAATCTCAAAAGATGAACGAGATGATATCAGAAATATGCCAATAGGAATGTCCAAAAAGGTGCACAAGGAGATGGTCAAAGTAATGGAAAAAATTGCATCGCAGGAGGAGCCATCTCAATAATAACGTGCTTCAAATGTAATATGTAATCATTGAATTTTTCGATCATTAGGTGAAATAAAAAAACAATTTACCATTAATATTAATTTTCAAGTATTTTATTGCAAAAAATAAAAGAAAATGGAACCTATTTAGCACATAAAATAGGACGACAAGGAAGAAAAGGGTTGATATCTAAGTTTGCGAATAATTGTTACTTCCTTATAACAGCTTAACTATATTTAATTTTTGTATATTTTGAGTTGCTTTACAAAAATCATCATTGAATGTCTTCAAACAGGTGCTAACATACAAAGAAGAACCATCAGGCGAATTGATTGACATTGGGTTAAATATGGGTTGTGAGTATATGTTGGCATATCAGAAATTAATTGTGGAATTCGTAAGCATCTATTGATCTTGTTTTACTTAGCTCTGTCTATAATTAATATAAAAAAAATCTTTTATATTAAATATATTATTTGTTATGGAGTATAAAAATTGAAGGAAACAAAGTATGGAACTGTGCCAACAGATTAAATATTGAAAGATGGCATACGACATGGTTTTGAAAGAATGTGTATAGTTCATAAGTCAATTTTTGTTATGGTACGTCATTTCTTTTCCATTTACATTGATGTATATTATTTAATATTTCGATTTTCATTATTCTCACCAATGTATATACACTCATTACAATTTATTTTTATGTTTGTAGATGGAAGGTGAAGAAGAAGAAAATAATCAACAACGTGAACAAAGCATTCTTTGAAAATAACCTAAGTCATGAAAGTAGCTTCAGTAGTGACAACAGTTCAAGTGAAGAATGATGATAATTATGTTTTGATATCAAAGAAAAACGTTGTATTTTTTGAAATATTAGTTTGTGAAATCAGACATTTTTTTCAATGTAATGGACATAGTGTCCCAATTGAAAGAAAAAGGGATACTAATAACTGTCCCATTTTGTATTACAAATATTGTCTTATATATATATATATATATATACATAAAATAAACTATTTTTTAATTTATTCTATTATGTTCTTCATCGTCGTTGTGAAATGTAACACCACTGATTAAATTTATCGATGATTAAATATTATAATGAAGAAATGTGAAATCTGATGATATGATATAACAAATTAATCCAAAAATCACATTCAAATGCATTGATAAAAATTTAATTAATATGAATACTATTATAGGATGTGTCTACTTTTGATGAATAATGAATTTTAAAAAATCACAATAATTGCACTGTCACAGGTCGACGTTTCTAAAAAATACAAAATGAACACCAGTTCTTGTCATTTACTGTACAGCAGTGCATTTATACGACCTATGGGCACCACACAAATACCAATACCAATTATAAATCTCTGTGCGTTTGTGTGATTCTATGCACCGGTGTGTTTATGTGAGACTATGCACCGGTACGTTTGTACGACCTATGAGCACCGCACAAATACCAATATGAATTAAAGAAAACGGTGCATTTATCTAATAATGTGGACCGATGATCTTCTATAAGACTATGGACCAGTGTGTTGATATGAAATATGGGCACCACACAAATCCCAATACCAATTAAAATAATTGATGCGTTTGTCTGATACTGTACACCGATGCACTTTTATAAGACTATGTACCGGTGCGTTGATACGACATATGGGCACTGCACAAATCCCAATACCAATTAGAACAACCTCATGCATTGTATCACCTACAGTGCACCCGATGAGGTTTTTGAACTTTACGGCCCAATGGATGCACCTTCAACCTCCCTGGGCCGACTGTCTATATGACACGCATTGGTGCATTGACACCTTAGTAGTGCACGGATGAAAAAAATATCCGTAATAACCTCCATTCACCCAAGTTTTTTTAATTGTGTTGAAATTTCGTTAAAAGCTCCTGAAAAACCTCTGTTACAAAAAACAGATGTTGTAGAAAATGTTTTTTTGACAATTTTGGCCAATTTCATAACACTAAAAACCTCCTTTACAACCTCCGCTAAAGGATCTTTTCCTTGTAATGATTCTTGTTGTCTGGGGCTTCAGATTTTATCGGAATATTATTCGTCAGGCTAATGAAAGGGTTCCATAATGAAAAATGGCATAATGAACGGTGCCATTTTTCGGTTTAATAGTTAAGAAAATGGTGCCATTTTGTATTTAAGCACATAAACTTGATTTCTAGTTATATTAGTAGTGTTATAAGGAGGTTTAAAGTTTTTGTTTTCTAATCCAGTAGGTTGTAAATTTAAATAGAGCCAGGGATGGCAATTAAAAATATCATTTTTCCAGTTTTTCTATAGTTGTATAGGAGGTAGAGGAATTCTATTCCAATATAGAAGCATATGTTGTTTTTCTTGTTCAATTTACACTAAAAAAAAATTAGTATAGCAGCATATATTGGTTTTCATTTGAAATTTGAACCCTATGGGGAGAAATATACATTATCATAACAATGTTTATTACAAAATTTGAACAATTTTTTTTTACACTGCTTGGAAATGAGTTTCATAAGAGAATATTGCTCGAACTATATAATTTGTTTTCAGAACATTATGAAAATATGGTGAGAACTTATTACTTCAAAATTTCACAACCAAACAATTCACAATCCATGTAAATTCATATGGACAATGACATCTCACCTGGTTCGCCCTTAGGGCAACGCTGCAGCATTAGTTTTCAATGCTGCAAAATTAATTATTGTCTTAATATTTGTGTTGCTCCATCTCATTAATTGTGCATCTATATTTGTTGTAACATATTCTCAGGTGTTCCAAAAATTAAAATAGCATCTCACTTGTCTACCTATTCTCCAAGTGCATGGTGAAAGGTTCAAAATTTAGGGTGAAAGGTGTTTCCCAAGCTATTAATAGTGGTTATCAATATTGGGGTCCCTTGTTTGGAACATTATTTTTCTCTTTGTTGGTGATTTCCCATCTTTATATGTTCCTTTATCCATTCCCCAAGGGATTAATGGGTCTCCAGAACCGGACTCCCACATGTCATTGTTTGGTCAATTATTCGTGTCCATATTCTCCCCTCTTTGGATGAGAAAATATCATTTCATAGCAAAAAGAGGATCATCATAAAACACACAAAAATGTGGTGTAGATTGCTAAAAACCCCTATTAGTGTCAGTTAGCAGCAAATAAGGAGGATCTGAACACACATTTGAGGGCCAAGAGTATCTCAAATTTGTTTGTATCATCTATAGATAATAATATTTGAGAGGGAGGGGCTTTAAGCATATTCCTTTTTAGCTATTTCCACCATAGGGATTGAACCTTGTACTTTGTCTTTGATTGATAGTTAAGACTGCATGGTGCAGTTGCTTGTATGTTTCAACTAAGACCATTGAGGTTTAGTTGGAGTCATGCATGTACCTGAACTGATATGATGACACATAATAGTGGGCAATGGATATATGTGGTTAATTGTTGGCAATGGTTTTCAAAGTTAACACACTTCGACCAGGCAACCCAACTCAAGGCAGGGACTTGCTGCCTTACATTCATCCTTGTTTTTATTATGTAACATACATCCCCATTTTTAGTTTTATATATCTATTAATCTTACACCCTTTTCCGTTGCTTTAAATTAAATGGTATTACTAAAACTTCAATTAAAAATTAATTCTATGGTTCCAATTTTTAAACATTCACTTTATTCTATGATTAAGTTGTGTGTGGCATACATTATGCTAACATGTTAATGTTACCACCAAAGTGTTCACCTTACCTCCTATGAGATAGGCATTAATATTGGTTTACCAAGTTTCGAAATTACATTCCATTGTTGGATAATGAATTAAATATTGAAATGCTTGGGATTTCTTTACCTTACCTCTATGGTAATGTTTGAGGTATATCTCTTTCAAGCTCTCTAGATAATATAGTTGTTACACATCCATTGAACTTTAGGATTTGGTTCTGTTGGGGCTTGACCCATCCTTCATGTCTATGGATTTGATTTTTTAGGGTTAGAATGGACAACGATGGTAGAGTTTGGTGGTTATAGGAATAGCCACCTCCTCTCGAGAGCAACGATCCGGCTCATTTGTCTCACGTGTGTTTCACGACATGACTCTACAACCAGAGTTTCATTACACTAGATATAAGCCCTTAATCAACCCAATTATTCATCGCAAAATAGTTTTCACAGTGTCAATCTTATTATCTTGTTTAGTTTGAGTATTTTGATTGTTTTTTTTTTATTTCAGTGGAGGGTGTTCTCCCACTCAGTGTTTCTCCAGGGTTCCTTTCATTATTTGATTTCTTTAGGATTTTCTGCTAACAGGAATAATGGTAACCATTGTAATCATTTGGTGCAATATTAGTTAGTTGCGAACTTAGTTCTCTTTGGTTATTTTTGGATTATTTCCTAGAGGTTCTAACATTCAATTTATCTTTGCAAGAGGGTATTCTTACACTGTCTATGGTCAAGGGTATATTGTCAAATGATTTACCAATTTCGTAGTTCTAACTCCGAACCCATCGGTTATGGTTCGACGTGTTACAAGGCATTAAAAGAAGAAATGAATTTCAACAATTAGAGATTTTTTTCTGAGTTGTGATACCATGGAGAATGAAATTAATCCAATTATAATGTTATTGTAATTATTTTGGTTTTCTCTTTATGATACATGGTTTCCAGCATGATGGTTTAAAAATGGAGGTCCTTAGGTAAAACCCTCATTTTCCTCCTACTCAAACTTTTCTTCCTTTGATTATTTTTACACATTCTTACAAAACGAATTTCTAGTTCTTCTTCCCCAACAGGTAAGAGCCTCGTTCATCTTTAGGAGGAAACACCAATAGGATTCAGCGAATTTACTAGGTTCTAATCGGAATTGGCTTTTTCTTTCCACGTTTATGCAAGACTCCCATCAGCCTCCAGTTCCTACGATATAATTACGGTTTAGTATTTTTGCAATTAAATTTGTGGTCGCTTGTCCTTTCGAAGCTCTGGTTATATTACATTTCAAACTGTAGCAAATTATTTTTAATAATGTAATTTTATCATGGTCTGTTACTTTAAATATTTGTACCATGTTTCCACGGTCTTCGTATGCCAACTCCTATTGAAATATTTTGTAGCTTGTATACATAATGTAGTTTACATTGTATTTTGTTTCATTATAACATTAATTCTCAACCCTTGTTTATAGTTTCGGGGATTTTCTATAGAACATTCATACTACAATGGTATTTTTCTTTATTTTATTATATTTTTTATAAAATTTGGGGATTTTCACGCATTCCTTTCAAAAACGGCTTAATTGTTCTATTGGATTATCTTTCAAAGGTATCTTGGGCCCAATTTATGGTTACTAACCGGGTTTAGTTTCAACGTATCACCGGTTATATATATATATATATATATATATATATATATAGATATATCCTTCATAATTATAGTAACTATTTTTAAAAAATTAATTTGTTTCTTGAAAGAGTATATAATGTTAAATAGTTTGAATCCAAGTTATATTTTGTTTCTCAGATCACAATAAATTTACCAATTCATGTACTTATTTATCTATATAAGAGACTCTCAGCGGGCCTTATCCAAGGCTTACTTAATTTCCCTGTCATATGAGCTCGTGTTTAGAAAAGTCTTCGGTTGTTGGGTTCTATGGCTGACTCGAAGATTAAATCCAACTCATAAAGTCATTTGATTTTCAAGATTTCATTTTAACTAGAGTCATGACATGTCATTCATAGAAATTTTACTTTTTGAAGAGGTTAGCAAAACATTTACATAAATTCACCTACTTTGAGTATTTGGAATCGATATATTTTTCTTCTTTTAATATATTTTACCCAGACTGAAGTTTTCCTGAGCAGAACCTAATCCCTTGGATCTGCATAGTTTTTATCACTCCTTTTCCTTGAACCCCTAATTGTTTATGGGTTTTTGGTTAACCATATTTTCCAAGAAGTAATAAGATTCTCTATTTTAAATTAATTTAAATAAAAGTTACAACTAGTATTTATTCAACACAATTTCACCTTTAATTTAAAATAGATACACCATCATACAAAGAGTAACATTTACTCAGAATTTACTCATCACATAAAAGTAAAAAATACATTATAGATAGCAAATCCAAATAACTTATTTGTTTCGCTAAATGTCTAGACCTACTACAAAATGGCTAGGAAAGAGAGTGATCCACCACCCCTCGAGCTAGTTCCCACTTCCATAACAGTTATTAGAAGAGTGACCATACTTGGTGTATTCCAAGACTCTCCCGAGTCCCTACAAGGTCTTAGTCTATAAATTTAACTGAGCACCTTGCTACAGTTTAGGATTCCACTAGAAAACCAACTTAATAATCCCTTTCTTGTCAGTGTACTTCTCCCTCAACAACATCCTTTCTGAGGCTCACAAGCTTATATTATTATTATCCTCTCTTGGACCTCATCCAACGAGGTACCATGTTCACAAGGTTTCCTTAATTTTTCTTCCCTCTCACCCTTTTTTTCCCTTTTCCCAACTAATATTATTTATCTCTACTTAGAGGAATAATTTTCTTCTAACTCTCTAGTAACTGAAACTCTCATTTATCACTTTTCCCTGTAATTTTACGGCTAAACACAGTTAATATTATTTCTGACAACATGCATCATAACCTAACAAGGGTTAGAAACCTTCACTTAATAAGAGTTGGAAACATCACTGTACGCTTATAAACAATAGCAATAAATATATTTTACTTACCCAATTGATCCAGGTGGATATTTGTGGTCACCCACCTATTCCACTTGGGGCCCCACCATTGTCTCTTTTAGTTTTTCAGTTTCGGCACAACTTACTATTTTTAGCAGTTTTTCGGGTCCTGAACTTCCGGAGCCGTTTTGAGGCCCTAAACGATATTTTTTGGGAAACACCAAATTTTTAGTCCTCGGATAGATCTTTCTAACGAGGTATGGTTCGTGTCAAACGGAGATCGTATGCCAAAGTTACGTCTCTGGGAAGTTGAAACATCAATTTACTCAAACGTGGCCCATAGTTTTGGCGCTTCATCTACTAGGGTTAGGGTTTTGGATGTTTAGGGTTTTCCATTGTTTCTAAATAATAAATAGGCCCTCGAGCCTCATTGTAATGTAATCCAAAGGCCTATAGCCACAACATCTCTTCTCAGAGATAGCTACCAGCGCCCTAGCTAGTTTATTTCCATTCTGTCTATAAGAAAATTTCAGTTCTTTGATATTAATGAAATGAACTGTTATTTCCGATGCATCTTTATATTTATGGTTATATGTTTATTCTGTTGTGTTCTTGCTTAAATCCATATTAGTGGTATCAGAGCAGTCTTATTTTTCTCGATCCTTTTTTGCATGTCCCTAATGAGGTCGGGGTATAAGGAGTTAGGGCTCGATCTGGTGGAACCTTTGCAAGAGCAGCCTCACAAACCCTGACAGATGCCCATGGGGGATGAAAAGAAAGATGAGAGAGTAGGAGATCCTATCAAAATATTGCTCGAGGAGGCCCTTGAGAAATAAAGGAATGCGATGATGGATAACTTTTCCCAGATCCTTCAACGGCTGCCCATGCATCTGCATCCAACAGCCACTCTGGAGGTGCGACTCCTTTTAAGGTACAAGTAAATTTTTACATTCCCATATTTGAGGGTCAAATAGATGCAGATGTTGTAGATAGATATTTGAATCTATTATAAGGATATTTCCCAGTTCATGACTTTTCAGACTGGGAAAAGATTATTTCTGCACTCCTTAAAGCTACCCCCCATGTCAAGGACTGGTGGGAAACTGATATGAAAATGAAACTGACTTACTTAGTTCTCCTATAGAGATAGACTGTAGGGGAATTTACTGGATATGTCACCTTTAAAGAAAGGATGAGATCCAGAGGCTACCTAGCCCTTTACAGACTATGTCTATATAATTTTATAGAGATTAACACTCAGGTTCTTAAAATGTGGAAATTGCCCAAAAACTTTCCTAGTTCTTGTACAAAGTGTGAATGGATATTTAATTAACAGTTAATGTATGTATTAATTATTTGGATATGAAATAATTTAAAATTAAATCTATACATGTTAGATTTATCAATTATCACATTAATCCAATAAGCAAACCATAAGACAGAATTTGATGACAAAGTTTGTCCCTCCTGGATTACGTCTCCAGGTCCGCCTCAATTTGTGCGTCTGTTGTATTCAAGCCAAGAGAAATTCTACAAAGAAGCATCAGTCAAGAAGAATTACTGATATTTGTAGATATGGACTATCTCTGGAATAGGCTAATCGAACACAATTATATGGATGAGCAGCACATTAAAATCTGAGGAATTGTAACTCGTTGGACCTTTGATTGGATGGTAGCTGATTGAGTTTTTATAAGTTGAATTCGACCTCGTTGTTCACTAACGTACTTAGACACTGAATTTCTGCAAGTAGAATGGCCTTTTCCTCTCCAATAAACCTGCAAAATAGAAACTCTCCACCACTCTTCTGATTTCTTTTTAGGAATGCTTACTTCTTCTTGAAGTAATGAAGGCTATCTCCTTCATATCAAGTCACACTCCAAAAAACACTCTCCCCCCTTCTACAAAGAACTTATTTCTCTTTTTATAAAACGATTTCATTAAAATATGGAAATTATAATGCTGCCTCGAATCTCAAATGACCAAGTTTAGAATTTGGTTCATATTATTTAGTGATGAGGTCTTCGAATTCATCTTCATACATGAACCTATGAAATAGGTTCCCAAGGCTTCGTGCTGAAATAACTTCGAAAACCAGTTTGAGAACTTTGGATAAAGTTAACTCCTGGCGGTCAGGTTAACTGGGCAAAAGATCTGACATTCTGCATGTGCACAGGCGAACAATCCTGTGGTTGTGGTCTTCTTTCCGTTGCATAACAAACTCTGTGTTTATATTTGATTTCCAAATCCACATTTAGACTTTGGATAACTTAACCCGAATGCTTTTTGTCTGTATTAAATTACAAAATCCACATTTCGACTTTATGATATAATTTCATATCATCAGGGGGATTTCAAACCAGGCGGAGGCTTGACTCTCGGCATGTGAATAGGCGGCACGTGCTATGTAACACCTTACGGTCTTTGCTGGCGGTATTTGCTGGTGGTGTGGAAATTCTGTTAAGAAATCCCGATGCGGTTTACAAACTCTGTGTTTGCATTAATACAAATTCCGCGGAGTTTTTGATATCTTTATACCATTACATCCGAACCTTATCATAAGGTTTTACACCATGGTATATCTTGAACCATAAAACCTTTGCGCTAAGGTTTTTAAAACCCAAATCTTTATGACCTGCATTTTTATAAGGTTTGACATTTGTTTTGGAACATAGGCCTCATACCTAAACATCGAACCTTTAAAAAAAAAAAGGTTTTTAACCAATCATTCGAACCTTTACAAAGGTTTATGGTATAGTTTAAACTTTGCACTATCATTTAGCTTTTAGCCTAGGTGTATTTTCATTTGACACCTTTGCACTAGGACTTGGACTTTAGGACTTTAATTGACATAGTCCTTTTACACCTAACAAATCTTAATGCTAGGAATTAAGACTTAAACTTAGTCCTTTTCACCTTAGGATCCTTTTTATCCAATAAGGTTTACAAAGCGGACTACAATCATTTAGACCTTTACATTTTTAATACTTAAGATAAGTATGATTACATAAGTCTTTAACAAACTTTGTTGTTTTTGGCGCAGGTCTATATAATGACATCTTGCTTTGAGGCTTTGAAACATTGATGTTGATATCAATATTACCGATACTGATGTCGATATTTTGAACTTACATTGATAACCATCTTGGTCGAAACCTGAATTATTACATTATCGACAATTACTAATTTCCAAATGACCATCTTGGTCGTTTGGGTAATTTTGATACAATTTTAATAATCTAAAATTGGATCACACCTCCCAACTAAAGAACTTTTGGTTCTCCAAAAGTTTTATTACAATGCTTTTGAAAACAAATTCAACTCTAGAACCTAGTTACAATTTTTCTAGATCTAGATAATCTTTACAAAAACATTTTAAGCATAAGGCATAAAATCTGCCCAATTCCATTCAGCATTGGATTTTTCTCTAGCAGGTGACTTGGATACTTCCTAGGTTGTTGGTGTCGATGTTGTTTCACTTGGAAGTATTGGACAATTTTCTTTGACATGCCCTGACAATTTGCAGTTTTGACAAGCTTTCTCCCTTGTACTTGATGAGTTTTTGGAGTTGCTTGCTGATTGAAATGAAATTGATTCTGAACATTTCTTTACCTGCAGTGCCTTATCATTCTCTGAAGGCTGACTTTTTTTCGCTCCAATTTGTTTTCCGTAAGCCTTTTTCTTCCACCATTATTCCACACAATGCCAAGGACTCTTGCAAAAAGTACATGGATAGATCCTCTTGATTGTTTCAATTACCCAATATTGGTAAAATAAGTCACTATCAGAACCATTACTGTTAGAGGATTGAGGCTTCTTACCTTTTCTATCCTGGAGCTTCTCTGGTAAAAGTTCTGGGTGTTTTGACCAACATCGGTCAACGATGTGACCAAGCTTCCCGCAATAGTCACATTTTAATACATCAAATCCTAGACCCAGATTCTTAGGTCTCTCTTGTACCTTAATACGTAGAAGTCTCCCTTGTCCATTTTTCCCCAAGCCTTCGCCTTCTTGGTATCCCATAGCTTTCATCATCGATAAGCCTTTCCTTTCAGGGATGACACTTAGTTTCTGACTGGAAACTTCTTGAGATTCTGAATCACTTTCTAGTGATATTAGTGAATCAACATCGTCTTTTTCTTGAGATTTAGAAAAGGAGCCTATGGCCTCCCTTGCTGACTTTGGCGAGGAAGAAAGAGAAGAACTACTTTGAAGAGAAAGTGTAGGCTTCTTGCCATTGAAAGTTGCATCTTTCATAAGAAGACTGCTTCCTCTTTTATCTCTCTTCAAGTCTTCTAATTCCGATTGCAAACTTTTTTTGTTGCTATCAAGTGCTTCCACCATTCTCCGCAATGCAGCATTCTCCTGCCGATATTGAAGATTGAACTCTTCGAGTTCCCTTAGCTTTGACAGCTGTCGAGTGTTCTTTCCCATCTTGTACTTGCAAATAACTAGCTGCTTTTATACCACTTGATCTGAAAATGAAACTGAGTTACTTAGTTCTCTTACAGAGATAGACTGTAGGGGAATTTACTGGATATGTCACCTTTAAAGAAAGGATGAGATCTAGAGGCTACTTGGCCATTTACATACTCTATCTATATAATTTTATAGAGATTAACACTCAAGTTCTTAAAATGCAGAAATTGCCCAAAAAATTTCCTAGTTCTTGTACAAAATGTGAATGGCTATTTAATTAACAGTTAATGTATGTATTAACTGTTTGGATATGAAATACTTTAAAATTAAATCTATACATGTTAGATTTATCAATTATCACATTAATCCAATAAGAAAACCATAAGAGAGAATTTGATGACGGAGTTCATCCCTCCTGGACTACGTCTCTGGGTCTGCCTCAATTTGTGCATCCATTGTATTCAAGCCAAGAGAAATTCTACAAAGAAGCATCAGTGAAGAAGAATTACTGATATTTGTAGATATGGACTATCTCTGGAATAAGCTAACCGAATGCAATTATGTGGATGAGCTACACATTAAAATATGAGGAACTGTAACTTGTTGGACCTTTGATTGGATGGTGGCTGATTGATTTTTTGTAGGTCGAAGTTGACCTCGTTGTTCACTAACGTACTTCGAAACTGACTTTATGCAAGTAGAATGGCCTTTTCCTCTCCAATAAATCTGCAAAAAAGAAACTCTCCCCCACTCTTCTGATGTCTTCTTAGGAATGCTTACTTCTTCTTGAAGTAATGAAGGCTATCTCCTTCATATCAAGTCACACTCCAAAAAACACTCTCCCCCCTTCTACAAAGAACTTCCTTCTCTTTTTATAAAAGGAGTTCATTAAAATATGGCAATTATAATGCTGCCTCGAATCTCAAAGGACCGAGTTTATATTTTGGTTGAGATTATTTAGTGATTAGGTCTTTTAATTCATCTTCATACATGAACCTATGAATTAGGTTCGCAAGGCTTCGTGCTGAAATAACTTCGAAAACCCATTTTAGAACTTTGGATAAAGTTAACTCCTGGCGATTAGGCTAACCGGGCGAAATATCTGACATTCTTCATGTGCACAGGCAGAAAATCCTATGGTTGCGGTCTTCCTTCCGCTACATAACAAACTCTGTGTTTATATTTGATTTCAAAATCCACATTTAGACTTTGAATAACTTAACCTGACTACTTTGCGTTTGTACTAAATTACAAAATCCACATTTCGACTTTATGATATAATTTCCTATCATCAGGCGGATTGTAAACCAGGCGGAGTCTTGACTCCCGGCATGTGAACAGGCAGTAGGTGCGATGTGTTAGGTCTCTGTAATAAGCAAGATTGGAAAAATTCTGATTACAGAGTTAACATCATTTCAACCAACTTTGGGATTCTAGGATCTAGCCCTCCTGAATCCGGAGAGGGATCTCTCCAGTATGTACAAAGATGGATTTGTCTTTGAAGTTTGGGGTAATAATATTAGGCTAGTTATGAAGTCCAATAGTTTGTTTGGTTTTTTAGATGGTTGAACATAGTTGTTGTCTGAGGCGGAAAGATCTATATGCAAATAGGTTCAAAAGTGAGAAGTTGCAAGCAAAAAGAGTAAGCTTTGATCAAGAAGAAATATGATGGCAGGTTTTCAGTCCATTGGGCTGTGGAGTCATAAGAGGATTTAATTGAAACAATCAGGTCCAAGAGTGGTCTATGGGGCAAGTCATCTATGCCTAAGGATCTCTTTAAAGTTTTATTTATGGAATGGAGTGATACAATAAGAAAGAGAAATGACAGATGCAGAACAAAGAGCAGCCTAGGATCTGGTAAGTACTTTGAAACTATCCAGCCTTTGACCAGGCACTTAAGAAAGACATGAAAGCAAACTAGGATCTGGTAAGTACTTTGAAACTAGCCAGCCTATGATACACTTCCAATAGAAAACACATAAAACACAAAGGGAAACTTGAAGGAAACCTTTGGAGCAGAAGCTAGCAGGCCAGTCTCACCACAAACCCTCTCCTAGCTCTTCTTTACTTGGTTACTATCAGGACAATCACAAATATAACACAGAATGGCCTAAGATCTGATAAGTACTTTGAAACTAGTCAGCTTTTAACACATCCTAAGGGAAACAATCAAATAGTTGAGCAAATAAGAAAGGGACTCAGGGCTAACCTTAATTTCCTCAGTTCATATTCACACAAAATATACTGAAACTAACATTTAAAAATAACATTCAGCTAAGACAATAAGACGAGGGAACGCCAGCATCCCTGTACTTAAACTGAATTAAATCATTTTCAAATAACATAGTCGAAATAAAACATTTAAATAAAGGTTTTTCAGCCAGAGAAGCTTACTGATATACAGTAGGTCCTAACCTTGTTTAAACTTTTCTTTATAGTGGAAAATGAAACAAATTGAAAACATAAACAAAATACAAGTTACAGTGAGAATAACATCACCATCAGCATAGACCAGGATCCCATAAATCAGATTGTATTGATGCTTCAAACCAATTACAATCTTCAAATCCAGTGTTTTAATCCATCTCTCTTCATAACCTAACCTATCTGTTACAAGCAGAGCTCCAAGAGCTAGTGAAATCCTATCTACAACAGAAGTCTTCAGCTCAGTTACAATTACAATGCTTCAGAAATTACATTAGAAACCAACCCCTCACTCATCTTCTATTGAAGTATTTATAGAAGAATGAGGAGGTGAGATCTGAATAAAGATCTCAAATACAATTAATGCAGAGTTAATGTCTTCCTTGGCCCTTGGGGGCTCAATGAAGAAACCATACAGGTGTTTCACTGCATTAATTGATTTACACTCATGATTCAAGCTCGGTGGGAGATTTTGTTGACATTTGCAGTTCTGTGTGTTGATAGGGTTACTCTGCCATCATTCTGTCATTAATTTCCTGGCATAAATAACTCCTTTGGCTATGTCGAGGCAAAATACCTGACTTTGATCAATAAATTCAGTTCTTGATTGAATACTTTGAGGCACAGGTGGCGTTGTAGTCGCTGGGAGGAATCAATTCGCCTCCATTTGTGGTGGTGGAGGGTTTTTCTGATAAAACACTTTAGATTTTCCTTTAATCTGCATTTTAGATCCAGGGATTAGGCATTTGATAACTGTCTTAGCCTTAATCCCCACTAATCTGCTGTTCTGGTTCATTTTTGGTCTTCAACATCTGATACTCTTTCTCTGCATTGATCTTCATGGTTTTTCTGTTGTGCAGGGCTGCGCAGGGTATGTAAGGCATCAATGCCTATGAAAACACCAATATAACGTGATTTTAAACCCTGTGGATGATTTCCTCGGAGGAATCGAACAAGGGACGGTCGTCACCCTCAGTCGCCGAATCTTCTTTGGAAATGACAGAAAATACATTTAAACCTGCAAAAACATGAAAAAACATTATATAATCCTGCGTATAGGTCAATCTGCATCGGGGAGTGTGTGAAGGAACGTGGACCGTCGGATGGCATCATCCAATGGCCAGGATCAAATCTGGGTGATCGTGGAATAGGTCAAAAGGAGATTAAGTCTGGACCGTCGATATGCAGAGATCGACGGTCAAGATTGAGCGGGGCGATCGATGGAGAAGGATGAATCTGAGTCGTCGATCGCGCGATGATCGACGACCGAGATCGGGTAACGGAAGGTCAGAGGAAAATTCGTTGACCGGGCAACGGAAAAGGGAGATTGAATATGAGCCGTCGATCTGCAGAGATCAACGGCGGAGATTTATTTTTGGCCGCGCGATGGCTCGATTAATGTGTGCGCATGTTGGTTAAAGGTCGAGCAGGTTAGAATATTGACAACCGTCAGATGGGAGGGCCCAGATCAAACGGTGGAGGTGGATTCCCCCGCGTGGTTATGGTGCGAAGATTAACGCGCAAAATGGTTTGGTGGCGCGGCGATTTTGGAACAGTGTCGGGGACACGCGTCCATATGCTGGCCGACGGGAAAAAACCACCAACCAGCAGAGGGTTGTGCGGAATGATACCGGCGGTTTTTTGGAATCAGCGCAGGAAAAGCGGGGTCCACGAGGCAAGTTGCGTTCCGCTCCGTCGGATCTATGGAGCAGATCGGCGACCTAGGTTGAATCGCGCAGGAAACCATGTGACTTTAATATTTCACGTTAAAACTTTATAAAATGGGTTTTTTTTCGAAATTTCAAAGGAAAATTGACGGAGAAAGGTTGTATTTTCGGTTTAGCACCTAAGGACTGAGCAGTTGGTCCCGGCACTCGGGTATATGGGGGAAAAAGCCAGGGGCTTAGCCCGAGGGGGCTAAAAGCCTTAACATCATATAAAAAATGCATTTTATAGGATTTTCAATGTTTTCAAAGGGAAATCAAGGTTCATATAAGGTCAAAAAGTGAGTTTTTAACCTTAGGGAATGGATTTTATGAAGGGATAAAGGGAAAACATATGTTTTTGTGGGGTTTTTATGGAAAAAATGAAAATGGAGAATGATGTAAGTTGGAAGAAAGGGAGGGGAAAAAAGGGGAATGCAGCAGTATTTGACTTGGATTTTTGTAGGATATCAGAGGTTTGAAGAAGGAAACAGCTGTGAAGATTAACTAGAAATATGAGTTTCATCAAAAAGACTTCAAGCACCAACAATTTCAGAACTGAATTTGTTTCTTGAAGGCTGCAAAGAATATTTAGCCACCAGCTGATATGACATAAAAACATGGGTGGCTAACAGTGGCTCCACTTGGGGATGGTGCCTTCTTGAAGGCATCAAGAATTCAGACTTGATTTCTCTGGGATGTTGACTGGTGCCTGATCCATTATTTGCTCTGGGATGCTGACCATATGCCTCATCCTTTGAATTTCTCTTGCTTTGCTCTGAAAAATAATATCAGTCATGAAAGAAACATGAACTTCATCAATACAACTTCTACCTACCCAATCCTACTGATCTAACATTTTTTCTTCATCAGAGTGCACTTGGACTGGCAAACTCTTTTCACAACATTTTATTCTTTTGAAAGCATAAAAACTAATCTAATTCTACTCCTTATTTCTCCATGAACTCAGATTAAACATTTGAACTCAAATATTTCCCTACCTAATCTACTGTCTGGTGGGTTTAAACTGTCCATCAGACTTTCATTCTCTAAATTCTAAAACAGAAATTTAAAAACAACCTAGTCAAGATTAAGTTGTTTGACTATTTGTGATCTATGGCAAAAGAACAAGCTGCACATAGACTATTTATTTGCAGGAAATCAAAAACAAAAAGGGAAGGCTTAAGATCTAAAAGTTGAGCACTTCCTTTATCCTTTTCATAGCTCTATTTTTTGCTTTTTCTTTGAGCTGTCTTTGATTTTCTACTGATTTAGATTTTGGGCAAATTAGAACCAGTATTTCTTTCCTAATCTACCTACTGATAAGCCAAGATTAGACAGTTTGGTAAATCAAATTTTCTACCCTATCAGCAGTAAATTTAAAACTAGTTAGTCAAGATTAAGCTGTTTGACTAACTAGGGGTGTGTTTCTTGAGGAGTGGCATTTGAGCTTGCACACTTTCAGTATTTGTTTCTCTTGTTTGGCATGGGGCTTTGCCTTTCTTGTTTTCATTTTTTCCCTCTTTTCTTTCTTTTCTCTCTTTTTTTTTTGTATTTTTTTTTTTTATAACTTTGAATGCAATGGTGGATGGACTATTCATAATGGAAAAAGATAAAAAGGCTTCAAAACATAAAATGGATCAAGAGAAGTAATGCTTAAGCATCCTGCCATTAACAGGACCCCCAAAAAATTCTGTTCCATCCAGTTCTTGTAAGAAAAATGCATTGTTTCTAGCAACTGAATGAATAGAGTAAGGGCCAAGCCATAGATTGTCAAATTTTCCATGCTTGCCCCTTTCTTCCCTTCTTGAGTCCCATTTTAAAAATTTGTCCCCAACTTTGAAATTCCTGGCTTTTTCTCTTCTGTCAAAGATCTTCTTGATACTATCTTGCTTCTGCAATGCTTTGTTATACACCTCCTCCCTAGTTTGCTGAAGATGAATGGTCTGATTTATTCTTCTGTTCATGTCATTTTCTTTAGTCTGCAACTCTTGAATTAACTTCATAACTGGTACACCAAGGATGTTAGGAAAAATTGCATCTGTACCATACACAAGCTGGAAGGGTGACATACCAATAGATTTCTTCAAAGTTAATCTGTCAGCCCAAAGTGCATGGATTAGCTTTGTGTGCCAAGACTTTTTATTGTTCTCCAACAGTTTCTTGATTATGTTCACTAAGCTTTTGTTGGAAGATTCTACAAGTCCATTAACTTGAGGGTAATAGGCTGTGGAGTGTCCCAATGTTATCTGATACTTGTGACAGAATTCAACCATCTCCTTTGATCCAAATGCTGCTGCATTATCTGTGATGATCTTGGTAGGACAGCCAAATATGGAGAGGATATTAGTCTCCATAAATTTTATGATAACTGAATCATTGGCTTGTCTACTAGGTATGGCTTCAATCCACTTAGTGAAATAGTCTGTGGTAGTAAGAATCCACCTATGATGGGCAGAAGATGGTGGATGGATTTCTCCTATGAAGTCAAGTCCCCATTGTTGAAAAGGAGCTTCAACAGTGATTGGATGTAGAGGAAGGGGTAGCAGTTTTCTTTTGCCTTCGAATAGTTGGCATTTATGGAAAGTAGTGGTCATCTTGTGTACATCAGGAAAAAGAGTAGGCCAATAGAAACCAGCCCTCAGAATTTTGTTGGCTGTTTCCTTCTAGTATAAATGACCTCCACACTCTCCTTCATGGAATTCCTGCTTAATATTTTCTGCATCAAACTCAGGCAAACATTTAAGCAATATACCACTTGCATTTTTCCAATAAAGACATTTATCAATAATGCAATAGTTTACAGCCTTTAATTTTAAGAACCTTGCCTTTTTTTTTGATAAACCAGGAGGTGCATTTAAATTAAGCATAACATAAACAATATCGACATACCAAGGAGAATTCATAAAATGGTCTTCAACAATGGGAGTCGAGAATTCTTCTTGGCTATCCAAAGCACTAATCATATTAATATCAAGAACTTCACAATTTGATTCAGCCATTAATCTAGCTAGACCTTGGCCTTTGATGAGTTTAGTGGGTTTTATCTCTAAATCATATTCAAGAATAACAACAATCCACTTACCTCTCTTACCATCTGGGTCCTATGTTAAAATGTCTTTAACGACTGAATTTGGGACAAAAGCAATAATGTGTGAGTGAAGGATGTATACTCTGAAGTCTTTCAAAGCCTTTACCAAAGAAAAATCCTTCTTCTCCATAATGTTATACGTCAAAGGGGAATCCCTTAATGCCTTGCTAAAGAATGCAATGGGCTGCTCTTGTCCTTGTGGATTTTTCTGTAAAAGGACAGCAGCTATGGTATGTTCTGATGCAAACGAGAAGATATAAAAATATTTTGAAAAATCAGGGCTTATGAGAACCGGTGTTTTGGTTAATGTTTGTTTTAATAGTTCAAAGGATGTTTTTTCTTCCAAGGTCCATTTCACCCCTTGCTCCTTCTTCAGCATATTTGTGATATTCCTAAGGAGCTCAGCCAAGTTGGGGATGAACCTTCTCAAAAAGTTTATCTTCCCAATGAAAGACTGCAACTCTTTGATGTTTCGAGGATGAGAGATTTGCAATATGGCCTCTATCCTCTTTGGATCTATCTTTATACCCTCTTCTGAAATGATGTGCCCAAGAATTTTACCTTCTTGGAGACCAAATAAAGTCTTCTTAGGGTTTAAAGATATCCCAAACTTTCTGCACTTCTCGAAAACTTTCCTCAAATGTTCTAAGTGTTCTTCATCTGTTTTTGAAAACACAGTGACATCATCAAGGTATATAATGATGAAGAAGCCCAGTTCCTCCGAGAAGGCTATGTCCATGGCTCTCTGAAAAGTTGCTCCAGCATTCATTAGACCAAAAGTCATTTTCACATACATGAAGGTGCCCCAGGGTGTGGTAAAAGCTGTCTTTAATTGATCATCAGGGTGGACTAAGACTTGATTATACCCTGAATAGCCATCTAGCAAAGAAATTCTTTTAGACCCCACCACCCTTTGTAAAATATGATCCATCTTGGGCAAAGGGTAGTTGTCTTTTAATGAAGCTTTGTTTAAATTTCTAAAGTCTATACAAAGCCTGATTTCTCCAGTCTTCTTCCTAACAGACACCAGATTAGACACCCACTCAGAATATCTAATAGGGACAATAATGCCAGCTTCATACATTTTCATGATCTCCTTCTTAACCAAAGGCAGTTGTACAGGGTTTATTCTACGCAGTTTCTATTTGAATGGTTTTTGGTTTTCTTTAAGAGGGATTTTGTGCTGTATTATTTCAGTGTCATAGGACTTAAGATCTTCGTAACTCCATGCAAAATCATCAGAAAATTCTTTGAACAGCTCTATGTATTTGAGTTTAATGTGAGCTGGCAAAGTTTTGGACAGTTTGATCATTTTCGGTTTTTCCTCACTGCCTATATTGCATTCCTCTACCTTAGTCTCTACAGGCTCCAGTTTAGGTTTATTGGCCACATCATTAAAATCAAACAATTCTTCTATAGGGGCCAAACCCTTGGGAAAACTATCATCCTTAGAATGCAGAGTTTCCAACTCCTCTGTTTCAGATTTTGCACTCAATTCTGTTTGGTTTCTAAGTTTGCTATTCTGAAGGTTAATATCTACAAGCTCAGGAGAAAGTTCTTCTTCACCAAGAAAATTTTCTTCACTACAGTCTGTATCATAGTCTGAATCTGAGCTATGGAGTTCAAACTCATTTCTGAATTGCATGAAGTCTTCTATTTGTTTATCTCCATCAAACACCTGCCGATATTTCTTGTTATCCGGGACAACTGGTCTGAATTTTATCTGAGATGTGTCATCATATAGAATTGGGCAGGTTCTAGCAGCATAGGCCAAATTGTGGGCCATAAGATTTCTTTTCCTCGGGAAAAAAATTAAGTTGGATTCCTCAAATGTTTTTAAAAGATCCATGACATCATTCCTGTAAGCCCTAAGTCTGGGATGATTTTCATTATACTGCCCATTGACTTGCCTAATGATTAACTTAGAATCCCCATACATGGTAATTCTTCTGGCTCCTAATTTCTTCAAGAGATGCAAGCCTAAGAGAAGGGGTTTGTATTCTGCTATGTTGTTGGAACACTGAAAGTTTAATTTACATGAAATACATTCTGTATGATTGCTTTCAGTGTTAGTAATCCATACACCTGCACCAACATTTTTTCTAGTGCATGACCCATCAAAATACATAGTCCAGAGAGGATCATTTTCAGTTTTATCAGTTTGTTGCATGTCCTTTGTGTGATTTGACTCATCAGGTTTTTCATCGGGTTGAGGATTGTTCTCTTGATTGTCAATATTTAAGTTTAATGGATTGATGATTTGTAGTTCAAGACCTGTGTTTGGTTTGCTAGGATTTTCAGATACAGTAAACTCTTTCGACACTTCAGTGTTGTATTCCTCTTCCTTCGTTTCAGCCATTGATCCTGTTAAATTGATTTGTTCTGTGAGGGTTTCATCATTAAGCATGATGAAAGAATCGAGGCCTGTACTCATGGAATACAGAGGGGAGTTTTGAGGTCTGTCTTGACTTGTAACTATGTATTGCATATGAGACTCCCTGTAAAGTCTTCTAGTCTGATTGAAAACAAGGATAGTCGCATAGGTCATGTCCATCTGCATAGTCCCCTGTAACTTAGCCCCCCAAGATCTTGATAAAAAGCATTCCATACTTTGGGGGTACATCAGCCACAACAACATCCATGATCAAACACTTGGCTGGAATTTGGGCTAAATTAACACAGAGGTCTTTGATCAATCCTAGACATTTAACTCTGCTTGAGTCAAAGGAGTACAGGTCTTTGTAAGGTCTAGTAATTTCAAGACCCAGGCTTTCCATCACAGCTTTTGGCATTAAATTATGGGAAGCGCCTGAGTCGTGCATAGCATTGTGTAGAATTTTGTCATGAATGTTCAAACTTACATAGAAGGGAGGGACATGTCCCTCTTGAAACTTACCTTCAATCTTTGGACCAAAAATAAGCTCTGGCTAGTCATCATTAAGATTGAGCGTGTCCTTGTTTTCTTCTATGGTCAAAGCCTTCAAAATTTTGGACCTATATACATGTTGGGCAGCTAATTCGGTCAAGGGAATAGAGATTTTGATTCTTGAGATTTCCTGTTCCAGGCTGAAAGGAATTTGACCCTTTAAGGTGCTAGTTTCAGCCCTATTAGTTGTCATTTTATCAGCAACATCAGTTTGCTGCTTTGCTTTATTTATATTTGATACAGTTGTTTTAACAGGAGTATTAGATGAAGTGTTAGCACTACTGATGTTTGCACTCTGTTTTTCAAGATTTTGAGTGTCTTTCTCTCTACCTTTGCCAGAATTATCAACCATTGTTTTATCCTTTTGTTTGACTGTTTTAGGCTTGGTTGTAGTGCTGTTTTTAGAAGGTTTGTTAGAGGTTTTGGCGTTGGGGGTTTGTTGACTCGATCTACTTCGGAGTTCATATTCCTTTGAAGATTCAGTCATGGCATTTTCCATGTCTTGACAAAAATTTTGATTGTCATCCCTTTTGTCATCATAAGGTGTGTAAAGACCCTATTTTCTATCATAATGAACCTCGAAGCTATCATCATCTACCCCAAATAAATTTATATCATCTTCCTCTGTTATTTGATCAGTTTCCTCAACCTCACTTACATAGTTTTGATGAAAGGGAGGAGTGATCTGCTGATCATCTTCCCTGAGTCTGTTTGGAGGTTAGTTTCTTCTAACATTCTGATTTTGGTTTTGGTTTCTGTTTTGAGGAGCGTTTTGATTTAGACTTGCTTGTGCTCTCTCAAGAATGCTCATTTTCTTCATCATCTCTTCCATCATTCTTTCCATCTTTGAGTTTGAAGTGGAAGGCATGGATTCCTCCCCAAATGATACTCTCTTGTCTTTCTTCATCCTTGCTCTTTTCTCCATTAAGTTTACTTCCACACAGAGAGCACCTCTTTGCATATCTTCAAGGGTTGAAAAATCTCTTTCTCTTAATGAATAGGTCATATCAGCATCAAACCCTTTAGGAAAATTTTTTAAAGCTGAACCTTATGGAGGTTTTAATTCTGGGGAAAGTGCATTATACACATTGTTAAATCTGGTACAATAAGCCTGTACACTTTCCCCTGGGTTCCTATGGAGATTGTTATAGTCAGCAAGGACTTGGAGAGGATTCTTCCTCACTTCCCATTTTTTTAAGAATGTTTGATGGAAACCTTGAAGATCATTAATACTTTGGGGGGCCAAGGCTTTAAACCATTTTCTTACTTCTCCCCCCAGACTTTGAGCAAACAATCTGAGTTTGACAGAATCGTCATCAATTTCATTTCTGTCAAAGTAGTCATTCATGTTGTCCACATGTTGTGATGCAGTTATAGCATTGCTAGCATCATACAATGGGATTTTGGACTGATAGTCCTGTGGAAGATTGACTAATGGTACAGGAAGGACTAAGGGAGCATACCATGCTGCCATGATAGGCGGTGGGGGTGGGTTGACAAGAGGAGGTGTGGGCTGAAATGAAGTGGTTTGAACAGTGGGTGAAGGATGAACAGAGGTGGATGGAACAGCGGTAGGTTGCTGAGCTGATCTTGGATGAGAGACACCTAGATTATGTAGAAAATGTAAATCAGGAGGTGTTGATTCTCTATTCCCAAGGTGTTCACTTGTTTCAGGAGATGAAAGTGAAGTCTTGGAATCTAGCTGATCTAAATCACCAAATGACCTAGTCCTAAATGGGTTCAATAAGTTAGTTTGTGATTGTTGTAGAGCTAAAAAATTTTCAGGGACTGAATTAGCTCTTAGGGATGATCTGAAAACAGTTGAAGATTCTATCTTAGGAGACTTCCTAAGGATTCTTTCTGGGTTATCAACTATCTCAGGTGGATCAGGGTCAGGATGGGCTCTAGTATGAATCTTTCTAGGAGCCACTATGCTATGTTATTAGACCTAAATAAACAGGAAAATTCTAACCAAGTATAACAGTCTTCGAGAAGTTGACTAATCTGTTTTCACAATTTAAATCCTACAGCCTTCTAACTAATTTTTAAGGATATTACAATGATAAGGGTTCTTCCTAGTGGAGTCTTAAGGTCTGTTTAGGATTGTGGAGTCGCCAGGTGGAAAGTTTAGAGTGTGTTCAAAGAAGTACACTGTCCACCACAGTGCTTATGATACATCTCTTTTCAAGGATGTCTCAAAACACAACAAACTCTAACCAGAGATTGACTGGGAGGGCATTCACCAGATATGTCACCTCTAAAAGAGGGTGAGATCCGGAGGCTACCTAGCCCTTTCCAGACTCTGTCTAAGAGTATGAAGTAAAACACATCCAATGGAAAGTGAAATGTAAGAGCAAGTGTTTTACTACCAATATGAAGTTCTTTTTGGTATTTTCTGAATTTTTTATATTTTTGGTTTGGAAGAATGTCCTAAATTTGCTTCAAAACTTAGCTACGGTTATGACACAAAGACAGTCTACTCTTATGGCTAAGCCAGCTGATTTTTCAAGGTTAGATAAAAGCTTATAAGAAACCTAGGGTTCACCTAGTTTGTCACTGATTCAAACAAGTTTCATCATAATTACCATTTCTTGGTAGTTCTTGAAAAGGCCGCTTTTTACTCACAAGGTCTTATGAAGATTATGGGTTGTAGTGTCCCTAGTGGAGTCGCCAGAAATGTTAGGTTCTGGTGGCTTCAGCTGGTTAATAAAGCAAGTGCTGTATGAACCAAATCCCAAGCTTATTTATGAATAGTTTTGAATGTGAAAGATTTTGAGTTTTTTCCCCAGTGGAGTCGCCAGAAATGTTAGGTTCTGGTGGCTTCAGCTGGTTAATAAAGCAAGTGCTCTATGAACCAAATCCCAAGATACTTTATGAATAGTTTTGAATGTGAAAGATTCTGAGTTTTTTCCCCAGCGGAGTTGCCAGAAATGTTAGGTCTCTGTAATAAGCAAGATTGGCAAAAGTCCGATCACAGAGTTAACATAATTTCAACCAACTTTGGGATTCTAGGATCTAGCCCTCCTGAATCCGAAGAGGGATCTCTCTAGTATGTACAAAGATGGATTTGTCTTTGAAGTTTGGGGTAATAATATTAGGCTAGTTATGAAGTCCAAGGGTTTGTTTGGTTTTTTGGATGGTTGAACATAGTTGCTGTCTAAGGCGGAAAGATCTATATGAAAATAGGTTCAAAAGTGAGAAGTTGCAAGAAAAAAGAGTAAGCTTTAGCTGAGATGAAGGACGATGGCAAGTTTTCAGTCCATTGGGCTATGGGTTCATAAGGGGATTTAATTGAAACAATCGGGTTCAAGAGTGGTCTATGGGGCAAGTCATATATGCCTTAGGATCTCTTTAAGGTTTGATTTATGGAATGGAGTGATACATTAAGAAGGGGAAAATAAACAGATGCAGAACAAAGCGTAGCCCAGGATCTGGTAAGTACTTTGAAACTATCCAGCCTTTGACTAGGCACTTAAGAAAGACATGAAAGCAAACTAGGATCTGGTAAGTGCTTTGAAACTAGCCAGCTTTTGATACACTTCCAATAGAAAACACATAAAGAACAAAGGGAAACTTGAAGGCAACCTTTGGAGTAGAAGCTAGTGGGTCGGGCTCACCACAAATCCTCTCCTAGCTCTTCTTTACTTGGTTGCTTTCAGGACAATCACAAAGATAACACAGAATGGCCTAAGATCTGATAAGTACTTTGAAACTAGTCAGCTTTTAACACATCCTAAGGGAAAAAATCAAATAGTTGAGCAAATAAGAAAGGGACTCAGGGCTAACCTTAATTTCCTCAGTTCATATTCACACAACATATACTAAAAGTAACATTTAAAAATAACATTCAGCGAAGACAATAAGACGAGGGAACGCCAGCATCCCTGTACTTAAACTGAATTAAATCATTTTCAAATAACACAGTCAAAAGAAAACATTTAAATAAATGTTTTTCAGCCAGAGAAGGTTACTGATATACAGTAGGTCCTAACCCTGTTTAAACTGTTCTTTATAGTGGAAAATGAAACAAATTGAAAACAGAAACAAAATACAAGTTACAGTGAGAATAACATCACCATCAGCATAGACCAGGATCTTATAAATCAGCTTGTATTGATGCTTCAAACCAGTTACAATCTTCAAATCCAGTGTTTTAATCCATCTCTCTTCATAACCTAACCTATCTGTTGCAAGCAGAGCTCCAAGAGCTAGTGAAATCCTATCTACAACAGAAGTCTCCAGCTCAGTTATAATTAGAATGCTTCAACAATTACATTAGCAACCAACCCCTCACTCATCTTCTATTGAAGTATTTATAGAAGGATGAGGAGGTGAGATCTGAATAAAGATCTCAAATACAATTAATGTAGAGTTAATGTCTTCCTTAGCCCTTGGGGGCTCAATGAAGAAACCATACAGGTGTTTCACTACATTAATTGATTTACACTCATGATTCAAGCTCGGTGGGAGCTTTTGTTGAAATTTGCGGTTCTGTGTGTTGATAGGGTTACTCTGCCATCATTCTGTCATTACTTTCTTGGCAGAAATAACTCCTTTGGCTGTGTCGAGGCAAAATACCTGACTTTGATCAATAAATTTAGTTCTTGATTGAATACTTTGAGGCACAGGTGGCGTTGTAATCGCTGGGAGGAATCAATTCACCTCCATTTGTGGCGGTGGAGGGTTTTTCTGATAAAACACCTTAGATTTTCCTTTAATCTGCATTTTAGATCTGGGGATTAGGTGTTTGATAACTATCTTAGCCTTAATCCCCACAAATCTGTCCACTAATCTGCTATTCTGGTTCATTTTTGGTCTTCAACATCTGATACTCTTTCTCGCATTGATCTTCATGGTTTTTCGTCGTGCGGCGCGAGGGTATGTAAGGCATCAATGCTGTGAAACCACCAATATAACGTGATTTTAAACCACTGTGGATGATTTCCTCGGAGGAATCGAACAAGGGAGGTCGTCACCCTCAATCGCCGAATCTTTTTGGAAATGACGAAAATAAATTTAAACAAAAACACGAAAAAACGTTATATAATCCGCGTATAGGTCAATGCATCGGGGAGTGTGTGGAGGAACGTGGGCCGTCGGATGGCATCATCCAACGGCCGGGGATCAAATCGGGTGATCGTGGAATAGGTCGAAGGAGATTAAGTCGACCGTCGATGCAGAGATCGATGGTCAAGATTGAGTGGGGCGATCGATGGAGAAGGATGAATCGGCCGTCAATCGCGCGATGATCGACGACCGGGATCGGGTAACAGAAGGTCAGAGGAAAAGTCGTTGACCGGGCAACGGAAAAGGGAGATTGAATATGAGCCATCGATTTGCAGAGACCGATGGCGGAGATATATTTTTGGCCGCGCGATGGCTCGGTTAACGTGTGCGCATGTTGGTTAAAGGTCGAGCAGGTCAGAAGATCGACAGCCGTCGGATGGGAGGGCCCAGATCGGACGGTGGAGGTGGATTCCGCTGCGTGGTTATGGTACGAAGATTAATGTGCGAAATGATTTGGTGGCGCGAAGGTTTTGGAACAGTGTCGGGGACACGTGTTGGCCCGTATGGAATCGGCGGCCGACGGAAAACCACCAACCGGCGGAGGGTGGTGCGGAATGATACCGGCGGTTTTGGAATCGGCGCGGGAAAAGGGGGGTCCACCGGGCAAGCTACGTTCCGCTCCGTCGGATCGGGGAGCGGATCGACGGCCCGGAGTTGAATCACGCAGGAAACCACGTGACTTTAATATTTCACGTTAAAACTTTATAAAATGGGTTTTTTTCAAAATTTCAAAGGAAAATGGATGAAGAAAGGTTGTATTTTCGGTTTAGCTCCTAAGGACTGAGCAGATGGTCCCGGCACTCCGGTATATGGGGGAAAAAGCCAGGGGCTTAGCCCGAGGGGGCTAAAAGCCTTAAAATCATATAAAATGTGCATTTTATAGGATTTTCAATGTTTTCAAAAGGGAAATCAAGGTTCGGATAAGGTCAAAAAGTGAGTTTTTAACCTTAGGGAATGGATTTTATGAAGGGATAAAGGGAAAACATATGTTTTTGTGGGGTTTTTATGGAAAAAAGGAAAATGGAGAATGATGTAAGTTGGAAGAAAGGGAGGGGAAAAAAGGGGAATGCAATAGTATTTGACTTGGATTGTTGTAGGATATCAGAGGTGTGAAGAAGGAAATAGTTGTGAAGATTAACCAGAAATATGAGTTTCATCAAAAAGACTTCAAGCACCAACAATTTCAGGACTGAATTTGTTTCTTGAAGGCTGCAAAGAATATTTAGCCACCAGCTGATAGGACATAAAAACATGGGTGGCTAACATGATGTAACACCTTACAGTCTTCGTTGGCAGTCTTTGCTGGTAGTGTGGAAAATTTGTTAAGAAATCCCAACGTGGTTTACAAACTCTGCATTTGCATTAATACAAATTCCGTGGAGTTTTTGATATGTTTATACCATTACATCTTAACCTTATCATAAGGTTTTACACCATGGTATATCTCGAACCCTCAAACCTTTGTGCTAAGGTTTTTAAAACCCGAACCTTTATGACCTGCATTTTTATAAGGTTTGACATTTGTTTTGCAACATAGGTTTCATACCTAAAAATCGAAGCTTTGTTAAAAAAAGGTTTTAACCAATCATCCGAACCTTTACAAAGTTTTATGGTATAGTATAAACTTTGCTCTATCATTTAGCTTTTAGCCTAGGTGTATTTTCATTTGACACCTTAGCGCTAGGACTTCGACTTCAGGACTTTAATTGACATAGTCCTTTTACCCCTAACAAATCTTAATGCTAGGACTTTAGACTTAAACTTAGTCCTTTTCACCTTGGGATATTTTTTATCCAATAAGGTTTACAAATTGGACTACAATCATTTAGATCTTTACATTTTTAAGACTTAAGATAAGTATGATTACATAAGTCTTTAAAAAACTTTGTTGTTTTTGTTGCAGGTCAATATAATGACGTCTTGCTTTGATGCTTTGAAAAATTGATGCTGATATCGATATTACCGATACTGATGTTGATACTGATGTCGATATTTTGAACTTACATCGATGACCATCTTGGTAAAAAACTGAATTATTACATTATCGACAATTACTAATTTCAAAATGACCATCTTGGTCATTTGGGTAATTTCGATACAATTTTAATAATCTAAAATTGGATCAGAAACCCACTGTGAGAAAAACGATGAGACAGAACCCTCTCTGTGCTTGGCTGTACCCACTTGGAATTCTTTCCGAGACGTCATCAAGGAACAATATTATCCCGTGGAGAGCTATGAGGACACGTACATACAATGGACCATGCTACGTTAACAAAGGGATCAAGATGTGCATGACCTGACGAATTTGTTCCATACCCTACGCACAAAGTTGGGTATCAAAGATTCAGAGAAACATTTGGTGCTAAAGTATCGCAGTTGTCTGCACAGATACATTCAAGAGGAAATGGAGTTCCTCGACATCTCCTTGCTTGGTATGAAATACTAATATACTACCAAAATTTAATAGAAATTCAAACAGAAGAAGCGAAACTTTGGATCTGTGAATCAAAATCAAGGGAAAGGTGCTCCCAAACCACAGAACAAAGGATACAGCGAAGGCATGGAAACTCAAGACAACCCGTCGAAGCCACAAGCAAAGAACAACACCGCAAAGCCAAAGAAGGACATGGGAAAGTGGTGTGAGTTCCATATGTGAGTTGCATAAGAGCTCCACTCACAACACAAGTGAGTGTTGGGCCAAGCAGTTGTTGGTGGCTGAGATGAGGGCTTCTGAGTTAGATGCATGCTTCAACTCTGAATCAGAACCTGACAAGGGGAATGAAAACGGGAAACAGATTATTGATGAGGAGCCCAATGCCATTGTTGCCACTACAAAAATAAAAAAGGAGGAACCAGAAGATCCAGAGGAGGAGGAACGTCTCTTCCACTCCCATATGTAGGTAAGGGCTCCCTAGTATAGTTCATGTTCGACAATGGGAGCCAAAAGAACCTCATTTCAGCAGACGTCGTGAAGCCGTTGGGCTTGCCGACCACAGCTCACCTGCATCCATACACCATCAGGTGGCTTCACCAAGGACGAGATCTCTGCTTCTTCCAGCAGTATCGCCTTCCCTATAGCATCAATCCCTTCATAGATGAGGTAATATGTGACGTTTCTCCTATTGATGTTTCTGATGTATTATTAGGACAACCATACTTGTGGAAGCATCATGCTGTGTATGAGTCTCGGCCTTGCGCTATTATTGTTACTTTGGGAAATAAGTTGTACAGGCTACTAGAGGTACCACCTCCTGCCGCTATCTCTTTGGTTACTACAAAACAATGTAGTAAGCTCATTTCCAAAACCAGGAAATTCATTTTCCTGATGATCTACCCATAGGGCAAGAAGAAGATTGTGGCCACGACCTCCAAATAGGGCTCCTCTGCATGACAACAAAAAATGGATAAGGTTGTGGAGGAATACAGGGACATCTTCACCTCACCCACAGGGGTTCCTCTGCACTGTCAGGTCAAGCACCTGATTGATCTGACCCCATGTTTGCCGCTACCCAATGGACCGATCTATCGGTGCTATGTTCTAGACAATGATGAAATCAAGAGGAAAATTCAGGAACTGCTGCAGAAAGGTCACATCCGACTAAGTTCATCAACCTATGGGAGCCTGATCATGTTGGTACAAAAGAAGGATGGGACGTGGAGACTCTGTATTGACTATCGGGCACTAAACAAGATCGTTGTTCGAAATAAGTACCCAATCCCATGGATTGATGACCTTTTGGACCAACTCAAAGGTGAAAAATATTTCAACAAGATCGACTTGAAGTCTAGGTATCACCAGGTACCAATTGAACCCTCTAATGTGTGGAAGAATGCCTTCAAAGCCAAGGAAGACCTTTTTGAATGGCTAGTCATGCCTTTTAGCTTGACGAATGCTCCCACAACCTTCATGAGGTTGATGGACGACATATTATGTGCCATTCACCAACTCATTTGTAGTGGTGTACTTGGATGACATTTTGATCTTCAACCAGACTTCAGAAGAGCACCTCCACCACATCTGAAAAGTCCTCCAAACACTGCAGCAACACAAGCTGTGTGCCAATTTGGAGAAGTGCACTTTTGGCATGACCCAGGTTCAATATCTGGGATACATTATTGATGAAAGCGGGGTGCATGTGGATCCAACCAAGATCAAATTCATTCGGGATTGGCCAGCCCCAACCACTATAACAGAGCTTCGCAGCTTTCTGGGTCTTGCTAATTTCTACAGTAGGTTCGTGTTGGGATTCTCTCATATCACTTGGCCCTTGAGTCAAGTCACCAAGGGAGGAACCTCAACAGAAGGCATTCACAGAATTGAAAAATCGCCTTTGTTCTGCCCTAGTGCTCACATTACCAGACTTGCAACAGCCATTTGAGACTGAGACATATGCCTCTAACTATGCTAGTGGGGCAGTTCTTACTGAACAGGGAAATCCAGTGGCATATCACAGTGATACATTTTCTGGCACAGTTCACAAGTATCCCACTTATGACAAATAAATATATTCCATTGTGCAAGCTTGTTGACAATGGAAGCATTAAATTTTGGAGAAGGAAACAATCATCCACATAGATCACCGACCCCTACAGTTCATACTGACACAAGGGAAGTTGCAGAATGATCGCCATTAGAAGTGGTCCACATATCTGCAACAGTTTCATTTGAACATCAAGTACAAGAAAGGTAGCACCAATAACATTGCAGACTAACTCAGCCGACCATCGATCATGGAATTCACCACCGTTCTCAACTCTTATGGGCATGAGACTTCTGATTGGCTGCTTCTCTACGAGAGCGACCCAGAATTTGGCTACACTTACAAGGCACTCTTGGGGGGTACGCAAGTTCCAAATTTTCACCTCCAAGATGCACTTTTATGTCACCTGGGACACCTTTTTGTTCCTTCAAGCTAGCATGCCAAGATGATATGGGAAGCACAATATAGTCAAGTCGCTGGGCATTTCGGGGTTAAGAAAATAGTAGCAGTACTGCATAAGTATTTCTATTGGCTGAACCTTCGAAAGGATGTTGGGAAGCACATTAGATCCTGAACTACTTGTGCCATTTCCAAACCAACCATCAAGAAGCAAGGCCTATATACTCCACTACCTACCCCTAGTCAAACTTGGGAATCCATCTCCATGGATTACATGTCGTCCATGCCCTCTACTAAGCATGGAAATTATTGTGTTTTCGTGGTCGTCGACAGATTCTCGAAGATGGCCATTATAGCGGCCTGCAAGAAGAATATCACAGCAGAAGCCACTGCTAAACTCTTCTTTGAACGAGTGTCGGTGCACTTTGGGATCCCACAGTCTATCATATCAGATCGGGATAGTAGGCTCCTCAACACATTTTGGTCCAGCCTCTAGTCAATGCTGGACACCAAGCTCACCAAGTCCACAGCTATCCATCCTGAAACAGATGGCCAAACAGAGGTCGTCAACAGAATGATTGTACACATTCTATGCATGTACAATTCGAAGCATCCACGCACATGGGACGAGAGCCTCCCATATGTGCAACATAGTTATAACGGGGCTCTCCACAGTTCAATCGGCCATAGCCCCTTTCAGGTGGGCTTGGGATTCCAGCCACTATGCCCCATTGACATAGCCATGCCATTTGCGGCTACTCAGGCCGATTCGGCTCATGTCCAGTCTGAAGTTGACAAAGAAAATAGCTTCATCGAGTGCATTCAATACATCCGCCAACAGGTTCATGAAATACTGGACAGAACCAATGCTAAGTACAAGCAATTCCATGATCAACATCGGGTGCCACACAACTTCGAGGTGGACGACAAAGTATGGCTACATTTGGAGAAGAAGCGCCTTACTGGACCCCACCGCAAGATTTTCCCACTCTGATACGAGCTATACACCATCAGCAAGGCTATAGGGAAAAATACCTTCAAGCTCAGTATTCCATCATTCCTTTGTCTGCACCTAGTATTCAATGTGGACCACCTTCGTCCTTACTTCCCACCTCTACTGGACACCTCTGACATTACAGAACAACTAACACCAACAGAGTTAAACCCAGACTGCATGGAACATGCCACCACAGATTGTATCATGGAAATGCAAATCAAGAACACTCGCTGACAGAAGATCCAACTGTATCAGGTTGTCAAAGGGGGCCAACTCCTATACCAAGGAAACTGGTTCACTAGGGACCAAGTTCAGCAAAAATTTCCTCATCTCATGGAGGAACTTAATGCAATGGGGACCATTTCTTCCTAAGGAGGGAGGAATGATCCAGGTGGATATTGGTGGTCACCCACCTATTCCACTTGGGGCCCCACCATTTTCTCTTTCATTTTTTTAGTTTCGGCACAACTTACTATTTTTAGCAGTTTTTTGGGTCCTGAACTTCCGGAGCCGTTTTGAGGCCCTAAATGACTTTTTTTGGGAAAATTGGGAGTAACATGGGTCCATGGACTGATGTTTCTCACCCAAAATTTTTATTCCTCAGATAGATCTTTCTAACAAGGTATGGTTCGTGTCAAACAGAGATCGTATGCCAACGTTACGTCCCCGAGAAGTTGAAACACCAATTTACCCAAACGAGGCCCATAGTTTTGGCGCTTCATCTCCTAGGGTTAGGGTTTTGGATGTTCAGGGTTTTCCATTGTTTCTAAATAATAAATAGGCCCTCAAGCCTCATTTTAATGCAGTTCAGAGGCCTGTAGCCGCCACATCTCTTCTCAGAGATAGGTACCAGCGCCCTAACTAGTTTATTTCCATTCTGTCTGCAAGAAAATTTTAGTTCTTTGATATCAATGAAATGAAGTGTTATTTCCACTACATCTTTGTATTTATGGTTATATGTTTATTCTGTTGTGTTCCTGCATAAATCCGGATCACCGATGGCTATTCCAAATTATAAGGATCCCACTATGTGGTTAGACTGTAAATTTTAGACCATGGAAGCACCAATTCCATTTGCACTATTTACATAAAGGTAATAATATTTTAGAAACCATTTAATGTTCCTGTATCTTATGATAGATTTCAACAATTGCATTAGCGTACTAGGTAGCATTACTATGATTTTGTCTTAATTCAAATGTTACATTTGCATTAGTTATGAATTGGTAAAGTTTAGGATAATTTCCTTTTTTTCCCATGTTCAAGGAAGTAATTTTGTTGTCTACTTTGTCCAAGTAAGCTTAGTTATACCCATCTTGGGATACTTTACTATTTTCTTTTAGCACAAACCCAAGAGTCCATTTCACAACTTTCCTTCAATTTGACCCTTTTTCATCCTACATTAAAGAAATTTATACACAATTTTACTTTTGTGTATAGTCATGGGATTTTTCCCTCTTTCACTCATATGTGTATTGATTGTCTCACACTCACTATGTTACTATAGTATATTTTTTTTCTCTATATATTGGTTCACACTATGTTATTTATTTCATTTGATAGAAGATTAAATACATTTGACATGTAAGTTTTGATAGAATGCTAATAGACAACAAATTTTATCACAATCATGAGAATAACTAATTATCTTTTTATCCACTCACACAATAATCATACTTGTTATCGTCATCTTTATTTTTCTTCTTTTTCTTTTAACTTCAAGGAAAATTTCCTTACCTTGTCCCTGTGATGGATTGAAACCAATGATTTGTTCTTTAGGCACCATCATAATGTCATGATGTAAAGTATGTCATAATGAAACATTACCAAAGTTCTAGGATAATTACTTTGACCTACTACTTTCTCAACAAATATTATCTTTTTCCTTTGTTCAATTTTTGTTAAAGTGGACCGTGTCATTTCCATGTTAATTATCTATTGGTTGTTTCATGTAGAATTATTTATCAAGATTTGATAATTCAATTGGCGTTATTTGTTTTATTCTTTTACTTTTTATCTTTCTTCAACATACCATTAATGCTAAAAGAACAAGGTGATATTAAAAGAAACCACTATCATAATTCAAGGAAACAAACTGGAGTTGTACGCGCATGCTTAAAATCAACAAAATCTAACAAGAAAATTACATTACCAAATATTACTATCATGTCTTTCCAACACGCCTCACTTGCGAGTTTCCAGAAGTCCCTTCTTAGGGTTTTAATCCCTCTCTATTATGCAAATTATTGATTAAGGTGTCTAGGGGTTACAGGGAATCATTTCCCCCCTTGCATATTTTGTCCCTAACAACTGCCTCAACACACTATGTTAGTGTGGGTATCTTGAGATAATGATTGTGTAAGCATATATTCATTATAGTAAAGTATTTTATGAGACTTCATTTGTGTCTATAAAATTCATTTTGAAGTTCCTCTAGGTACTAATTATCTCGGGTACCATGGATTGGTCTCATGTTGCACTTTCCATGTTAGCACATCACATAAAAACATACATTAGTAATGCCTGTGTCAATATGCTACCAACATTCTCTTTACCACAACTTTATTTTTTCTTAATATTATGCACCACATTTTCTTTGGTTACCTTACTCGACTATCTGCCTGTTTCTGATCACATTTCACCTATGGCTACTATCAATCCTTTAAGCCACATTAAAAAAAAAATACTCCTCAAATTAATATACACATTCATTATCGTGTGTACCTAATATTTTTTTTATGTCTTCCTTTTTCGTCTTATGATATTTACCAAAATTTTTAAAGAAAAATCATCAGACCACCGAAGATCAGATTAAGAATTTCTGCCTTGTAATTTACGACTATCATTTTTTTTTAATACATATATATTTTGTCTGTAGTCCTACTAAATTTCCCCTGAAATCTATCTTGAAACTATTCCTAATCATCTTATTATACCAACTCAAATCAAATATTTAGATATCGAAGTTAATATTGACAATCATATCAATCAATCAAAATTCACACATTATCTTGATTCCAATAAATTGAATTTTTCAACCATGAAGCAGTTATATTATAGACCAATTAGCGAAATATTCCAGGATTCGGTGTTATGAGTTTGTAACTCACAAAAATATCAATCCCCCATATGTCCATCAGGTACATGAAACTCAAAAGCTATCTAAATTTAATTTTACATATTTTAGGGGTCGTTTCCTTCCCTTCCTAATAAATTTCCATTTTCTTGAAATTGACTCTAATATTGATCACTTTATACTTACGAAATTTTGTGTGAAGTTGACATATTTCTGAGTAGCAATAACATTGTTCTAATGTGCTTCTATGTTTATTCAATGCCTTGAAGTAACTAAAATACTATTATCATGTCACTTTCAACTTAAAATCTCAAATATGTTGCTCACTTCACTATTCTGAGGCTAATCTCCTTTCCATCACAAGTTATTATGATATTTTATCACAACTTACTTCCATTTCACTAGTTTTTAACCATGAAATAATTCTCAATTACTTGAATTTTGAAAACCTCCATGTTGGTGGTTTGTGCCATTTATACCACAATTGTGACCAATATTTATTTGGATCCCTTCATGAAGATAATTTTCAGTGATAATTTTTATTAATTCCCTCACCAATTATTTTTCATTAGCCATGAAATCCAAACTTGTACTAGTCGATTATTACCATATTGGACTTATTTATACCTGAGTTATATTTTTCACATATAGTTTATATATATATATAGATATATATATATATAATTCATCATTGTTGATGTTTTCCATATTATTTCCTAATACTTAGTTTGTTGAAAAGGATTCAAACCATTCCCACCAATCACCCAAGGTAATTCCAATTGACTCATATTTATACATATATTTTATAATCATAAGTGTTTTATATCCCATTCAATATTTGACAAAATTTGTCATTAATTATGCCCAAATAGCTTCCTCGTTATACCAATACACCATATTTTTTTAAGTATTATAGGGTTCTTGATCCCTTTTATTACATTTTATAATTTATATATACACTTTATTCTATGTATATCCTTTGTTGTTGTTTTTATTCGATTATAAGTCTTAAATCAAGGATTATTTATTTATTTATTTGTTCAACGATGTGTTCCAATATATATATATATATATATATATATATATATATATATATATATATTTATATATATAATGCACTTATTATTGTGAGTGTTTCACAATGTTACTATTGTCTCCTTCCTATTTAAGCCTCCTTCCAATACATGGGTCAAATTACTCTTATGTTAAGGTTCAAAAGTTTCTTTTTACCATCAAGTATTTCCTTCATTGATTCTCTCAACAAGATTTTTGGTCAACAACTAGTATATGTGCAGAAGGTAGTTTATACCAGTCAAGTCATTACATTGCAAATGTATATAGTATACCAATTATTTATTACTTACCTTAGCATCAATAATACTTTTTACCCATTTTGATAAATGTATCCTTCCTCGACAATGTATACTAAATTTTCTAACATAATACAAATTTACGAGTATTGATCTTATGTATAAAAAATATTTTTTGCAAATTAACAAAAGGGTCTCCCAACTATTAATAGAAAATCATCATGCAAATAATCCTATATTTTTCAGGGTGATTTCATATACAACACCTTGCCTTCTATCTTAAACACACCTATACAATATCTTATAATTGTTTTCTAGTATAAGAATTGTTAATTTACTACATTTACACATGTATATGTCTCTAAATTTTCTTATGGATATACTTTCTCATCGTTGCATATAATAAAATTCCTTCTTTACTTACAATCAAACAATGGTGGGATATGATTTACTAACTAACATGTGTTACAAATAAATCTTCCAAACAATTGTTTTCTCTTCTAAACTCTCAACATATCATTTCGTGTAGGTAAGGGTACCCCAAAAATAATTATGTTAGTATTTCATAACTTAATTTACATAATGAAATTTATTTCAAATTCTTATGACAAGGTTCTTTCACTTTTATTTTCCTTATCTCTATAACATGGAAATTTCTTGGTTTCCTGAGTTTGTATGTTACTTTTAGCGGTAGATAGGCTCACATGCCACAATATTATAACTTGTGGCTTTGATGCCACTTGTAACATACTTCCCCCCCCCCCCCCCCCTTCCCCCCCCAAAAAAAAATATTTATCTCAATTAATCTTGTCCCCTTGTTCCTTTTTTTTATTTAATGGTATTAATGATATTTGAATTACTGGATAATTCTATGGTTCCAATTGTTAAAAATTCACTTTATTCTATGATTAACTTTTTTGTGGCACACATTATGTTAATATGTTAATGTTAACACCAAATTTTTCTCCTTACCTCCCCTCAGATGAGACTTGGATAGGCATTAATATAATACATAAATTCATCATCTCGTTTCTCATTCATACAATATTAAAATATATTATAATGTTAACTATGATAGGGTTTCTTAACCTTAGTTTTTTCTCAGAGTTTTGAAATTACACTCCATTTTTGGATAATGAATTAAATATTGCAATGCTTGGGTTTCATTTACCCTATCTCCATGGTGATGTTTGGTGTATAACTATTTTGAGCTCTCTAGATTATACATTTGTTTCACACCCATTGAACTTTGAGGTTTGGTTCTATTACGTTCAACTCATCCTTCAATCTATATTTATGGGTTTTTAGGGTTAGAATGGATGACAATGGTGGAGTTTGATGGTTATGGGAATAACCACCTCCTCCCTAGAGCAATAATATGGCTCATTTGGCTCATGTGGGTTTCAGGCATGGCTCTGCAACCAGAGGTTCATTCCACTAGTTATAAGCCCTTAATCAAACTAATTAATATAGGAACATATCTCTGATACCATGTAGAAAATATACCAATGGATTCAATCTGATATTGTGATGTACTAAAAAAATATATTGAATCCTTCTACAATATTTGTAGAATCTGAAACACGATCGCTCAATCACCTGCAAGTAAGAGACAGAAGTAAATTAATCGCACAAAAAAAGAGGTTCTTGGGGAAAGAAGCTGCTCAAAACCCATCTATCTATATTTTGTATTGATTCAAGGAATCATGGAACAATACAATTATTAATCTCTCATGAGATTCTACAGCACTCTGCCAACTATCTCACACTGATCTTGGAAAAATCAGTCTCGTACTAAGCCAATTCTCAGTCTTCCTTCAACTTACCTTGATCATGTAATTCCTAGTGAATTAAATCCCTATTAAATAGGAATAATAACCTTCCTTGATTGTGAAATGCATCATGGAATCCCAATGAATCTATAATTGCACATGGGAAATTTTATATAAATACAACTGATAGTTATATTCCCTTTAACCTCTGTCTCAACTAGGTATTCCTCAGAACTCACATGCATGCATCTATTTATAGTGAATTATCAGTTAAATTCTTGATAACTCATTGTGAATTAAAACTAATTTAATCCATTGGACCTCTCACTAGCTCATCCCTTAGTTAGAACTAGTTAAACTGATTATAACTCAATAAGTTGAGTTAACTCACTCACACCACACACCCAATGATGCATCAACTGCAACTGAACCCACAACATATTTGAATCCCTCTACATGCCTCATCTTAGACCCTCAACTCGAATTTCTTGAGCTAACTCAGTCATCATGACTTAGTTAATAGATACAAGTTGTGATGAGATGAATTTACAATTTATTGTCCAATTTATTTAAGGGAAAAATAAATTAGATGATTCACATTCCACGGGAAAAATTATGGCTCATCAAAATTCCACATTTTTGGTGCATCAAGGTTCCATGTCCTTTGTGCCTGCATTTTTTTTTTCCTTTTTGGTTGCCAATTTCACTGTTTCTTGTTGCAAATTTCAATTCTCCCTCTCAACAAGAGGGGAATTCAGTCTGTCCTCATCTCGTACCTTTGGAATTTTCTACATGCAACACTTCTTTAGTGTTTCTTGCACCTACAACTCCTAAAACTAAATATCCTCTGAACAACTGAATCAATATAATGCATATATCATCAGAGTCTTCTGACTACTGCTAGCTACTACACCGATATACTAGACTCTTTGTGCTATTGCTGGCATCTGCATATGTACCCTCTGCATTGCTGCCAACTTTTATCTACGCTCCAATATCTGACATCTGTCAGTCTGATTTCTGTATTCCTATCATCTGACTGCATTAATGGTTTGCTACTCAAAAATATGCTAAAAATTAAAAAAATTCAAAATGGTGTGAAACCTATGCGCTTATGTAGATCTCATCATTCTGAATGTGGCGCTACTCGTTTCGCAGAAAAAAAAAAAAAAACCATATGTTTCTGGAAATGAGTGTTATTAGTTTTCCCAAACATGCAAATTTGGAAAAAAGGTACTGCTAACTCTGTAATTTTTTGGCAAGTGGTAGGCGACCATTTGGCTTTTTCTGGTTGGTTGAAAGTCAATCTTTATTAGGCCTACCATGGTTTGACACGTGGAAGGCCCAGTGGAAATTTACTTGTATGATTCTGATTGGTTGGATGGTGGCTAACCACAGGCTTCCACATGGCCCAAATAGAGGCCACCACGTTGCATCATGGAGGCCACCAAAAATAGGTTGGGAGGTTGAACTGCATATCACGGGATTCGAACATCGGACCTCTTAGAAAGCAACGCAATACCCTAATCGGTCGGGCTAACCATGGGTCTTGTTAACCATACGGCCAAAAATTTATTTAAAGTTTAAGTGGTAGAATTAATGGGATAAGGGGCCAAGGCTTAGACCCTCCCCTAAACAAACTATGCATACGAACCAAGGCCGGAACCACAAGAGTGCAGGGGGATAGGGCCCCACCAAATTTTTTATTTAAAAAAATTAATCCGGCCACCATATTATAGAATTCAAAATTCATTTTTTAAGAGTTAATGGATAAATTAAGGGTCCCACGAATTCTGTCAATCTGATGCTCTGTTAGCGAAAATCAGGGCAAAAATGTAGAATTAGTGTCAGATTTTGGGGAAATTATAGAGAAAATAGCAGAAAAGCTAGGGAAACTCATAATTTCTTGATTTTTTAACAATTTTGGGACAACAAAGAGGCTAAACATGGGTTTTTTGGAAATTTTTGAAGCTAATGGAACAAGGTTTGAAGTCATTGGAGCACTATAAAATGATTTAATCGCATTTTTTAGCATAATGATATAGGGCCAAGCCATTAGAAGCTAGACCAAGAGATGTAGCCCAGGAGGGGTGAACTCCTTAATCACTTGTTGTGTTGTGGTTATTTTTATGGTGTATTTTTTTTTGTTTTTTTTCTGTTATTTGAGAGTTTAAATTCATTCTTTATGTGCATAATAATTTAACATAAAAATACATAATAACTCAAATTTAACACTTCCAATTTAAACTACCTCAAACACATTTACATATAGATCTCACACAGATCAAATTTGGTATCTAAGCATAGGCTTTTTTTCCTGTTGTGAGGGCTTAATTTTCTACAAGTGTTTCTGATGCTTACAAGGTTGAAGTTCAAGAGAGGAGAATGAAATTTTGTGGGTTCTAGTTCTCAAGTTGGGACAAGGCCAAGGAGAGCACATTTTCCACAATATCCACCACAAGTTCCACCTCAAATTGCATCTAAAGCTGCAGTAAGCATGTCACATGAAGGAGGAGTTGATAATATGTCATAATATAAAAAGGTATTGAGATGGTGAAGGTTCTCTATGAAGAGAGAAATTCAAGATTGGAGGGTGAAAGTTCGAAGCCTTTAAAAGGAAAGGGTTATTCTGGAGGAAAAGGAGGAGATGCTGACAATCCTTCAAAAGGAAATGGTGACAAACCACCCTCTTCTCCATCATCATCTTCACCTTCACATTCTCCGTCTTCCACAACAAATGTTACTCAAACACCTCCACATACCCCAAGGGTTCATCGTAAAACTCCTTTACTAAAACTTCATATCAAATTTCAACTGATTATGTATAATGGTGAAGTGAATGTTGAAAGACTTGATAATTGGGTTTGTCAAGTTAAATTTTATTGGAGGATTCAAAACATCAAAGATGGAGAAACAAAGATTCAGCTCGATTCATTAAGGTTGGAATGTGTTGATTTGATTTGGTAGGAAGCCAAAACACAAGAGGATATGAAAAAGCATGGTAAGGTCTCAACCTCTTAGATAGATTCTATTTCTGCACTTATAAGAAAATTTTACTCATTAGCTTATATGTAGAAGGCTATGATGGATTGGTATAATTTTAGACAACTAAAGGGTAAAAGTGTGCAAAGTTACACCCAAGAGTTTCGAAGAAGGTATTTAATACTAGGTATAGACTTGCAATCACAAGACACTTTGATGAAGTATATTTGGGGTTTACACAGTTATTTTAGGCATACAATCCTTATGTTTAATCCTAAGATTTTATATGAGGTTTGCATTTAGGAAACACATCTTGAAGAAAGAGATAAAAAAAAATCACAAGACAGTAGAAAGAAGCCATTCACAAGTGCAGACAAGGGTAAGAGTAAGTTCAAAAGGAAAGGAAAGAAGAATGCATCGGTCAAGAAGGAAGGAGAATAATTAACATGCAAACATTGTTCCAAAGAGGATCACGATGAAGCTCATTATTGGAAGCTTCATCTTAAGATGAAACCAAAGAAGTTTAACAACAAAGGGAAGAAAAGACAGATGCAACTACACAACATGACTTAGGCTCTTATTCGGGAGATGAAACAAATATCATAGAAATGTGAATGAAAGGTAAGGACATATCAGGCACTAGCTCTTCAAGTTGTCGTAATGATACTAAAGATGAGAAAACAATAATTTAACTTTTCCATATTCAAGTTATTTCAAAGCGTACAAAAATTAATACACTCTTTAATAGTGGTTCACAAGAAAATTTGATTTCTAAAGACTTAGTCAAGAAGTTAAATATAGAGACCATTCCTTGTCCAAGACCCTATCCTTTAGGTTGGATATGCAAGAATGAAAACTTACAAGTGACGAGGAAACACATACTTAGTTTTGAAATTACAACAAACTTCCTTGATGAAGTTCAACTTCATGTAGTTCCACTTGATATTTATGGAATTATTTTGGGGCGCCCATATTTGTATGATACGAAAGCTATTTTTCATCGCCATGAAAAAAAAGTATCACTTGTTCAAATATGGTATTGAATACATTGTTAAATCACATCGACATAAACTAAATATTTCACTTGTGAATACTAGTCAAATGAAGAGACTCATTAACTCTAGCAAGAAGTTTTTGCTTTTAATGGTCAAACAAAAGAATGATGTTGAGAATGAATCTTTTCAAGGTTGTTACTCAAGATTGAAATTTGATTTGGTTGAGGTTGTTAACCAATATGATGAGATGTTTTAGGAGCCAAAAGTATTATCTCCCAAGAGGGGAATCCAAAATGAAATATAATTGCAGAAATATTGTCCTCTTCCTAACATTGGAATGTACAGGATGTCAGTGATGGAAAGTGCAGAAATTAAAAAGAAAATTCAAGTGTTTTTGGACAAATGGATCATCAAACCAATTACTTCGTCATGTGGATCACTTATTGTTTTGGTGCAAAAGAAGGATGGAACATGGCACATGTGTTTGGAATTCCGTGCATTGAATAAAATTATGGTAAAGAACCATTACCCACTTCCCAGAATAGATGATTTACTTGATCAATTGAAAGATGAAAAATATTTTACTAAGTTGGACTTAAGGAGTGGCTATCATGAAATTAGAATTGATGAAGGTAACATATGGAAGGCAACATTCAAAACAATACAAGATTTGTTTGAATGGCTAGTTATGCCTTTTGGTCTTCGCAATGCTCTTGCTACTTTCATGTGTGTGATGAATTATATATTGAGGTGATTTATGGATGGTTTTGTGATAGTGAAATATTCTTGATTTTGAGTCGATCTCATGAAGAACATGTCATGTGTTAGGTCCCTATATTACTAGTATAGTCCCTTATTGTTATTAGTGTAACCCCCTTATTGTTATTATTGTACCCTTGTAACCCCCATTTTGTTATTATTGTGCCCCTAAATTATTATTGTTAGGTCGGCTAAGATTACATTGTGGCCCACTAGGATTACATTATGGCCACATGGACTCCTATATATAGAAAGGAGGTTTTGTAAATTGTATCATCCAAGAATTGTTCATTTATGTAATGTATTGGAGGTTTCCCCCTCGAAGTGGCTTATTTATAAGGTGTTGATATCTCTTTTATTCTATTTTTGGAGTTGGCTACTCAACATCATGCTTGTCAAAAAGGTACTTGATGTCTGGAAGAAAAAAAAAATGTTTTTAAATATGTCAAAGAATGAGTTTTGAAAAACTTCTTTAGTTTATTTGGGTCAGATTGTTTGAGGAGGTCAATTAAAATTGGATCCCTCCATGGTTGATGTCATTTTTAGTTGTCCAAATCCCAAAATAGATATGGAAGTAAGAACCATTTTGAGAGCTGCCCAATATTGGAGAAATTTCATTTCTAACTTCTCTTCTATCGTAGCTCCATTGCATGCATTGACAAGTGTGATGCGGGTCTTCTAGTGGGGAGGTAAACAACAAAAGGCGTTTGATGCATTGAAGGAAAATATCAGTTCAGATCCAGTATTTGCACTTCCAGACTCGAGACAATCATTTGAGATTCAGGCTAATGCTCGTGACTATGCCATGCGTGCAGTCCTCATGAAACATGGTAAGCCCATCTATTTTCATTCAGAAACATGTAATGGTGCAGTGACTAATTATCCTAAATATGAAAAGGAATTGTATGAGTTGGTGCAAAGTGTGAAAAAGTGGAAACACTACTTAATGGGTAAGGAACCATCATTTACACTTATCAGCAACCATTGCAATAGTTTCAATCAAAAACAAATTTGCAGGAATCAAGGCACTTTTGATGGATGGCTTTTCTTCAAAAACTCCACTTGGTGATAAGGTATAAGAAAGGTATTTATAACAAAGTTGTTGATTTTATTTCTAGGCCTATTTCTAGTGTTGCAAATATTCTTAAGCATAATTCAATTTTTCATGAGAGCTATGTTGAACAATATACTTTAGATAGTGATTTTCAAGATGTATATGCAACTTTGAGTCTGAGGGAACTAAGTAGAGGAATTGGATTATCACATGCATGATAACTTGTTGTACCATCTTGGAAATATTTGTATTTCATGGGGAGAAAGAGTCAACATTATAAGAGAGGCACATACTTCTCTTATTGTTGGACATTTTGGTGTAACTAAGACAATAGCACATCTACAGAGGTATTGTTATAAGCCTCGTATGCTTGAAAGTGTGTTACATATTATTAGAGGATGTTCATTATGTGTTGTCAGTAAGACTAGAAATATAAATTTAGCATTGTACACACCACTTCTAGTACCTTCTCATCCATGGGAGAGTTTCTCTATGGATTTTGTTGGAGGTCTTCCTATGTAAAAAATGGATCATGATTATATTTATGCAATAGTGGATAATTTCAGAAAAATGTGTATCTTGATGCCATGTAAAAGGAAAATTACAGCGGAAAAATGTTCTCAATTATTCTATCAAAATGTATGGGTGCATTTTGGATTTCCCACATCCCTTGTTAGTGATTCTGATTCTCACTTTATTGGAAATTTGTGGTCAAGTTTGCGGGGTTTAATGGACAAAAAATTTAAAAAGAGTACAACATTTCATCCAAAAACATATGGTAAAACATAGGTGGTGAACATGACGGTGATGCATCTTCTTCGCAGTTATTGCAGCATCCTAAGTTGTGGGATGAAGATTTGCACTATATTAAACATGCTTACAATCAAGCCAAGCACTCTTCAACTCAAACATTTCCATTTGAAGCATGTTTGGGATACATACCCAAGTCTCCTTTAAATTTCATTTTTGGAAAGGATATTTCTATTCATGGTCATAGTGACATAGAGAAAGCTAAAAGGTTCATTGAAAAAATCTAATTCGTACATCAAGCATTTCAATAACAGCTGGAAATGAACCAAGTCAAGTACAAAATAAGGCACTATAAGCATCACGTAGATCACAATTTTCAATTTGGTGATTATGTTTGGCTTTACATTAGCAAATAAAGGCTTCAAGGAGAAGGTAAAAAATTGAAACCAATTCGATATGGTCCATTCATAATTTTAGAAAAGATTGGTGATACTGCCTTCGGGTTGGATTTACCTTCATATATGCAAATTTATATTGTCGTTAATGTTGAGAACTTAAGGTTGTATGGGCCTCCTTTGATTGAAGATCAAGGACAGAATGTTCATATTCCTTTTATTGAGGATTTCTCTCCTGATTAACTTGAAGAACTACAACAAGACACCATTCTTGCCAAAAGAAAAAGGAATTAAAAATGAGGGAATGTGGAGTACCTTCGTGTGGGACTCAAAGTAAAAAAATCAAAGCAAAGCCAAATGGATCAATATTAGAAAGGCGAGGGAATTGTACCCGCATATACTGAACAACTGAAAGTGATATTTTGGGGTCCAAAAGCTTCCAGTAGGGAGGAATGATCAGGTGTTAAAAAATACTCTCAACAATGAAATTTTTTAGAATGGATTGAAACATGTGTGCTTGTTTATATCTCATCTTTTTGAATCTGGCAGAACTCGTTTCATGGAAATCCAACATAATATGCTCTCAGAAATGAGTACTACTAACTAGTCTTAATTGTGGTGAAAACCCCCAGTTAAGCGGACTTGAGATAGAGGAGTTCTGGGATGGGTGACCTCCCAGGAAGTCTTGGTTACCAGGTGCAAGCCCCGAAAGTGATGATTGATGCTATGTGATTCATTTCACTAGTTTCAATCCCACTTCTTCACCCCTATGAGCATCACACGATGTAATGAGTGCTAAGTGGACTATTCGAAAATCATGAGAAATCAGTCAGTTATGACTACCTCTCATGGAAATGGTCATAGATGAATGACTTACTTAATGCAGTTGAATCCCAAAAAATGATATCTAATATAATGCACTGCGGAAATCCCTCATACTTAAAATACAAAGAGTAAAGTGAGCTCTACTTGAATGTTTCATGAGGCATAATACTTGCTAAGGTTTTGCAAATGCGGTAGCAAGCTAACTGGTATTAATTGTGGGGAAAACTCCACATTTAAGTGTGCTTGAGCCAGAGGAGTTCTGGGATGAGTGACCTCCGAGGAAGTCCTGGTTACCAGGTGCAAGCCCTGGAAGTGATGATTGACGCTATGTCATTCATTTCACTAGCTTTAATCCCACTTCTTCACCCCTATGAGCATCACCCGATGCAATGAGTGCGAAGTGTACTATTCAAAAATAATGAGAAATTAGTCAATTAGGACTACCTCCATGGAAATGGTCATAGATGAATGACTTAATTAACTTAGTTGAATCCAAAAAAATGATATCTAATATAATACACTATGGAAACCCCTCATACGTAAAATACAAAGAGTAAAGGGAGCTCTACTTGAATGGTTCATGAGGCACAATACTTGCTAAGGATTTTAAAATGGGGTAGAAAACTAAGTGATCTTAATTGTGGGGAAAACTCCACAATCAAGCGCGCTTGAGCCAGAGGAGTTATGGGCTGGGTGACCTCCTGGGAGGTCCTGGTTACTAGGTGTAAGCAATGGAAGTCATGATTGATGCTATATGATTCATTTCACTAGTTTCAATCCCACTTCTTCACCGATGTGAGCATCACCTGATGCAATGAGTGCTAATTGGACTACTCAAAAATCATGAGAAATTAGGAAGTTACGACTACATCTCATGGAAATGGTCATAGATGAATGACTCACTTAACACAATTGAATACTAAAAAATTATATGTAATATAATGCAATGTGGAAACCCCTCATACTTAAAATACAAAGAGTAAATGGAGCTCTACTTGAATTGTTCATGATGCACAATACTTGCTAAGGTTTTGAAAATGGGGTAGCAAGCTAAGTGGTCTTAATTGTGGGGAAAACTCCACAGTTAAGCACACTTGAGCCAGAGGAGTTTTGGGATGGGTGACCTCCCGAGAAATCCTGGGTACTGGGTGCAAGCTCCAGAAGTGATGATTGACGCTATGTGATTCATTTCAGTAGTTTCAATCCCACTTCCTCACCCCAGTGAGCATCACTTGATGCAATGAGTGCTAAGTGGACTATTCAAAAATCATGAGAAATTAGTTAGTTATGACTACCTCACATGGAAATTTTCATAGATGAATGACTTAGTTAATGCAGTTGAATCCCAAAAAATGATATCTAATATAATGAACTACGGAAATCCCTCATACCTAAAATACAAAGAGTAAAGGGAGCTATACTTGAATGGTTCATGAGGCAAAATACTTGCTAAGCTTTTGCAAATGGGGTAGCAAGCTAAGTGGTCTTAATTGTGGATAAAAATCCACAGTTAAGCGCACTTGAGCCAGAGGAGTTCTGGGATGGGTGACCTCCCAAGAAGTATTGGTTACCAGGTGCAAGCCTCGGAAGTGATGATTGACGCTATGAAATTCATTTCACTAGTTTCAATCCCACTTCTTCACCATTGTGAGCATCACTCGATGCAATGAGTGCGGCTAAGTGGACTATTCAAAAATCATGAGAAATTAGTCAGTTACAACTACCTCTCATGGAAATGTTCATAGATTAATGACTTACTTAACGCAGTTTCATCCCAAAAAATGATATCTAATGTTTACTATTGTGCATCAATATTAAAGAGGCACAGTCGATGCCCACTGGATTCGATGTTTAATTTTCCATTTTACAATCCGATCCATTCAAATAAAACTGCTCCTATGTGATTCATTTTACATAAGGAAATGTATTTAGTCCATATTTGCACCTTGTTTATTCTACATGACTTCTAGGGAGAAAAATTAGGTTATCCCTCACATATGGCCGATGTGGCTCAACAGAAGCCATGAATGGTGTTAGCGCTCGAATCTGCCTCAGGCTGAAGAAGGCAAAAATCGAGGCAACATCAAACCAAGCTCACCCTCGTAGCTAGCCCTACGAGGACAGGAGAGGGCTCTCTCCAGTCAATCTCGATAAAATGAGCAATAAGGTGCGAGATGACTTAAAATGGGAACTAATTTTAGGCTAGTAAATAGATATGAATGAGGTTTTTAATAAATGACGGGGTTTTCTGGGTTGTATGGGGCAAAGACAGCAAGAGCAGAGATTTAATCAAAGGCACAGATTATTCCAGAAGGCAAGATAGGAGTGAAATTTAACAATTAAATTTGAAATAACGTGGAATGTAAAGACTGTTGAAGAAAATTGAAAAGGGCATTAAACAATGAATCCTTTCCAACAGAAGAAAAAACATAAAACATGAACGCTTCTCCAGGGCAAAGCAGCAAGCTGAATTCTACCCTTCTCACTCAAAAGCATTCAAATTGAAATGATTATGAATGGACTGTGAACATAACAAGGAACATATGAAACAGAGGAAAACATATGCTAAATTCATACCACAGGGATCTTATGAAACAGAGCTGCAACTTTCATTAATTCTCTGTCAACAACTGTACAGTAAAACTATGTATTTCTCCTACACACACCTCTCCCAGAACTCTCCCCTTTTACAAGTTCTTTTCAGTACAATATATAACTTAGAGCTGTGATAACAAATTGATAAAAATAGAGCGTTGTTTCACCTAGAATCTCGAAAACAGGAAAAGTCTGCTCTAAAAAGGAGCAGTGTTTACACTTGTTTGTTGATGACCAATTAGAAGGGAACACCTGTAGCATAAATCTCATAACTGAAGACAAACATAGGTAACCGAATCTTGTTTTCTGCTGTGGCAGACATTCTTCATTTAAATTTAGGTTCTCGGACTATTTGCCTCCACTTACCCTTTGAATAAAACCAATTTTTAATAAAAATAACCTTTGAACTAAAATTATGCATTTAATAAAGGGAAATGGAATTTCGCCAAGTCCATCTGCAGTCACCAGCGAACACGTATCCAACAAGATTCGCAACTGGATTTTCACGTTTGCAAAACTAACCAAGGAAAAATCCTAATCGACCTCACACAACGCCTTGGTAACTTTTCTGGACTTGCGGCTTGGTGTATAACATTATTTACGCCTTAATTTTTTGCTCTCTGATTGTGGCTGTAGGAATTCCATCGCCCTTCAGAAGGTTGATCAGAGCTGCACGCATCTCATTTTTTTCCTTCAGACAATATTCAACTTTTTCATCAGGAGTTTCTAGAGCTGCATGTACTCGGCCTGATATGCCAGGTCCCAAAGCAGGCTTGACTGTCTTAACCCATTCCTCATGATTCATCTTGAACTCATATCTTTGCAGTAAAAGGAATGCATAGCAAAGTTTCTTCAAAGTAGAATTTCCTTCTCCATTTCTTCTTTCTTCAGTTTTGAAAACTTGAGACTGGGAACTTAGGAAGCAATATACTGCTCTAGTTTTATATGATTTAAAACTTGACCTGGTAGATTTTCAACAGATCTAGTGATGACACAAAGAGTATTCTCTTCTGGCATGGTCGAAAGCTGAAAGCAGTCATCAGCAACTATGACACGCCTTGACCGTCTGAAGTCTGACAATGGCAACTGCAATTGTACATGGCCAACTTGACGAAGAACGTTTGGATCCCTAGAAAACCAGTGGTAGAGAAGGCCTCAAAGCCATGATTCCATAACCCATTTGGAAAACCTTCACAACATCTTCAACTTGGAGCAGTCATTTAAATTTGAAAAATCGCTAAATGTTGATGAGTTTGGGCCGGAGGGCTCAACGCACCGCACGAGAGGCCCAATGCGCCGCGGGCATTCTATGCGCCATGCCAGTGTTAAATTACACTGCCAATTTCTCCTCGGTGCATCGCGTGGACCTTTGTATGCACCGCACGCACTCCTTCCAGCATTTAATCCAACTGCTTCACCCTCACAATTAATTACTGGTGACCCACTTGAGCCCCCTTTTGTCCCTGAAGCTGCCTGCATATAAAAGGTATTAAAGTCATTATATCCATCCTCATAATAGTGAGGGGCTTTTTGATTCAATCGGGCGAATGTGCCCCCCCCCCAAAATAGAAAAATTTTCGCGACTGTCATTGCCCACAACCCAGATCTCCAATACAACAGTTGTAGCCTGACATTCATATGATTTTAATTCTGCTATCTTCCTGTGTAAAACTGAATAAGCATCACTTGAACTAAGCTCTTGGTGAGTAATGGCATCATCCCTATCAGCAGCTAATTTCTCTAGTTGTGACTATGTTAGTTACCAGCCTTTTGAAAAACAGTTTCATAAACTAGGAATGTTGATTTAAAATAACTCATGGGAAGTTTCCCCTTCATTTCTCTGATGTTATTTGGCGTACAAATGAGATGTTAGGACACAGAAATGTCTCTTACGACAGGGATTTGACTTTCGATTTGTGCACACCCACTGTACTTTGGCGCTTTTCAATTTTAATACAAACTCTGTTCTGCAAGTTTTCCTCTGACTTTTGGACTGATGATGAATCTTGTCACTCTTTTGCAGGTTTGGTGGCATATCCTAGCAAAGGATAACCAAGGCTACCTCTGAACTCTTCAAGACTAAAAAAATTCAATAATTACATATTTGAAAACACATTTTATGATTTCTTCTTCAAAACAAGATTTTGAAGAAGAATCGTCTTCAGGTATTATTGACAATGGGATTTTGCACTGGAAACTGATTTTAATTCTCCCTTTGGCCTGCAGGCGTGATTTGAAATTTCAAAAGACAAAACCCTGGACTCAAAAATTAAAATGACTCTTTTTGACCAAAATAGAATTTAATGACTGCAAATGACGAGAAATGAACCTTGGTGAATTTGCCTCTGACAGCGGACTGACAAGATGGAGTCTAACATTGGCTCCAAAGGGGATGGCAGTTTCCACCTCTTGGAGGTGACAAGAACTGCAGATCTTTGGGAGAGTAGACAGTGCCTCCATCCATTGGGCGATGGACTCATTATTGCGAAGAAACGACAGAAGACTGATGACTTAATTTATTTGACTGGAACTTGATTAAAACTTGACTCAAACCGACTCGATGGAAAACTGAAATGACTTGAAAAAAACTTGACTCTAAAAAACTGACTCAAGACCTGATCTTAAAACTTAAAACTTGATGGCAGTACATAACCGCCTGTGTTTCTTACAAGACAATATACCATCAAACTATATCATAATGCCAATGTAACCAATCAAGCAGATGCCTTCTTGATTGATTCCCCTGATCAGATCTGCTGGTCAACAATAAAAACTGGTAACTGAGCATCCAAAAACACAGCTGACTATGATCTCCTTCATCACTGAACACAAAAATAGTCACTTTCACTGCTGACTGCAACAAATCTGCCATTGGATCCTAAAAAACATGAAGAATTACCTCCTGCTGAAGAAACAAGGTGTCTTTCTCTCCTGATTCTGATCTGTCTTCATCATGTACTTTAGTAAAAGTATGCTTCTGGGCTTCAAAAAACTTTGAACAGGTAGATGAGCAGATCTCCTCTAGTAAAAAAAATTCAACACATGAAACATATGAAGAAGAATCTGAATAGAAATCCTGAATGATCTGATCTTCTGTAGTCTGAATATAATGTAGGTCATATTCATATGATATCACAACCAAATTATCAAGTTCCTTATTACATTCATCAATCATAAGAAAAGAAACTTCAGCTGAATCCTAATGCTCAAACATGACATTTCTATCATCTACCCTAAATTCATCCAAAGGAACTATTTCACTTACTGAAATGAAGATCTCATCTTGTTTTTCATGAACTGACTGAATTAACTCCTCATGCAGGTTGTGTTCTAATGAACCGAGAACATTTGGATCCATACCTCTATCTTCTACATTCCAGATGAACTCAACAACAAAGTTCTCCTTGATGGGTTTCAGCACAAGATATGCTTGGTTATCACAATCTGAATGTAGATCTGAAATAGCTGACTGGTCATTATCACAATCTTCCATTGAAACATGACTTCCCTGCATGCTATCTTCTTCGATGGACAAATCTAAAAAAAAACATTCTCTTTCATCACTTTCAGCCATATAGACCTCTTCAACCTGCTGATCTATAAAGCTGCTTACAAGACTGTCATTCTTTTCAGAAAAGGAAGAAATTCCACCATCACCTTCTTGATCATGTGCACACTGCAGATCTGCGTTAACTTGAGCTGGAACAGGACCGTTCAAGAGTTGATCTATCTCGTCTTCATATAGAGGAGATAATACCCTTTGTTTTCTTTGCCTCATACAGTGATTGTCTTCATTTATTTCAAGTGAAGGAGTATACAGATTTTCCTCATACTGCTGATCCATTTCATATAATTCCTGCTGACTGTCAAGATGAAAAATTCTTTCATCTTCCACCACACTAAAATCTTGATCCTGCTGCAAATTTTCATGATTGTCTTTATGCTGCTGAAATGGATTTTCATACAGGGCTTCCATGATCTCATAATCCATGAAATTATCATCTTCATAATATTTCTCAAGGCTTTCAATAAAAGTAGAAGCATGTTTGCAACAGTCATGAACTAAATTTAATGATGGATAAGATGCTTGATATCTTTCAATGAACAGGGCATGAAAATCCTTTAAACAGTAAATACAGGCCAGCGGTAAATTTTCATACCAGGATTGAGCTTCACCTTCCAGAGTGGCCAGGAATATCTTCATCAAGCAATCTTCAGGAAAATCCACCTTCAACTTGCGAATATGCATGTGAAATCTAACTAGATGTAAAGCAGCATCCTTCTTACCATCATCGTTAAACGTAGGCAGATTCCTTGACCAATCTAGCTTGGGCATCTTATTCGGAAAACCTGGAATGTGATCTCGGCTCATAGGAGCGTATCTTCTTGCAATCCGGTCCATCTTGAAAAGATCACAGCTATTGATCTCCCTGCAGTGAAGTCATCATGGAGGATTGATTGTCTGGATCTTTTAGTGAATGAAGTCGTCGGGTGAATGATTTCAGCCTTGCGGTGTCTGACTGCTGTTCACCATCAACATCAGATCTGAACTTGGTTATCCTTTACCGGGGAAAACGTCCCCAGTATGGTCGTCACTATGTTAGCGCTCGAATCTGCCTCAGGCTGAAGAAGGCAAAACTCGAGGCAACATCAAACCAAGCTCACCCTCGTAGCTAGCCCTACGAGGACAGGAGAGGGCTCTCTCCAGTCAGTCTCGATAAAATGAGCAATAAGGTGCGAGATGACTTAAAATGGGAACTGATTTTAGGCTAGTAAATAGATATGAATGAGGTTTTTAATAAATGACGGGGTTTTCTGGGCTGTATGGGGCAAAGACAGCAAGAGCAGAGATTTAATCAAAGGCACAGATTATTCCATAAGGCAAGATAGGAGTGAAATTTAACAATTAAATTTGAAATAACGTGGAATGTAAAGACTGTTGAAGAAAATTGAAAAGGGCATTAAACAATGAATCCTTTCCAACAGAAGAAAAAACATAAAACATGAATGCTTCTCCAGGGCAGAGCAGCAAGCTGAATTCTACCCTTCTCACTCAGAAGCATTCAAATTGAAATGATTATGAATGGACTGTGAACATAACAAGGAACATATGAAATAGAGGAAAACATATGCCCAATTCATACCACATGGATCTTATGAAACAAAGCTGCAACTTTTATTAATTCTCTGTCAACAACTATACAGTAAAACTCTGTATTTCTCCTACACACACCTCTCCCAGAACTCTCTACAAGTGATTTTTCAATACAATAAATAAACTCAGGAGAAAACAGATTGACCCAAAACAAGGGCGTTGTTTCACCTGAAATTACAAAAATAGAGAAAGAGTCATCTATTTGTTCTAAAAACAGAACATCGTTCCTCTGATGGCCAATCGAAAAACTGGAGCGCGGATCCATTGGAATGCAACTGAAGTCAAAAATAGACCCTCTATTCCTATTTATCTGCTGGGGTAGATATTCTTCGTTTAATTTGGCTTTTGACTTTGACTTCTACTTTCCCCTTTATAATTTGAATAAAAACCGAATTTTTATTAAAAATAGCATGCCGCCACCCTTTCCTATTACGCCACCAATTTTATCATTACGGTACAACAATTGGAATATGAACTTTCCTGCAGAGAAATCTTCTCTCCCATGAGGACCACCCAAACCAGTAAGGACCGGATATCCAGACGAACTGAGAGGCTACGCAGGACTAGCTTCACTCCTATATCCAGCAACTGTAGACATACGTAGTGCAGTGCCAACAATAGGAGCAGCGCCTTGAGATAACGTGCTCCCCTTATCCATAGATGCAATCATTGTATAGTATTCACTTGTTCATTTCATATATTCTAAAACATCTCGGCTAATTTTTCAAGAAAGGAAACAATACCCATCACATTACTCAATTCTATTCCATCGACGTCCTGTTCCTATCTATCTGCATCTGCTCTTCCTGTAGCCCAAACACACATGAAAGAATTGATGACACCTCGTTATCTGAAGCTATCCCAAAACTTTGCCAGCGTATTCTACCTTTGATGTCTAGCAAAAATATATAGCCTGTTAGAAGGTTCAATATGTTGAGCTCTTTCCTCAAGTCATAATGATCACCAAATGCATAGACAACATGTCTTTGAATACCCCTGGGCATTGGAACGAAAAGAGAGACATAGGAGTGTAGCATGTAGATCGACAGTTGTGTTACTGCTCTCTACATGGTCATTTGCGTTTCCAGCATCTACATGCAGAGAATGTTTTCTAGTCTTCCATTTCAAATACCACGTCAATTTCTTTAAAGGTAACTGTTCTACAAAAGCAATGTCAAAATTGTATATATGTGAATTATAATTTGAATCCAAAATGAATTGCAACTACTCCGCCTACAAGTTTCTCATATTCAACTTTCTCAAAGCCTGCTTTTGGACAAAAGGATCTCGAAATGAAATCAAATTCAGTATCCAGATCTGCAACTGATGTTACGATGAGACCTCCCCGCCCTTCAAACTCTAACATCTTCCCAAAGTCTGGTTTCAATTGTTTCACATCATTGGAACCATTTGAGTGCAGCACATGAATGCGCTTTCCAGTTATAGATTTCCTCCAATAGACACAAACATTCATATTTATTCTCAGAAATGGTTTCGTATCTTTTCAAAATATTTTCCACCACGAGAAAACATGCAGCAACCCAGTGTGCCTCTGATATTCCACTCACAATGCTCTGGAAGATATTTGTCTTTCCTGTAGCAATATCTTTCCAAGGAGAAGCACCCTCTGTTCCTTCCGTGATGATTTCCTTCAGTCTCATTAAGCCGATTGAACTGGTAGGCCGATACCGGAGAGTCGAAGACAGTTTTTGACGTGATGGATTATTCTTGATGTGCTCTAACAGCCCAGCTATATCTTGGATGAGATCATCAAGGTAGACATACACATTTTCTGCTTTATCTTCACCTTCAGCCTCCATTGTATGATTTAATGCTATGACTGGGGTGTAGGGGTCACTAGTCATCTGAGTGGAGCTGCGACGAAACCTGTCCTTGCGAGGAATAATTGTGCCACCCTACTGAAAAGCTGGTATGCTTTCATCTGAGACATCCAACTTATAGTGGTTACCTCCAGTATAAACAACTCCAGTTTTGATGTCATATCAATATTGGGATCCTGGCAAGTAGACCGACACTGAAGTAGCTCCCTCACTGTAAATACCATGGACCAACAAACTTCCTCCAACCATGAATGTTTCATCATTGGAAAATACTAATTCGTCACCAGGGAATTCCATCCACAGTGGATGCATGACTGGAACTTCTCTGACATTAGCCTCTCTAAATAAAGTGTAATAGTATGGAAGCAGTGCATAACGAATATGGATGGCCTCCCGAATCAAGGCAGCGTTTCGCTCCATGAAGCAAAGAAGATGGACTGTTTCGATTTTTTGAAGGAACAATGATGATTTTTGAGTGAATCGACCCTGTGCGGCGTGCACAAGCCCAGTGCACCATGCTCACTGGGTGCGTCGCGCTGGTGTAAAAAAGCACTGTGAAAATACGCTGTGTGCGTCGCATCGGGTGGGTGCGCCGCACGCAAACCCAATGCGCCGCATTGTTTCCTCCACACAGTCTCAGCCCTGAACACTGAAATTTCGCCCTTTCATGACTTTGAGTCGGCCTTCAAATGAATTCTTGCATGCAAATGACATTTCAAACAATGAAAATACCTTACATAGTGATGGATTTGGTTTTTGTTTCACAAAGACCCACTTTTATTATGTTTCAAAATTTGCATTTATTCACCTTTAATACAGCTTTGTCTTTTTGTTCCTTTTCTAATTTTCTGAGCTTGAATGATGGCTTTTCTTCTGTTGATTGTTTTGCAGGGATAGGAGTTGCTGAAGCTGAAACAGGGCTGCCATTTGAAGAGCTGGAGAACTTGAAACATTTTGACAAATTACATATTCTAAAAAACACATTTGATGATTTCTTCTTCAAAACAGGGTTTTGAAGAAGAATCAATCTCACATTATTGACGATGACATTCCTGAAATAAAAACTTACTGAACCTTCCTCTGGCCTGCACATGTTATTGAAGCACTTCTGAAGACAAAACCCCGGAGTCAAGAATTAAAATGGCTCTTTTTGACCCAAATGGCATTTAATGACTGCAAATGACAAGAAATGATAGAGGACTGACAAGAATGAGTCTAACAACTGGCACATGAATTGCTTCAATATTTAATTGAAAGAACATGCACCAATACAGTCCATATATTTGAGATTCCACGAAAAGTAAAAAGAATAATGCAGATGTTTTATTGAAATTTTGAAATGGTCTTCGAATGAACAATTTTTAAATCACTTCCAACATTTTCTCCAAGGATGGAAGGAGCATGGAATCTAAAAAACATGCAGAAGTTGAAAAAAATATGTTGGTTTCTCAAGTTGTAGAAATATGGTATAATTTTATTATGAAAAAATTACCTTGGGAAATAATGATAGACCATTAAACAAGAAATGTGCATGAAGTAAATCGTAGAAAAGTACGTACAAATAAGACAGAGCCCATAGATCATTCCAAACATAACATATATACTAGACTGTATGTGTCCATTGAATCCCATAAACACATGGAAAAAACTTCATCAAGAGAAAATCCAAGTATCTAGCTTGACGTTGTTGATTATTTAACTTGTTTTCTATTGGGAGTGCAATAGATAGATTTCCACCTTCTGCATTGTATAAAAAAAACTAGCAATCCATCTTCCATACCAAACCAATAAATCATTCCAACCTGAAATTTTTGAAGTTCAATTTCATCAATATAAACATGAAATGAAATTAAAGGATAATTAATATTAAAGTGCATGTTAGAGTTTCCTCTTTTGTTGAGAGGGTCTTCTCCTCATAGGTGCACTTTGCAAGATCCTTTGCATCTTTTGGAATCCTCTATTGACTCACATGAGATGTAGAAATGGAATAGTCTTTAATAGATTTGGAGGACGTGTGCCTTTTTTCACTCCCACATAAAGCATCCTGGTGCTGAATGCATCTAGTGCCTATGTAACAAAATACAACCAGGCTACATAGGAGTGCGTACAACTTCATTGCATTAATGTTTCTTTTTGGGGGGAAGGGTTGGATCATCAGAGTTGTTCTACAAATACAATGTGTAATCTATAAATAGGTACAAAATAACATATTTCATAAACAAAATTTATTTTGCACAACATAAAAGAGAAGATGAGAAAAGGGGAAAAATAATCAGGAGAGCGAAAATATCTCGCATGCTTCAAGGAAACAGGAATTGTGAGCATTCTAGACAACAACAACGGTTTCACAATCTTCTTGATAATTTAATTGCATGTTCTGCACATATTATCACAAACTACAATGTTCCTTCGTGCAGGCCAGGTGATCTCATTTTCCCCAATTCTCTTAATAATATCTTTGAGTATCTCATAGGGAAAGCTCGCCCACCATATCTCATGAAAAATCTTGACGACTATATTGCAATGATTCTCATACCTTGTCAAAACCTTTAACGACTGGTTTAGAAGTCATCTGGAGAGATTTACCCTAAAACATGCTACATTATAATGGTGTCTTAGCACGTACTTCACAATATACCTTGTTATAGCCTAAATCTACCTCAGGCTGAAAGAAGGCAGAGTTCAGGGTAACATCAAACCACGCTCAGTCTGGTAGCTAGCCCTACCAAATCAGGAGAGGGCTCTCTCCGGGTCAATCTCAGCAAAGATAATCAATAAGGCTTGAGCTGACTTGAAATAAAAGCTAATTTTAGGCTAGGTATATAATCAAAGGAGTTTTATTTGGTTTTGGGGGGTTTTTTTGGAATCAAAGGGAAAGGCAGTTTTGGATTCGGGGATAAGGCCCAGTTTTTGCAGAGTTCTGATTGGGGCAAGGAAGGAAATTGTTTTGATGCTTTAGATTGAATGAATGGATAATTCAGACTGGGGAGGAGCCGAAGAGGGAAAGAGGCTTTCAAGATTCCTCTTCAAATAGATGAAAACATGGAAAAATTAAACAAAACTGAAGGCAGAGCAAAGCAATCTAATGAATTCCACCTTTATCACTCATTTGTTTAATTTAAGAAGAAAGGAGAAGGGAAATGATACATTTATAACATCAGTGAACTTAAAATTACATAGAGAAACACACCATAAAAACATAGAGGCACATGGATCCCAAAGAGTGCTGCAAACCCTGGTCTATTCCTTTGCCAAAATTGCAGAGATGAAATGTATAATGAAGTGCCAAGCAATCCCAAGTGTCCAACCTATGAAAATGACTGAAGAACTAAATGATATAGACAAGCCTAACTCATCCCCATGCCTCTAGGGATATAGATCATCATTCTAGGAGCTATTTCAACCATATCTAAACTAAGAACTGGAAAATAGGCAATGAAACAACTTGCCTCTATATGATAGGAAACTGATTCATTCACTTACATTTCACTTTTTGGTGAATGAATCTACTATAATGAGTAAAAATGTGCCAAAATTACATCAAATTCATGAAATTACATAAATTTACATCAAGAGTTACATGAAAAAGTCAAAATATCCAAAACTAGGCGAAAATCTGAGCTGCTGAGTGAAAAATAGGCCAAATTTCTCAATGCGCCGCGCCTGAAATCTCTATGCGTAGCACAACTTTGAGGTTAATTTTGAGGGCCTTCCTGAAGTCCAAATTGAGTGCAGGATAGCTCATTGCAAATCCTTGCCTGTCTAATTTCCAACTCAAGTGGAATGTATAGATTTGGTTTCCATTTGCCCCTCCAAAAATCAAATCTCCCAACACTGCTTCCTGTGTGTGCAAAAAGTGGCAGAAAGGCCATTTTTAGGGTGTTTTTGACCCTTTAGGAAACCCAAAACTTGTCAAAATACTTAGGTAATGGGTAGGCATGCATAAATTTTGATGCAAAATCCAGAAATGAAAATTTTTCTTCAAGAGGAGCTGCCAATTATAAGCGCGCGCTAAGTGGCGCTACGCGTCGGGCGGAAAAATCTGTGTTAAGGCCAAAAAAAATCAAAATTGACAAAAAGTTTCCCAAATTTCTTGAAATTTGGGCTGAATGTCCACCATCAAGCACTATGCTGAGCCAAAGAAGCTTCGGCCAAAATTTGGAGTCTATCATGCTTTTGCGACACTTTAGTGCCTTCTTGGTGCATGCAATTCAGTTGTAGAGTCACTGTCTTCGTCATAAGAAGTATTCGTCTCCATGAGAATTTGCAAGGTCTGTGTTGTCTTGTATGATAATGAGAACTTTGGTGTCTTTGGTTTATTTCCAAATATATGTCAAATGGGAGGGAATATGGAGGAATGGGAAGTGATGGGCTATAATCAAGTGAGATGGGAAATAGGAATGATAGGAAATGAAATGACTTTAGGGATAGGGAGATAGGCTTATGAATGAATGTAGTGATGAGATAATAGTGAGGGGGAGTAACAAAAAGGTGGGAAATGGAGTATTTGGCACCATAATCAATTTTAAAACTTCAGTTTCAAAACCCTAAGGAAGAAATTTTCAACAAAATGATAGGGTTTAGTTTTGTACACAAATTTTCATAACCAATCTCATAATCAACACCAAGCATGAGTTATGAGAAATAGAGGAGTGGCTTTGAATTAATTGAGCATGGAGCAATCAAGAAAATTTGATGTTTGGAGAAGAATTGAAAAATTTTGATGTTTCAGCCCAATGCACCACGCAGTCAGCCCAATGCGCCGTGCCCCTCCAACACGTCGTACCAGTGTATTTTTAACACTGGGGAGGCAGGCCCAACGTGCCGCGCTCCTCCAGTGCGTCGCGCTGGCTGCCCAATGCGCCGTGCTCTGCAACTTCACCACAATTCTACCTCCAAGCTTCTTCCTTCACTCCTCACACCTCTTCTCTTGCTCACTGTTGTCTATTGGCACACAAATGAAGTTTATTTGAAAATATCTTATATTCCAAGGATTTATTCATTTGAAAAATCCATTTTATAATGGTGTAAACTTTGACATTTCACTTTAAAACTCTGTTTTGTTTCCTTTGTGCTTTTGGATTGAATGATGAGCTTCCGCACACTAAACCACCATAAATTCTGAGAAAAAATCTTCACTTGCAATGGAAAAAAATCTTAACTTACTTGCACACCACAGATTTGAGCACATTTGGAAAATTTGGAGAAGTTTATGGTGAAGTTGGACTTGCAGCTCTATGCCTTGTGCCACAAACCCAATGCATAGTGCCCTTTTGCAGGAGGCTTTTGGAGGCCTTCCCTGTGTCCAAATTGGGCACGGGATAGCACGTTGGAACGATTATTGAGTCTACTTTCCAACCCAACTGGAATTGTTTAATTTGGAGATCAAATCTCCCAATACTGGTAAAAATGTGCAAAATGAGGCTGCCTGAAGGCAGAGTGATGTTGAAGTCAACTTTTGAAGGTCTTCCTCAACTCCAAATTGAGCTCATGATAGCTCATTGGAGATATATTTGTATCTAGTTATCAAGTGACTCATAAATCAAGTCATTTGGCCAACCAAGCTAGGAAAAATCTTGATTTTCCCAATGTCACTTCAGAGGTGCATCAATTCTACTGAGGCAACTGTATTTTTGACATTTCTATAAAACCATGACACTTGTGTAAAAATTGAAGGAATTATATCTTCCTTGGCCTATTTTGGACAAAAACCTCTCTCAGTTTTCCAAAATTCATCTTTTATTGCTCGGAAACATCATTGGAGTAAAACCTATCCCGATGTGTGGAACAAGGGATTTGTCGAAATGAAGCGAAACGAAGGGGATAAGGGCTTCTAAATTCTTGAAAAAATTTTGGGAAGTAGGGAGGGATGTTAGGAAGTAGGGGAAAGTGGAATTTCAGAGATTGAGTGAGGGGAAGGGGTCCAAAAGGGCAAAACACATGCCTAGCCTAGAAAATTGCCAAGTTGTAGCAAGAAACTAGGGTTTGTGCGAAAATGAGGAATTTGGGGGATCTCAGTGATGGGAAGTGTTTAATAAGGTACATTAAGGATAGGTGAAGGTGTATTAACATCAGGATAAAAGTTTTGTTTATGATTTTACCATCCAAGAGAAATTACCTTCAAAACCCTAGGAGAGGGAAATGAACCACACCTAGGCACAACTAAAGCATGAACAAGGTGTAAAATGACCCATTGGAATCTGGCATGATGATGAAAAACCTCTGAATGATGGTACACTCAGCTGAATGGTGACATGGACCGACATTTGCAAAACTTTGAAAAGAGTGAAAACAAACCCTAGACCTAATACCTAGTGACCAAATTTTACTTGAAGACTCACTGAAATGAAAAAATTAAACCTTGACACCTTAAAATCACTTTGTAAGAGAATGTTTGATCACTGGAGGAAGGCTGCAAAGGCTGACACTAACATACCTCACTGCAATAACCAACCTCATAATTCTTCAATGCAAAACCTGATCCTTGTTTGCTTGACACTTGAGTCATTTTTGCATCAGATTCAACACATAGTTTAATATTTTGAAAATAACACGAGAATTAATGCTTGGGAACAACCTTAAAACAAGAATTCTAGCTTGACATATATTTTAAAGGATTATAAGGACCTATAGAGCTCAATAAATTTCACTTCATCCAATTCAGAGGCTAGCCTAAGGAAAATCTCCTCCTATTTTGCATAATTAATCTTCTTGGTGATATTTCAAATGAATTATTCCCCCATGACTCCATCCCTTGACAATTATCATTGTAGCGAGGGTGAAAATAATGTGTTTCAACTTTATTTAAATGATCTCTCTCATGAAAAAGACATTCTGGCCAATAATGGAACCTGTGACTGAATATGGACTCTCCAAAAAACAAATACTTAAAGCTCCTCTTCCATTCAATCCTAGAATCATCCATTTCCCAAAAAAAAAAATCAAAAATCACTTACACAATTCCTAAAATAGACCAAATCAATAAGCCTTTAAAATTGGATGAATACTATAAGAGAAAAGGATACACATGCCCTACATTTCAATCAAACATAAGCTTTAATTCACCATTTTTGATCTGGAAAGAAAATGGTGATTGCATACTTAACCGTTTAGAACGAAAATCCCGAGATCATTTACTCAGGAATTTGGTAGTCAAGCCATAGATGCAGTACACCGGATACTGGGTTGAACTTAAATGTTGAATTCCAAACTTACTTTTTCAAAGGGTTATAAGAGAGGTTACTTGGGAAGTAGCCAAAGTGAGAAAACTTCGAATTACTTTATATCCAATAGAAAACAAGCTAAATAATCAACAACGTCAAACCTAAATTCACATAATAGAGCAGAAAATAAATTGCATACAACATTCAAATCATTTGGTACCTGTTTCAAAGGGTGAGTGGAGTAGAAACTCCTGAATGCTAGTTGAAACAGATTAACTTAGAAAATATTCTCGATTTTCTCTTTACTAACCCTTTTACTAACTCGTTTAATTTACTAGAGAGTCGTTTACTTTACTAGAGAGTCGATGCATGAAGTGAGTAAATTAGATTGGCAACAAAGGTAAACCACAGGTTTTTGTGGGGAGAAAAAAGTAAATGAGAAAGAAATAGGAAACAATAACTAATTTATAAACGGAAGGTTAAACACACATGTGGTAAAACTGGAAAAATTGGAAACCTTTAATAATCAAATGATTCTCCCTGCTTTTCAAGTCTCTTGGGCCATATTATTTAACCTAGACATATTTCATTATTCCAACTACATCTAGTTATTCAAACTACATTTCGTTATTACAACTACATAAGTAATAAGTAAATTTTCATTTTTTTGTCATATTTTTAACAAACTCCACCTTGACAACAATTTTCCTAAACCCTTGCCCATGGCCATTCATCATATTTTCTGCAAGCCGAGAGAAGCAAGAACCATGTCAGCTTCTCTACTGAAACTGGCTTCGTGAATATATCTGCATGATTTTCCTGTGTGCGGACCTTCTTGAGAACTACTTTGCCGCCTTCGATTACATATCTCACAAAATTATACCTTACATCGATGTGCTTGGTCTTGCTGTGATAGGCTGGATTTGTAGCCAAATGAATAACGCTCTAATTGTCACAAAACACATTCACTTTCTCCTGTGTCCTTCCAATCTCATCAAGCAGACGTTTTAACCAGATTGCCTCTCTACAGGCATCTGAAGCAGCTATATACTCTGCTTCAGTAGTGGACAAAGCAACTACCTCTTGAAGCTTAGACATACAGCTAGTTATTCCACCTACAAGAGTAAAAACATAACTTGTATTAGACCTCCTTTTGTCCAAATCACCTACATAATCAGCATCCACATGTCCACAGACTGAATGGTCACTTGTGCCTCTCAAATATCGAAGCACCCATTTCACTGCTCGCCAATGTTCTTCCCCTGGATTTGCCATGAACCTGCTGACAACTCCAACTACATGTGAAATGTCAGGTCTTGTAGATACCATCGCATACATTAAGTTTCCTACCGCATTTTAATATGGTACACGAGACATATACTTCTTTTATTCATTAGTTCTAGGACTTACATCTGAAGAAAGCTTAAAATGGGAAGCTAATGGAAGATTAACAGGTTTCACATTGTTCATACTAAAATTTTCAAGTACTTTCTCCACATACTTCTGTTGTGATAACCAAAGCTTACCATTCTTCCTGTCTCTGTGTATCTCCATGCCCAAGATATGTTTTGCAGCTCTAATATCCTTCATTTCAAATGTCCTAGAGAGCTGAGCCTTTAACTTGTTGATTTCTTCCATGTTTTTTCTTGCAATAAGCATATCATCAAAATACAACACTAGGATAATGAATATGCCATTGAAAATTTTAAATTATACACAATGATCATACTCACTTATAATAAAATTTTGGCTCACCATGAAGGAATCAAACTTCTTGTACCATTTCTTGGGCGCCTACCTCAGGCCATACAATGATTTCATGCGCTTGCAAACTAATCTTCTACTGTGACCTTGTACAAAAACTTCTAGCTGATCCATATATATCTCTTCATCCAAATCACCATGAAGAAAGGTTGTTTTTACATCTAACTGTTCTAACTCAAGGTCAATTAAAGAAGTTAGTGCTAACACAGTACGAATAGAAACAAGTTTAACTACTGGTGAAAAGATCTCATGAAAGTCAATACCTTCACCCTGAGAATACCCTTTTGCAACCAGTCTCGCCTTATAGCTTTCGATACTTCCATCAACTTTCCTTTTCAACTTGAAGACCCATTTGCACCCAACAACACTTCTCCCTTCAGGAAGTTCTACAAGATCCCAGGTATTGTTTTTGGCTAAGGAGTCCATTTTTTCTTCCATAGCCTTCTTCCATATCTTTCTATCTACATCATCAAATTCTTCCTGATAACAAGAAGGTTCCCCATCCTCAGTAATCAATGCAAACAATGAAGCAGAATCTTCATACCTTTTAGGTGTTTTTCTTTCCCTTGTAGACCTTCTTAGAGTGACTGGTTGCTAAATTGGTTCTGAAATTTCTCTAGTTTCCTTTGCTTCTCCACCTTCTTCATCAGAAGTCTCTCCTTCCTTTTGACTTTCTGAGAAAGGTCCCTTCACTGAATAATCATATCCAACAAAGACACAACATTTCGATTTTGGATCTAATTTTGAACGTTGATTTCTAGGAATAAGAGCATAGGCATCACAACCAAAAATCTTCAAATGTGAATAATCACAAGACTGACCCGACCAAACTTCTTCATGAATTTTACAGTTTATTGCACCTGAAGGTGATCTGTTAACTAAATAACAAGTAGTGGATACTGCTTCTGCCCACAACTCCTTTTGTAAGTTAGCATTACTGATCATGCTTCTGGCTCTTTCTATAAGAGTATGATTCATCCATTCAGCAACACCATTTTTCTGAGCGGTATAAATAGTAGTTTTATGTCTAACAATCCCTTCATCCTTACAAAATTGTTCAAATTTTAAAGACATAAATTCACCTCCATTGTCAGTTCTTAAACATTTAATTTATTTTCTTGTTTTCTTTTCCACCATCATTTTAAATTGTTTAAAAAAATTAAATACATCAGCTTTCTTTTTCAACATATGGACCCAAACGTTTTGGGAGAAATCATCAATAAATGTTAAAAAATATGATGCACCTCCATAAGACACAGTAGGAGATGGTCCCCATAGATCAGAATGAATGTAGTCCAAAATATGCTTACTATTATGATTTCCAGTCTTGAACCTTTGTTTACATTGTTTACCAAACAAGAAATATTTACAAAAATCCAATTTCAAGGATTTCAAATCAGGAAGAAACTTGCAGTTCATCAATACCTGAAGACCTTTCTCGCTCATGTGACCCAACTGATGATGCCATAGACAAGAACCTTCTTCTGCTTTCTTTGATATGATCGTTGCTTCACTAACATGAGTGCTTCCTTTGAGTCTGTATAGATTGCCAACCTTTTCAGCCTCCATCACAACCAAGGCTCCTTTTAAGACTTTCAGTACTCCATTTTGACCTGTAAATTTATAACCACTCGAATCCAAAACTCCTAAGGAAATCAAGTTTTTCATTAGATCAGGTACATGCCTAACATCAGATAATGTTTTAATTGTACCATCATACATTTTAATTTTTACGTTACCAATCCCAACAGTCTGACAAGATGCATTATTTCCCATGAAAACATAACTACCATCTACAGTTTCATATGAAGTAAACCAACTTTGTTGCAGACTCATATGATGAGAAGCACCAGAGGCTAATAGCCAATTATCAACATCTTGAGAGACATTACATACAGGGAGAGCTTCAGAAATTAAAACCTCATCAACCATACCTGAATCAACTTTATTTTCTTCCTTGTTAAGGCTCTCTGACTCCTTCTGTTTCCAACAATCTTTCTTGAGATGTCTGAGCTTATTGCAGTACCAGCACTTGGCTTTACACTTCTTGCCACCCTTTGACTTCGATCTGGAAGAACCCCTTGTCTTCTCCCCCCTTTCCTTTGACCGACCTCTGGCTACCATGGCTTCAGGTGTCAATGTCTCAATGCTAGATTTTATTTATACCTCTTCAGATAAGAGAGCACCCACGATAGATTCAAGCTTTAATGAATCGTCAGTGCTCAAACTGATTGAGGTCACGAAGTGATCCCAAGACTCAGGCAGGGAACACAACAAGGTTATTTCCTTGTCTTCTTCCTCCATTTTTACCTTCATATCAGAAAATTGGCAAATAAGCGTATTAAAAACATTTAAGCGATCTGCAATTTTCATACCCTCCTTCATCCAAAGACTGTAAAGTTGTCTTTTTAAATAGATTTTTTTTCTCAAAGATTTTTTCATATAGAGTGTTTCCAATTTTTTCCACAACCCTGCAGTTGTACTGTCTCCAACAATATTGAAGAGTACTTCATCTACCAAACATAACCAAATGATACTGAGGGCTTGGGCATCCAAGTCCTCCCAGTCCGAACTTGTCATGCTTGTTGGTTTTTTATTTACCCCATCTAATGCCTTGTGAAACCCTTGTTGCACCAAAAAATACCTAACCTTCAGTTTCCACAGAGAAAAATTGTTTTTCCCGATGAATTTTTCCACCTCCAATTTTGCATTTGTCATTTTCGCCATTTCTCCCTCCAAATCTTCTTCCTTCAACTAGGGTTGCAAACAAAAAATTTCCCCCTTTTTGCTAGGGTTTCTGATTTCCCAAATATTTCAACAATGATAATATGAGTTCTTTAAATAATATTCATCTCTTCTTCCATAAAAAAAAAAAAATCCTTCAATTTCTTTAAATATGATAAAAAACACACAAAAAACCTTCAAACCCTATTCCTCTTAAAAAAAAAATTTCTCAATTCTATTTCTTCTTAAAAGGAAAAATTATGTTCCTCCAACATTTTCCCATAGCCCATAAAAAAAATTAAGAATTATGGTATCTCTGCAAACGGCTTCTTCCTCCACACTGGACAGCAAACGACTTCTTCCTTCAAGCACTCGATGACAGAAACGATAGTCGATTACCAGGAAGATACAGAGGACTCGGCGTTAACAACGATTACCAATAAAACGAACTCAGTGTTCATAGAAGACTCGGCGTTTGTAGTTGATTTTATTTCTCAACGGTTATGGCATCAATATTCTCCAACTCCAATGCGACTGTGAGTGCTTCTCTGGCGACGCTCACGGTTTTTCTTCCAGCAGTCTCAAAATAAAATGAAACAACCTCCTTTCTCCAATACAACCGAATCTTTTATTTGGCTTCTCAGGTGGATGGGTAGAATTTTATCAATGACTCTCCCCCTTCACTGCTAGCATCTTAATTTATGCGGCATTTGGACTACTTCTCCAATGTGCGGACTCGACTCATTGCATCCTTCTTTACTTCTCACTCCACGATTTCGGCAGAACAAGTTTTGGTCAAACCCTCTACGTCTTGCTTCTCGAGCCACAGGTTCTTTCTCTAGCGTTCAGTCTTAGCTCAATCGAACAATCCTTCACCACAATAACACAGCGGACAAGCATTCTCTCACTCGGCTAGTGAGCAGAATGGCACAGCGGAGGCTCTTGGAAATCGATTTTTAACACAGGCTTTCATTCACTCGATTGGCTGTCACTCCACACTCCAAAGATCTGATACCACTTGTTTTGGGTAGAAAACAATAAACGAGAAAGAAATAGGAAACAATAACTGGTTTACAAACAGAAGGCTAAACACACATGTGGTAAAACTGGAAAAATTGGAAACTTTTATTAATCAAATGATTCTTCGTGCTTTGCAAGCCTCTCGGGCCATCTTATTTAACCTAGACATATTTCGTTATTCCAACTACATCTCATTATTCAAACTACATTTCGTTATTCCAACTACATAGGTAATCAGTAAATTTTCATTTTGTTGTCATATTTTTAACAAATATCAAGTAAAAAAAAAGACATTCAAACCTAAAGGGAAAAATCCTCACTTGTAACAGAAATCATTAAACACCTCCAATGTTGACAACTGCTAGAATAAAAATGAAACTTGACAACTAGGATGAGAGGACAAGTTGTCTCTGTGCGGGTGTACAGAGACCATGTGAGTCTGACTAAATCTCAAAATGAAAATTCTTAATAGCCTCAACACACCAAGAAATTGTGGTTTAGGGCACCCATGGATCGATTTCCTCTCAAATGGAGTCAACTAATGAGTCAGTCTAAAGTTCAAGGGTGAGATCTAACAATACAAGATATTTCAATCATCTAAGGCTTAATCTTGTAGACCAGTACATAGTGGTAGCTCGGGGATTTATTTTCAAAGGGAAACACCTTACCACATAGTTATAAAATTATTATTTTTATACAAATATCATAATTACATAAAAGTTTGTTTATTTTTTTAAATTGTTTTCTTTAATTTGTTTTAATTATTTTAATTATGTTTGCGGGGTGAGATAGAGAGAGGGAATAAGAAAGAGACACTTATATACAAATATAGATATTATATAGCATTATATAACCAGTCTAGATTCATCTTAACCCTGGATCTATCAAACACATGGAGGGATCAAATCTCTCAAGGTGAAATCATTACCTCAAGTTTTGTAGTCAAAAAATAGCTTTACACCTCAAGGTATTTGATATTTCTTGGTGCTTAATAGATACAAGGTTAAGATGGATCTAGGTTGGTAACAAAATAATGATTAAATGATGAATCTTTCTTAGATTGAATCATATGACGTTTTATCTCTAATCAAAATCTTAGAGTGTAACATAAAGTGATGTTTTTAGTACCATTAAAATGTAGTGTTTGGTAGTTCTAAAATCACAATTATAACTATGGTGTGATTTGATAGGCTATAGAATATATTGTTATTATTTAATTGAAAACTTTATGTTTACCATATTATTATTACTTATTTTTGCAATGCGTACTACAATCCATAACTAGCAATTGCACCATCATTAAATGTTGCAAAGGAAACGTCGTAAGATTGTTAAAGAGATAAAATAGTTTCTAAGCAATATATGTGTAGTGAAATTGATGTCTACCCTCAAATTTCACTTCAGTAGGTTCAACAACCTCAACAACCTCTCTTCCTCAAGAGGATCAACAACTTCACTCGATGGTTGCAGTGCATCCACATTAGCAGCTTATGAGCTTGGAGCTCTCCATTTTCCAGCAAGTGCTACATCCATCACATTTTAAATCTTTCCACCCACTTCAGTAGGATTATCCGGTTGGATAGCAATAGCAAAAATAAAGGATCCATTGTCATATTTCTCCACTTTATGCTAAAAAATATCCAAGGACCAGATGGAAACACAACATTGTAAAAATCAAACTTACTGTATAACCACTGGAAATTAGAGACGTATTATATAATATATCAATTTCTCTTAAGGCATGAGGATTCTGGGGTTTCTCTTTGCAAGCATCCTCCATAAGTTTACGAGGTTGATTAAATAAGTCAAGCTTGATTTCACAATAATTCATTTTATGGAAAACTACAAAATAATAATGATGGAAAAATACATTTGAGTTGTCTCACTACAACTATTTCAGTTAGAAAATATTATATTTTCATTGACCAGTCTGCAAAGCAATATGAAATCTGCTTTCACTGACCAGTCCGTAAAGCAACACGGAAATTTCTTTCACTGACCAATCCACAAAGCAATATGAAAATTGCTTTGTTACTCATATCATTTTTTAATAAAATTGCTTAATTAGTCATTAAGCCAAATACACCTCTTAAGAAACAAGTTCAGTGAACTAAGCCACACACCGTTCAAGACTAATTTGAACAATACTACAGAAATAGAGATGAGTATCTGTACAACTTGAATAATCACTAACGTTCAAACTCTAGATAATATGGTGATCTGGGTTGACCTCCAAGATTCTTCTTCCATGCATTAACGACATGCTAGATGTATCCCCAAGAGATTGAGCTTTCATGATGCTTCAGTAAAAAAACATATTAATATAAATAATTCAATATATTTAAATGATACATAAAAATACAGTAAAATATTCTCCGAAAAAAATTATTCACTCACAAAGAGAATTTCTCATTCATTTTATTAAATGATAAGTTGAATTCATAGAAATACACTAAAATATTCTCCGAAAACAATTATTAAGCTGGCATAAGAATGTGATTTACTGTTGATGTAGGAAAAGTATAAGAGTAGGTTAAATAACTTAATCCATGACCAAATTCAAATGCAGTTTCCTCTGTATAAAACTGGTATGTTTGGCCGGGGTATCCTGTGGAAGAATTGGAACACATGTCCATGATGTTCATGGGAATTTTAATGAAATCTTGAGGGTAACATGTCATAGGCAATCACCCACCTGCAATTTTTTGGAAGGTTAGCACTTTTACAAAAAATGAGCTTAGTTTCCAACCTGCTATAATTGGAAATTAACCTTTGGAATTGACTCCATAAAATCCTAATTTCAAACATTATGCTTGGAAAAAAATGTGAAAATTGAAAATTAGAAGGGCACAGTTACCTCGATTTTAATCTCCAAAAATAACTTCAGCTAATGCTTGGCCACCAGCTTCACCGGGGTAGCCAACCCACAAAATACTAGAAATTTTAGGATTCTTTATTGAAAAAGAGACATCAACTAGTCCTTCACTCATGATGACAAGCACCACTGGTCCTTTAGAGACACCTGCAGCTTCAGTTACTAATTTTTTTTGTTCTCCGGAAAGAGTGAGAATTTGTTGATCATGATCTTCTGTTTCCTGTGATTGATCCAATCCAACCACCATAACCACAGCATCAATCTTCGCTGCAATACTTGATGCTTCACCAAACCCCTCAGTGGAAGTACAATTGATAGAATGGAATCCTTGGGTATATATTATTGTCTTGATGTAATTCTTAAGACCTGAAACTAGAGTTATCATGTTGGAAGGGATGCCCGGAATACCAACAATCAAACAACAAACTCATGAAACTTTTTACAGATATTTTTGCATCATTTGTAATCCCTCAAAAAAACCATTAAAATTTGAATGCAAACCTGGATAATATCCAATTGATGTATTAGGAGCATCTGCATTAGGTCCTATGACTGCTAAAGAGGTAATATGTGATTTTGATAATGGTAAAATATTATCCATGTTCTTCAAAAGTACTATCCCCTGTCTAGCAGCCTCTAATGCAAGGTGTCGATGATCGTCAAAACAAACATTTTGGGGCCCCTGATCACCATACTTCTGATGCTTAGGATGACCATCAAAAAGCCCAAGACGCATTCGTACTGAGAATAAGTTGAAAAGGGCTCAGTCAATTGATGATTACTTGACCTTCCCTTTCTTCACTGAAGATATTGTGTGCCTATGCAAATAAGTTCCACAGTTGATATCCATGCCTATGAACAGACATAACATGGGGTTGATTACACTACAAGTTCCATGAAAAGGTATAGTGATCCAATAAAATAAGCTATTTAGCCAAAAAAATCTAGATAAGTATTCCAATACTTGAATTATGTTTAACAAGCAGGCTCTAATTCAATAAGGAATATTAAAATGCACTAAGAAATATAAACTATAATGTTGGAATTAAATCACTATTATTCCTACCAGCTTTCAGAACATCGGCAACTGCATCCTCAAGAGATTTTCAATAGCTTTGATTCTCATAAATGATTGCAACAACGTCACAGTCAGAAGTAATATACCTGAATGGTTTTTGTCTCTTTAGTGCAACAACTTAGCCATTTTCAACTATGCATATTGTATAGTGGATATCCCCGAAGTATGTAGTTCAGTAAGGATCAAATAAAATTGTACAAGATCAACATACCCTTGAAATCCCCAATCAGATCTTGTTGTTTGATAAAGGAGGTCATAATGTGCACATGTTGGGACTCTATTTACCTGGTTGTAAGAGCACATCATACAACTTGAATGCCCTTCTTCCACACTGCTCTTAAAAGGTTGTTGGAAGCTGTCTTCTAAATATTGTTGAGTAACTTGCAAGCACAGACAGTTGGACCAGATCAGAGATGATTCAATCTCAACTTCAGAATATTTTATACTCTACAACAATCATGCCCCGATGGAATCACAATTAGGTCTCCAGCAACAATAACAGTGGAGCTAATATAAGGTTTTTTCCAACACTTTAAAGAACTTCAACGGGGTCTATCCAAAATTTATCCTACTGATTGTAATCTCTAGAAATAACTTCAGCCAATGCTTGGCCACCAGCTTCATCGGGGTAGCCAACCCACAAAATACTTGAAATTTTAGGATCCTTTATTGCAAAAGACACATCAACTGGTCCTCCACTCATGATGGCAAGCACGATTAGTCCTTTGGAGACACTTGCAACTTCAGTTACTAATTTTTGCTGTTCTCCGGGAAGAGTCAGAATTTGTCGATCATGATCTTCTGTTTCCTATGATTGAACCAATCCAACCACCATAACCATAGCATTAGTCTTAACTGCAATACTTGGTGCTTCACCAAAGCCCTAAGTGGAAGTGCAATTGATAGAATGACATCTTGGGGTGTATATTATTGTCTTGATGTAATTCTTAAGACCTAAAACTGGAGTTATCATGTTGCAAGGAATGCCTGGAATACCAACAAGAAAACAACAAGCTCATGAAACTTTTTACAGATATTTTTGCATCATTTGCAATCCCTCACAAAAAGCATGAAAGTTTGAATGCAAACGTGGATAATCTCAAATTGATGTATTAGGAGCATCTGCATTAGGTCCTATGACTGCTAAAGAGGTAATATGTGATTTTGATAATGGTAAAATATTATCCATGTTCTTCAAAAGTACTATCCCCTGTCTAGCAGCCTCTAATGCAAGGTGCCGATGATCATCAGAAAAAACATTCTAGGGCCCCAGATCACCATACTTTTGATGCTTAGGATGACCATCAAAAATCCCAAGACGCATTCATACTAAGAATAAGTTGAAAAGGGCTTGGTCAATTGATGATTCCTTGACCTTCCCTTTCTTCACTGCAAATATTGTGTGCCTATGCAAATAATTTCCACAGTTGATATCCATGCATGTGAACAGACATAACATGGGGTTGATTACACAACAGGGTCCATGAAAAGGTATAGTGATCCAATAAAATAAGCTATTTAGCCAGAAAAATCTAGATAAGTATTCCAATACTTGAATTATGTTTAACAAGCAGGCTCTAATTCAGCAAGGAATATTAAAATGCACTAATAAATATAAACTCTAATGTTGGAATTAAATCACTATTATTCATACCAACTGTTAAACATCAGCAACTGCATCCTCATGGAGAGTTTTGATAGCTTTGATTCTTATAAATGATTGCAACAACATCACAATCAGAAGTAATATACCTGAATGGTTTTTGTCTCTTTAGTGTAGCAACTTGGCCATTTTCAACTATGCATAAAATAGTATTGTATAGTGGATATCCCTGAAGTATTTAGTTCAGTAAGGATCAAATAAAATTTTACAAGATCAACATACCCTTGAAATCCCCAATCAAATCTTGCTATTTGAGAAAGGAGGTCATAATTTGCACGTGATGGGACTCCTTTTACCTGGTTGTAAGAGCACATCATACAACTTGAATTCCCTTCTTCCACACAGCTCTTAAAAGGTGGTTGGAACGTGTATTCTAAATCTTGTTGAGTAACTTGAAAGCACAGATAGTTGGACCAGATCAAAGATGATTCAATCTCAACTTCAGAATATTTTATACTGTACAAAAATCATGCCCAATGGAATCACAATTAGGAATATAGTTATTTTCAGGAATATTTCCACCCCTTATTTGTATTCTTGAGGGTGCTGTGAGAAGCATGGACGCTGGCGACCCTGTAGAGAAAAAACTGAGACTGAAAGTACCTTCAGGGAGGGAGAAACCTGGTAGTACTACAGAAACAAAGATCAGAATCTGTACAACTTGAATGATCACTAACGTTCAAACTCTAGATAATGGGGTGATCTGGGTTGATCTCCTATATTCTTCTTCCATGCATGAACGACATGCTAGATGTATCCCCAAGAGATTGAGCTTTCATGACCCTTAAGTAAAAAAGCATATTATTATCAATAATTGAAGATATTTAAATGATACATAAAAATACTGTAAAATATTCTCTGAAAACAATTATTCACTCACAAAGAGAATTTCACATTCATTTTATTAAATGATAATTTGAATTCATAGAGATACACTAAAATATTCTCCAAAAATAGTTATTAAGAGGGCATAATAATGTGATCCAATGTTGATGTAGGAAAAGTATAAGAGTAGGTTAAATAACTTAATCCATGACCAAATTCAAATACAGTTTCCCTTGTATAAAACCGGTATGTTTGGCCTGGGTATCCTGTGGAAGAATTGGAACGCATGTCCATGATTTTCATGGGAATTTTTATGAAAGCTTGAGGGTACCATGTCATAGGCAACCGCCCGCCTGCAATGTTTTGGAAGGTTAGCACTTTTGCAACAAATGAGCTTAGCTTCCAACCTGCTATAATTGGAAATTAACCTTTGGAATTGGCTTCATAAAATCCTAATTTCAAACATTATGCTTGGAAAAAAATGTGAAAATTGAAAAATTAAAGGGGCACAGTTACCTGGATTTTAATCTCCAAAAATAACAACAGCCAGTGCTTGGCCACCATCTTCACCAGGGTAGCCAACCCACAAAATACTAGAAATTTTAAGATTCTTTATTGCAAAAGAGACATCAACTGGTCCTCCACTCATGATGACAAGCACCACTGGTCCTTTAGAGACACTTGCAACTTCAGTTACTAATTTTTGTTGTTCTTCGGGAAGAGTGAGAATTTGTCGATCATGATATTCTTTCCTGTGATTGATCCAATTCAACCACCATAACCACAGCATCAGTCTTCACTGCAATACTTGCTGCTTCACCAAAGCCCTCAGTGGAAGTACAATTGATAGAATGGCATCCCGGGGTGTATATTATTTTTTTGATGTGAATCTTCAGACCTGAAACTGGAGTTATCATGTTGCAAGGGATGCCCGGAATACCAAAAATTAAATAACAAGCTCATGAAACTTTTTACAGAGATTTTTGCATCATTTTTAATCCCTCACAAAAAGCATTAAAATTTGAATGCAAACTTGTATAATCTCCAATTGATGTATTAGGAGCATTTGCATTAGGTCCTATGACTGCTAAAGAGGTAATATGTGATTTTGATAATGGTAAAATATTATCCATGTTCTTCAAAAGTACTATCCCCTGTCTAGCAGCCTCTAATGCAAGGTGTCGATGATCGTCTGAACAAACATTTTGGGGCCCTTGATCACCATACTTCTGATGCTTAGGATGACCATCAAAAATCCCAAGACGCATTCGTACTGAGAATAAGTTGAAAAGGGCTCAGTCAATTGATGATTACCTAACCTTCCCTTTCTTCACTGTAGATATTGTGTGCCTATGCAAATAAGTTCTACAGTTGATATCCATGCCTATGAAAAGACATAACATGGGGTTGATTACACTATAGGTTCCATGAAAAGGTATAGTGATCCAATCAAATAAGCTATTTAGCCAGAAAAATCTAGATAAGTATTCCAATACTTGAATTTTGTTTAACAAGCAGGCTCTAATTCAACAAGGAACATTAAAATGAACTAAGAAATATAAAATCTAATGTTGGAATTAAATCACTATTATTCCTACCAGCTTTCAGAACATCGGCAACTGCATCCTTAGGATATTTTGCATAGTTTTGATTCTCATAAATGATTGCAACAACATCGCAGTCATAAGTAATATACCTGAATGGTTTTTGTTTCTTTAGTGTAGCAACTTGGCCATTTTCAACTATGCATAAAATAGTATTGTATAGTGGATATCCCCGAATTATGTAGTTCAGTAAGGATCAAATAAAATTGTACAAGATCAACATACCTTTGAAATCCCCAATCAGATCTTATTGTTTGAGAAAGGAGGTCATAATGTGCACATGTTGGAACTCCATTTACATGGTTGTAAGAGCACATCATACAAATTGAATTCCCTTCTTCCACATAGCTCTTAAAAGGTGGTTGGAAAATGTTTTCTAAATATTGTTGAGTAACCTGCAAGCACAAACAGTTGGACCAGATTAGAGATGATTCAATCTCAACTTTACAACCTTTTATACTGTACAATAATCATGCCCCAATGGAATCACAATTAGGTCTCCAGCAACAATAACAGTGGAGCTAAAATAAGGTTTGTTCCAACACTTTAAAGAAATTCAATGGGGTCTATCCAACCTTTATCCTACTAATTGTAATCTCCAAAATTAACTTCAGCCAGTGCTTCGCCACCAGCTTCACTAGGGTAGCCAACCCAAAAAATACGGGAAGACTGAAAGTACCTTCAGGGAGGAAGCAACCCAGTTAGGTGCTTGAAATGCTCCTCCTCTTCCTCTGCTGCTGCCACATCCACCACTATCTCCTCTACTGCCCACCCATTCGCGGCCATGGTCAATTCCAGGTGCATTTCTGCAAACCCTGAAGAGTAAATGTGAGAAATGAGGCATTACACATATATGAAAAAAAAAAACTAGTACCAATGATGCTTTTCCCTTTCCAGCAAAAATGAGCCGGATTGTAACAATTGCATTTTCTAGTAGCGATGAGGTAGGCACGGGAATTGTAACATTTATGCCTCTCTGAAATTCGAAAATGTATAGGTGAAGGGTCGCCCAATTCCCTACCTTCCACATTTTCTCTTTTCATAACTGCATTGTAAACTAACTTTTCCATCAAGGGTTGAAAATGTTTGAATCGTCTAACATATAATCTAAGGGTTTCACATTATGACACGATGCACATCAGGAAAGTTGTTTTCAAATAATAACGCCTCATGGCGTAATTAGAGAAAAAACAAATTGAAAAAAATAGTAATAAATTTCTCTTTATATTTTGAGCAAAACATTGAAAAAACTAATTATTTTTTATATTAAATTATTTTTTCGAGAATGTTCTTTATACCTTGACCTCAAATACACTCAGAAGAAACAGGAAAACTTCACCGAGTAACGGGTCCTTTAAGCTTGAATTTGAATTATAGATGATCAATTATTTTGACTCAATCCCACACAAAATCAATCCTACATAGGGAACTGTTGTGGCTAGCAACAACCCCCATTTTTATTTTAGTAATAATACTAAATAAAATGGGGACCCTTAGTTAAAAATCCAAAAAACAATTAGGATTTTTTTGCCTTAGAAAATATAACTTTCTATCATAAACCTATAAAAATCCCTTTGAAAGAATATTGCGAAAATTTTTATGATAGATTTTAATAAAACTGCTCTTTGAACAAGATAGTGCATCCATAAATAATATATACCTTTGATAAAACGCATTGGTCGCAGATCGCATAGCGCAGAAAACAGAATTGGTTAATGAATATCTTTTGTGCTCTTTTCAAACATGCGCTTTTGCGATTTTGCGTTATGCGCTCTTTTCAAATATGCGATCATGCGATTTCGCGATATGCGCTTTTGTGATTTTTGCGATATGCGCTTTGCGCTATTGCGCAATTCCCATTTTTGCGCTATTTTTTATGACTATGATGACTTCATATTGCGATATTGCGACATTGCGATATTGCGATATTGCACAGCAAATCGTAGATCGCAATGTCGCAGATTCATGTAGGCGCGCTATCCCAAGGCAATCTTTCCATATGTCAAATCCGTTATGCGCTTTAATGATTATATTAAATGATTGGATTGATTATTAATGTGAAATGAGATTTTGTTTAGAGTGAAAGTCGTTTCACAATTTAAATATTATATTTCATCCGCTTTCACATTCAAAACAGTCTCATCACCTTTCTTATATCATTACTCTCATTTATTCGTAAAACGCAGGCACGAAGGAGAAGACTACTATACAAAGCTTCCGCTAAACATTATGGGTAAGAAGGAGAAGAGCTCAAGTTCTGAGAAAAAATAAATGGCTTTGCTATACGCAGACACCGCCTGTAACAAGGACGCTGGTATATCTACTTGGGAGGGGATGTATAAACTGTTAGAAGAGGAAAACCCTGTGGTGATAAAAGTTGCAGCTACAGTTGGTTCAAAAGATACATCTGAAGCAACCCTTAGAGACTTGTCTTACTCATTTCTACATAGAATAGCAGCAAGACCAAGGATTCTCCCATATACAGACATGGTGAGATGGGTGCTGGATAGCACAGATATTTCAGACAGACAATTCAGAACTCCATCGGAAGAGCTAATTGGGTCATTCACCATAGAAGATATGAGATTAATGTATAAGCTGCCAGAACCTCAGGCAACCTTCAACAGGCAATTTATGGAAGAGTTTGCAAAAGAACACTCAAATTTGGCAGAATGCACAAAGGAGTGGACCAAAAGAAGTGAACCATTGAAGAAGAACAAACAAGGTATGTACAGCACGGGTTCGCTTACCTCTCCTTACTGTTTTACTGCTGCCATGTTATGCAGGCTTTTTGGAAAGCCCGACATAAATATGATCTTACCCGAATGGCTTCCCTTGTTGAATGCGGCTGTTAATTCTACAATTGTAGACTGGGCCAAAATCCTATCTGATAATCTCACCACTGCTATTTTTCAATACCGGTCTAAACGAAATGTTTCCCAGCGGGTTTATTCACCTTTTTATTTGTCTGCTTATGTTATGGATGCCATCTGCTATGTCTCTAAATTCCCTGTAATGGGCTGGAAATGGACTATCCACGACCCTTTGCCCATTCATGTGTACCATAAAGAACTATGGGAGTCTGAGTTTATCCCCCATTTTTATCAAATTTGTCATGGAATAATGTTGCCATTGTACAGAACATTGTATAATAAGGATGCCCCGAGGTTATCCTCAGAAACAGAGGTTGATATTCTCCCCGTCGCAAGATGGTTTGGGGAGGAATTGTTCACCTATATTAGGGTTTTTGGAATTTATGCTTCTCCCCATGTTTTACCCTTATATGTTCCAGATAGACTTGTAGCCCGGGAAATTGCTTATCAGACCTGTGGCCAGGGAGGTATGACAAAAGATTTAAAAGACAAGAAAAGGGCATTTGGCCACAATTTCCCATAAAATGTGGAACATTTTCACTGTTGGATATTGGTCATGCATTTCATGAGATAGGCAACGTTACATGCCTACAGCTGTTCAAATTCTCAAGAAGGTTATTTGACCAAAATGATATTGTTAAGAATTTTACCAATGCAATCAAAGTAAGGGAGTTTTTCGCGGAGCAAGATCTTTTTGATGATATGTTCCAGGCAAGAAATTCATTTAAAAATGTTTTGAATTCAGCTAGAGAGCAGCTATCTCCAGGGGATTTTCAAGAATTCAAGTTGTACAGAGAAAGGAGACTAATTCCAATTCCTTTGGATAATCTACGCATAGAGCCTGCTAAGGAGCAAAATCCTAGTGTTAGTCTTAACAACAGTTCAAGCACAGGTAAATCCAAATCAAAATCTGACAGAGATTCTGAACACTCCAATACATCCAAGGAAATGGAAGATAAAATGGAAGAATCCATCAAAGATTCTGCACAATCTAAAGAGATTGCTCAACAACAAATTTTGATTTCTCAACAAACAAACCCTCCTTCACCCAATGTACAGCAACAGCTAGTCACTATGGAGTTAGATAAAGAATGGGAAACCTTTAATCAATTGATTAATGTAGAAGGACAGAATGTACAGACCCCTGTCCAAACAACCAAAGTTTTGAATGCAGGAACAAGCAGCACAGCCGCAGTAACAGAGCACATACCAATCACACCCTCCTCTGAAATTGTACTTAATGTAGAGGACATTCCTCCTCTGGATGTATTTTATATCCCAAAATACAAGGCAGTAGTAAAGAGACAAAGGAAAAAGAGAAAAATAGAAAGTGCAATTGCTACTGAACCAGAACAAGTAGATGTTTTGTGGAAAGATCCTGCCACAGATCCTACTCATAATCTCACTAAGTTATCTCAAATAACAGGAGCTTATGCTTCTGCAACAATTGATAAAGCAGTTGAGATACAAATTTTTTTGGATGAAAAAGAAGAACAGATAAAAGCTCTGCAACAGCAATTGCAACTGGTACAGGCCAATAAGGAAGCACAATTAAAACTTGAAGAGCTACAACAACAACTTCAAGAAATCCAAGAACAGCATAAGGATGATCCTAAGCTTCCAGAATTCATTTCAGAAACCATCTCTTTGAACAATCAACTACTGCAACAAGAGGAAGTTTTCTGCCAAAAAATATTTCAATGGAATTCTTTGTGCCAAGAAAGCGATAAAATCACAATTCATGTCGTAGATCTACGAAATGATTATGATTTGATTAATGAAAAGATTAATGATTATTTAGCATGGCAAAAGACAGAAGAAGGCAGAAAAGCTGGTGCACCCATCATTAATGAAAACCACAAAGAAATATTGTTCAGTAATTGGGATGCACAAATCAGAAGAGCAGAAAGGGCAACAGAGGAGGCATCTACAGCGGCAAACACTCTCACTGATTGTGTAAATGACAATTTACACAAAGCTAACTTGATTTCTGAAACTGTTCCAGGTTATCTCCCACAGGCAAATCAATTGCAAGCAGAATGGAGGCAAAAGGCAGAAGAAAGAGAAAAATCCATCCAAGGGCTGACAAGATTGAATTGGGACTCATACTAGATGTACTTGGTAAAGCCACACAGTCAGCACAGTGCACTCAATTGTATTATCAATACTACAGAGAAGATTTCTCCTACGCTTGCCGACTCTGTCTTTTCAGGACAGTTGAATTCTGAAGTCGGTCAACCGCATCTTCTCAAAAACATGCTAGATGCCTGCAAGAGCAAAGATCAATTTCATAGATAGATAGATTTAGTTTTAATTTCACTGTATTTTAGCCTAGGAAAAAGACGGTCATTGAACCGAATCCTTATTTTTTGTAATAAACTATTTTTAGAGTTAGTTAAGTAGTATTTAAACCCCTCTCATGCATTTAGAGAGGGGTCCCGGATCTTAATATTTTTGGACTTGGAGATTGCATTTCTGTACTCCATTGTCTTATATATTTTTTGAAAAGGATCACATCTGGTGATTTTCATGCGAAATTATCTTTGAAGTGTTGCATTTCTGTACCTTGGAATTTGGTTTTGCATTATAATTACTGGATAGAGTATCAAATTACATTTGAAGTCATCAAGATGAGCAAGGTATTTCTATCTGTTTACTGTTGATCTCTTTTGTTTTATGATATTCGTTTTAAAATTGCTATCATTTATATGTATATTGGCTTTCACAACGTTTCCTTTTATATATCATTTCTGAGTATAATTGAAACATTATTTTTCATAGTTACATGTAAATGATATACAATGATGAATGCAATATGTTTATATAACTCTGTTTAATTTCTTAAACAGAGTTATCTTTATTTGTTTCTGCACATTTCAATTTAATTAATAATACATTTTCATGGTTATTGTTGAATTGGAACAATCTTAAGTTGTATTCACATATAGCTACCCAGGTTAATGTTAGAACTTCTTTAATCAGTCTTTAGCTTAAATTAGATAGTTTTATTTTCAGTTAGTTTAGTCTCATTTCCACCCATCCAATCCAATCCATTTATTTACAAGGAAACTGGTCCTTTAAATCCAGTCGGAGCCACCATACCAAACGGAAAAGGAGCTGCCTTAAGGTCCCGACTGGGTGGTTTTCCCCGATGTTTGAAGCAGAGATTTTCTAGGCTTCAAAATTTTTGGTGCTAGAAGGAGGGCCTGAGCTATGAATGGCAAGTAAATCTTTATCCACAAGCCATTCCGAGAGCAAAACACCCTCATTAACTTCTTCAATTTCTTCTGAAATTCAAAATCCTAGAGAAGAAATTGCAGAAAATATTCAGACACCCACTACCAAAATCTCAAAACATTCAAACAATCAACATCCTGAGTCTCCTGAAGTTCAAGATTTAATTCATAAATTGAAAGGATTCTCATTATCTCTTGAAGAGTCTGAAATATCTGAAGGTAGTGTAACTTCAAAATTTGTTTCTTCCAAACCGCTTACTAGGCTTCAAAGTGAAAAGCATGGTATTTCTCCCAAAGAATTCCCTTTACCTAGTAGAGTCAAGACAAGAAAAACCCAATCGGAATCAGCAAGTTCAACCTCTAATATCCAAATACCTGTTTCCGAAATCCCTTCTCAACAAAGTACAGTCGTTTCCATATCATCTCCACAAACATCTTCTCCTCAATCCTCATCAGTCTCAACATCATCCATTCCAACAACTTCTATTCAAACACCACCAGTTTCTACTATCCCTCTAGTATTTTTTTCGATAATGGCACAGAGACCATGGTCTACTCCAAGAGCAGTCAACATGGCTGCACCTTTACATGATTTACCAGACAATCCTGGAAAATGGCTTCCAAAGTTTAGCCGAGATCTTAACATTCAAGCTGAAGAACATATCAATAACTTTATGCTGGCTATTAATTTGAATGGAGTCACACAGGAAGATGTTGTAGTTAGACTATTCCCTTATACTCTTCAAGGAACAGCAGGATCATGGTATTTTTCATTACCATCAGGATCTATAACAAGTTGGGACATTTTTGCAGATCATTTTTTAACCAAATTTGGAGATGACTGATCAATTGCAACTTTACTCAATGATCTCTCAAATTTGAAAATAGAACCCAAGGAACCCATTAAATAATTCAACGCTAGATTCAACAAACTCTTGAACAAAATTCACGTAGATTCACAGCCTAGTGAACAGGTCAGAATTGAATGGTACATAACAGCCTTACCCTCAAACATAGCAATTTTCGTAGACAGAGCTGCAAAGCCTACATTGGCTGAGAATATGAAAGAAGCTATTGCAGTGGAAAAACTTATCACTTCTCTGGAAAAGAAAAATGCTCTTGAAGAAAGGAAGTCAAAGACGGTCAGCTTCAGAGATGATTCAAAGAAAAATACCAAAGATCCATATGACATGGAAGGTTTACAGAAAGTTCTTAAAACCATGTCAAATGAAATGGTTGAAATTAAAAAACAAGTGGCTGAAACTTCTACCAAGAAACCATTCTGAAATTTCAGAAGAAACCAAGTTGAATCTAAACCTCCTAATGCAATCTCTAATGCAGAGTCAGAAGAAGAGGAAGAAGAAGAAGATACATCTATAGTGTCAGACCAAGAAGACGAAAATGAAGAGATAGCTGAATTAAATGGAATGTGGGATTTTATTCTCCCTAATTCTGATAGTGAAGAAGCTATGCCTGTAAGTACTAGGAGTAAATCTACAGCAAAACCAGTGCAAACAGTTCCAAAAAAGAAAACTACGACTTCAAGTACCAAAGACAAACCCATTGTAAAGAAAACTTCTCAATTACCTACTCAAAATCAGCCATCTTCTTCTAATCCTCTCACATCAACAACGAAAACTTTAGTAATATCAGACCCTATGGAATACAATATTGTTGAAGACATGAAAAAGATCAAAGCCAACATTTCTTTACATGAACTCAGCAAACTGAAACATCAGCAAAAGTTGCTATTAAAAGAATTAAACGCTACACCAATTGCTCCTTTACCAAGTGGCGTAGTAGGAAAAGCAGCAAGAGGAACTGGAAATCCACCAGATAAGGTAGATGCTACTGATACTGTGCTCATTGGGGAAAAGTCAAATTCTCAAACTCCTCCTTTTCTTCTGACTTATGAGATGTACAATAAAAATCGGCACAATTTTTTGATTGATTCTGGAGCTTCCTCCAATATAATGCCTACTTCTGTCTGTGCTAAATTAAATATCGAACCACAGAAATCAACAGTTCATATCGTTCAGTTGGATCGCTCTAAAGTTCAAGTTGTAGGAGAAATCAATTCAGTCACAATCAGATTAGCCTCAGATCCTAGGATTGTCCAAAGAATTTATATTTTGATTGCTGATATTCCTGAATTCTATGGATTAATCTTGAGCAGGGACTGGTCTACAAAACTTAACGGTTATATCTCGACTGATTATTCACACATGTGGCTTCCCTACAAAGGGAAACCAAATCAAATCAAGATTGAACGAGAAAAACATATGACGCATACTGTCACTGAATTTGAACAACCTAATGAACCTGTGGCATTCAACAACAATATTCTTGGAGGTTATTCTGCTGAAACATTTCTTGGAAATTTCAAAGCTCCTCAGTCACCTTTTTCTGTAAATACTTTTGTTTCTCAGATAGAAAATTTTTCACAATCTGATACTTCTAGAATTGTAAATATTTCAAATGTAATTGTAGATAAGCCAATAGATAAGTCTTTATTTTGGTCATTATATTTTGATGGATCGAAGTCTAGTGATGGAGCTGGAGCCGGATGCATACTAATTGATCCAAATGTGGAGAAAACTATGCTGTCATGCAGATTAGAATTTGAGTGTACTAACAATACCGCAGAATATGAAGCCTTGGTTCAAGGACTTTATAAAGCTATAGGGTTAGATGTTAAATACTTGAAAGTTTTTGGTGATTCCGAAATTGTTATTAAACAAGTTAGGAATACTATTCATTGCCTTTCAGGACATCTTAAACAATATCAAACCCTAGTACAAGAACTCACCACTCATTTTTTAGCATTCAATATTTCTCCTATTCCTAGGAATCAGAATACATCAGCTGACTTGTTAGCTAATGTTGCATCTAAAATCTTACCTGCTGAAGATTGCAGTCCTGATAGATTTTCTGTAGAATTGATTTTTCGTCCATCTGTCCCGGATAATGTTACAAATTGGATAGTTTTCTATCATGATCAAGATATTCTAAATTTCATGACTTCAGAGAAATAATATGATGAGCAAATTATTGACGAAGATGATCATGATTTACAAATTTCTCTAAAAGGTAATGAAAACCCCATTCCAAAATCTGTTGTTAAGTTAGAGGATTTATATGACATTAGAGACAGATTCAAGAAAGCTGTTAATTCAAAACTTCAAAGTTCCACTTTGAAGTTTGAATTAGTAAATCTTGGTTCTGATTCTAAACCTCAAAACGTCAACTTAGGACTCAACTTAACACCAGAGGAAAGGAATGCATTCATTAAACTGTTGAACAAGTATAAAAATGTTTTTGCTTGGAATTATGATGATCTAAAAACGTATGATACTTCAATTATTCAACACACTATTCCAATTCTTTCTGATGTTAAACCTGTTCAACAAAAGTTGAGAAAGATCCATCCAAATCTCGAAAGTCAAATCAAATCAGAACTTAATAAACTTTTGAAAGCCAAAATCATTTTTCCAGTCAGGCACTCTAATTGGGTTTCCAATATGGTACCTGTAAGGAAGAAGAATGGTGATATAAGAATCTGTATTGATTTCAGAAATTTAAACAAGGCATGTTTAAAAGACAATTTCCCATTTCCAACCATGGAACAGATACTTCAAAAGGTAGCTGGTTCTGAACTTATGTCTTTTCTCGATGGATTTTCAGGCTATAATCAAGTTTTAGTTCACCCAGATGACAGATTGAAAACAACTTTCAGAACAAAATGGGGAATTTATGCTTATCAGAAAATGCCTTTTGGTCTAATAAATGTAGGAGCAACTTTTCAAAGAGCCATGGACATAGCATTCAAAGGTCTGATCAATAAATCAGTTGTTGTTTATCTTGATGACATAACAGTATTTTAAAAAAAGAGAACCAATCATCTACATGATTTAAAACAAATATTTGAAAGATGTAGAAAGTTTGGTATCTCCTTAAATCCCAAGAAATCTTTCTTTGCTTTAGATGAAGGAAAACTCTTAGGATTTGTTGTGTCAAAATATGGTATATATATTGATCCAGATAGAGTGAAAGAAATTTATGATATTTCTTTACCACATAACAACAAATCCATGCAATATTTTCTTGGACAGATCAATTTTGTTAAGAGATTTATTCCTGATTTTTCTTTAATTGTTTTACCTATGCAAAATATGATCAAGAAAAATTCAATATTCAAATGGACGCATAAAGAAAAAGAAGCTTTTGATTCAATCAAACAAGCGATTATTAATGCACCAACATTGAATACTCCGGATTTTTCTAAAGATTTTACTTTGTATACTCTGGCCACTGAAACATCCTATGCAGCCGTTTTAACACAACTCAATGATCAAGAAATCGAAGCACCTATTTCTTTCTTTAGCTCAAATCTACAAGGAGCTGAGCTTAATTATTCCGATGTTGAAAAACAAGCCTTTGCTGTGTTTAAATCAATAAAACATTTCAGACCTTTTCTCTTGAAAACACATACAAAAATTATTGTCCCATTCTCTGCAGTGAGGCAACTATTAATTCAGAGAGAAGTAGGAGAAAAGAGAGCTAACTGGGTAACAGCCTTGCAAGAATATGATATTGATATTAAACCAGCTAAGATTGTTAGAGGACAAGGTTTTTGCAGATTATTAGCAGGAGCTCATAACATACCAGAAAGTCAAGATTCAAATCAAGATGTTCAAGTAAATCAGATAAGTGTTACAAACTCTGGATCTCAGTATGCTGATCTTATCTATTACTTGAAAAATGGGTATGCTCCTTCTAATCTCAGCTATAAGAGTAAACGCGCTTTAAGGTTAAAGGCTATTAAATACCAGATCATTGATAATGTGTTATTTAGAAAAAATTATGATTCAATTTTATTAAGATGTTTGGAAAAGACTGAAGCTGAAAAGGTTTTGCAGGAATTGCATGATGGACTAGCAGGAGGTCATTTTGGAGGTGATACCATGGCTCACAAAATAATTCGCGCTGGTTATTACTGGCCTACCCTTTTTAAAGATACGCATGATTACGTAAGGAAGTGCCAAATTTGTCAAACTGCAAGTGGAAGACAAAGGAAACCAGCCTTTCCTTTGCAACCAGTAACTATTGAGCAACCATTCGAACAATGGGGGCTTGACATTATTGGTGAGATAGTACCTCATTCTTCCAAACAGCACAAGTACATCCTTACTGCAACTGATTACTTTACGAAATGGGTAGAGGCAATCCCATTGAAGGTAGCCAATTCTGATGCAATTATTGATTTCATAGATCAATTCATCATAACCAGGTTTGGTGTACCTCAAGCTCTTGTCTTTGATAATGCATCTTACTTCTCCGGAAATAGTTTAATTGAATTTGCAGTCAAAAGAGGTTTTAAATTAAAATATTCAGAAAATTATTATCCACAAGGTAATGGTTTGGCTGAATCCACTAATAAAAACCTTATCAAAATCATTAAAAGGACCGTTGATCAAAATCAAAAGAATTGGCACAAATCTTTAATCTTTGCGTTATGGGCTGATCGTATCACTGAAAAAGTTTCAATAGGGACTTCACCTTTCAATCTGGTTTATGGAAAAGAAGCTGTGATACCTTCAAATTTAACTCTTCCATCATTAGCCCTAGTACAGTTTATTGAAGAAAATCCTTCATCATCCATTCAATTGAGATATGATCAAATCCTTAAACTAGAAGAAGATAGGGATAAAGCAAAAATTACTCATAAAAAACATCAACAACTTGTAAAATCTTCTTTTGATGCAAGTTCTACCGGCTCAAAAAATTTGTCAATTGGTGATCTCGTTTTGAAATGGGATAAAGCACACGAAGAAAAAGGTAAACATACCAAATTTCAGAAAATGTGGCTTGGACCATTTCATATCGTTGAGAAGATAGGCTCAAATACATTCATACTCCAAGATCTAGCAGGTAAGAGAGAATCTCTTCCTGTAAATGGGCTTATCTTGAAGAAATTCTTTTCCTAAGGAGGTAACCCCTTCTTAAACTATACATATTTCTTTCTGCAGATTTTGATTGTTTTTATTTTCGCAAATAAAGGTTGTTTATGAGTCTCTGATTGACTGTTTACTATTTAAGAAAATTTCTTCGGAAAAATATTATAAATATTTATTTCGTGTAAATAATAATTTTTAAAAGTAATGATTACAGTTTTTGAATAGTTTAAAATAAGATGTTAAGACTTTGAAAAGATTATTTCAATCATTTACATGATCTTTTGAAAACTTGAGGGAAATGTAAATCATCATAAGTTTATCAAGCAAAGAAAGGTTATCTGTAAAAGTAAAGATTTTTTCAAATTTTTGGAACTCAAAAAACTCTGAAAATTGTCATCCATTCATTCTTAAGGATAAAACTATTTCACCCCATCCATTTATGTTGTGATTTTTTAGAATGTAATTCTAAGAAATTATACGAAAATTTTAAGAGATAAGAGGTCTCATTATGAGCCGACTTACTATGTTCATAAGGAGTAATAAAACTGAAATTACCAATATTGCATACCAAAACAGGGTAATGGCTTATAAATATAAGAAAAGGGGTCTCATCACAAGCCAGCTTGTTTAGTTTAATTATAACTGGTGAATGGCATTGTTATCAAATGGCCACCAAACCAGAACAATGGCTTTTAAAATAAAAATAAATAAAACACAAAAACATGAGATAATAGATCTTATGAATTTATCTTTTAAAAGGTCATAATTTTAGTTGGATGGGACAATGAATGGTTAATGGTTTAAAGGTAACCCTGTCGAGACTATAAACGTTTGCTGGCAGCAGAGGCAATACCTATGGCAATAGAGTATACTATAAAACCAAAACTTGGAGAGATCCACTTACTTCATTATTAACACCAATCAAAGCTTCAGATAACCCAAAATGTTTTTATTTTTCTTGAGGAATTAGAAAGAAATTATGAAATAATTTTTATTTCCCTTTCATAGTTACATTTTATTTCAATTATCCTAAGATAGTTTTCATCATCTTTAAAAATCTTTACTTACTAAATATAGAATGTTCATTTTATTTTTTCAGAGATAACTATTTCTTCCAGTGAATCGCCAATTGTTGTGGCTAGCAACAACCCCCCCTTTTATTTTAGTAATAATACTAAATAAAATGCGGACCCTTAGTTAAAAATCCAAAAAACAATTAGGATTTGTTTGCCTTAGAAAATAAAACTTTCTATCATAAACCTATAAAAATCCCTTTGAAATAATATTGCGAAAATTTTTATGATAGATTTTAATAAAACTGCTCTTTGAACAAGATAGTGCGTCCATAAATAATATATACCTTTGATAAAACGCATTGGTCGCAGATCGCATAGCGCAGAAAACAGAATTGGTTAATGAATATCTTTTGCGCTCTTTTCAAACATGCGCGTTTGCAATTTTCCGTTATGCGCTCTTTTCAAATATGCGATCATGCGATTTCGCGATATGTGCTTTTGTGATTTTTGCGATATGCGCTTTACGCTATTGCACAATTCCCATTTTTGCGCTATTTTTTATGACTGTGATGACTTCATATTGCGATATTGCGACATTGCGATATTGCGATATTGCGCAGCAAATCGCAGATCGCAATGTCGCAGATTCATGTAGGCGCGCTATCCCAAGGAAATCTTTCCATATGTCAAATCCGTTATGCGCTTTAATGATTATATTAAATGATTGGATTGATTATTAATGTGAAATGAGATTGTGTTTAGAGTGAAAGTCGTTTCACAATTTAAATATTATATTTCATCCGCTTTCACATTCAAAACAGTCTCATCACCTTTCTTATATCATTACTCTCATTTATTCGTAAAACGCAAGCACGAAGGAGCAGACTACTATACAAAGCTTCCGCTAAACATTATGGGTAAGAAGGAGAAGAGCTCAAGTTCTGAGAACAAAGAAATGGCTTCGCTGTACGCAGACACCGCCTGTAACAAGGACGCTGGTATATCTACTTGGGAGGGGATGTATAAACTGTTAGAAGAGGAAAACCCTGTGGTGATAAAAGTTGCAGCTACAGCTGGTTCAAAAGATACGTCTGAAGCAACCCTTAGAGACTTGGCTTGCTCATTTCTACATAGAATAGTAGAAAGACCAAGGATTCTCCCATATACAGACATGGTGAGATGGGTGCTGGATATCACAGATATTTTAGACAGATAATTCAGAACTCCATCGGAAGAGCTAATTGGGTCATTCACCATAGAAGATATAAGATTAATGTATAAGCTGCCAGAACCTTAGGCAACTTTCAACAGGCAATTTATGGAAGAGTTTGCAAAAGAACACTCAAATTTGGCAGAATGCACAAAGGAGTGTACCAAAAGAAGTGAACCATTGAAGAAGAACAAACAAGGTATGTACAGCACGGGTTCGCTTACCTCTCCTTACTGTTTTACTGCTGCCATGTTATGCAGGCTTTTTGGAAAGCCTGACATAAATATGATCTTACCCGAATGGCTTCCCTTGTTGAATGCGGCTGTTAATTCTACAATTGTAGACTGGGCCAAAATCCTATCTGATAATCTCACCACTACTATTTTTCAATACCGGTCTAAACGAAATGTTTCCCAGCGGGTTTATCCGCCTTTTTATTTGTCTGCTTATGTTATGGACGCCATCTGCTATGTCTCTAAATTCCCTGTAATGGGCTGGAAATGGACTATCCACGACCCTTTGCCCATTCATGTGTACCATAAAGAACTATGGGAGTCTGAGTTTATCCCCCATTTTTATCAAATTTGTCATGGAATAATGCTGCCATTGTACAGAACATTGTATAATAAGGATGCCCTGAGGTTATCCTCAGAAACAGAGGTTGATATTCTCCCCGTCGCAAGATGGTTTGGAGAAGAATTGTTCACCTATATTAGGGTTTTTGGAAGTTATGCTTCTCCCCATGTTTTACCCTTATATGTTCCAGATAGACTTGTAGCTCGGGAAATTGCTTATCAGACCTGTAGCCAGGGAGGTATGACAAAAGATTTAAAAGACAAGAAAAAGGGCATTTGGCCACAATTTCCCATAAAATGTGGAACATTTTCACTGTTGGATATTGGTCATGCATTTCATGAGATAGGCAACGTTACATGCCTACAGTTGTTCAAATTCTCAAGAAGGTTATTTGACCAAAATGATATTGTTAAGAATTTTACCAATGCAATCAAAGTAAGGGAATTTGTCGCGGAGCAAGATCTTTTTGATGATATGTTCCAGGCAAGAAATTCATTTAAAGAGGTTTTGAATTCAGCTAGAGAGCAGCTATCTCCAGGGGATTTTCAGGAATTCAAGTTGTACAGAGAAAGGAGACTAATTCCAATTCCTTTAGATAATCTATGCATAGAGCCTGCTAAGGAGCAAACTCCTAGTGTTAGTCTTAACAGCAGTTCAAGCACAGGTAAATCCAAATCAAAATCTGACAGAGATTCTGAACACTCCAATACATCCAAGGAAATGGAAGATAAAATGGAAGAATCCATCAAAGATTCTGCACAATCTAAAGAGATTGCTGAACAGCAAATTTTGATTTCCCAACAAACAAACCCTCCTTCACCCAATGTACAGCAACAGCCAGTCACTATGGAGTTAGATAAAGAATGGGAAACCTTTAATCAATTGATTAATGTAGAAAGACAGAATGTACAAACCCCTGTCCAAACAACCAAAGTTTTGAATGCAGGAACAAGCAGCACAGCCGCAGTAACAGAGCACATACCAATCACACCCTCCTCTGAAATTGTACTTAATGTAGAGGACATTCCTCCTCTGGATGTATTTTATATCCCAAAATACAAGGCAGTAGTAAAGAGACAAAGGAAAAAGAGAAAAATAGAAAGTGCAATTGCTACTGAACCAGAACAAGTAGATGTTTTATGGAAAGATCCTACCACAGAGCCTACTCATAATCTCACTAAGTTATCTCAAATAACAGGAGCTTATGCTTCTGCAACAATTGATAAAGCAGTTGAGATACAACTTTTGTTAGATGAAAAAGAAGAATAGATAAAGGCTCTGCAACAACAATTGCAACAGGTACAGGCCAATCAGGAAGCACAATTAAAACTTGAAGAGCTACAACAACAACTTCAAGAAATCCAAGATCAGCATAAGGATGATCCTAAGCTTCCAGAATTCATTTCAGAAACCATCTCTTTGAACGATCAACTACTGCAACAAGAGGAATTTTTCTGCCAAAAAATATTGCAATGGAATTCTTTGTGCCAAGAGAGCGATAAAATCACAAGTCATGTCGTAGATCTACGAAATGATTATGATTTGATTAATGAAAAGATTAATGATTATCTAGCATGGCAAAAGACAGAAGAAGGCAGAAAAGCTGGTGCACCCATCATTAATGAAAACCACAAAGAAATATTGTTCAGTAATTGGGATGCACAAATCAGAAGAGCAGAAAGGGCAGCAGAGGAGGCATCTACAGCGGAAAATACTCTCACTGATTGTGTAAATGACAATTTACACAAAGCTAACTTGATTTTTGAAATTGTTCCAGGTTATCTCCCACAGGCAAATCAATTGCAAGCAGAATGGAGGCAAAAGGCAGAAGAAAGAGAAAAATCCATCCAAAGGATGACAAGATTGAATTGGGACTCATACTGGATGTACTTGGTAAAGCCACACAGTCAGCACAGTGCACTCAATTGTATTATCAATACTACAGAGAAGATTTCTCCTACGCTTGCCGACTCTGTCTTTTCAGGACAGCTGAATTCTGAAGTCGGTCAACCGCATCTTCTCAAAAACATGCTAGATGCCTACAAGAGAAAATATCAATTTCATAGATAGATAGATTTAGTTTTAATTTCACTGTATTTTAGCCTAGGAAAAGGATGGTCATTGAACCGAATCCTTATTTTTTGTAATAAACTATTTTTAGAGTTACTTAAGTAGTATTTAAACCCCTCTCATGCATTTAGAGAGGGGTCCTGGATCTTAATATTTTTGGACTTGGAGATTGCATTTCTGTACTCCATTGTCTTATATATTTTTTGAAAAAGGATCCACATCTGGTGATTTTCATGCGAAATTATCTTTGAAGTGTTGCATTTCTGGCACATGGAATTTGGTTTGCATTATAGTTACTCGATAGGTATCGGATTACATTTGAGAGTCATCAAGATGGGCAAAGTGTTCCTGTCATTCTTGTTGATCTCTTTTATTTTATGATATTCGTTTTAAAATTGCTATCATTTATATGTATATTTGTTTTCACAACGCTTCCTTTTATATATCATTTCTGAGTATAATTGAAACGTTATTTTCATAATTACATATAGATGGTATACAATGATGAATGCAATATGCTAATATAACTCTGTTTAATTTCTTAAACAGAGTTATCTTTATTTGTTTCTGCACATTTCAATTTAATTAATAATACATTTTCATGGTTATTGTTGAATTGGAACAATCTTAAGTTGTATTCACATATAGCTACCCGGGTTAATGTTAGAACTTCTTTAATCAGCATTTAGCTTAAATTAGATAGTTTTATTTTCAGTTAGTTTAGTCTCATTTCCACCCATCCAATCCAATCCATTTAGTTACAAGGAAACTGGTCCTTTAAATCCAGTCGGAGCCACCATACCAAACGGAAAAGGAGCTGCCTTAAGGTCTCGACCAGATAGTTTTCCCCGATGTTTGAAGCAGAGATTTTCTAGGCTTCAACAGGAACTTGTTTATGGAAAAGTAAATTATTTTAGTGTATTTAAATATGGAGATACTTTTGCTCGAGGTATTTGAAAATATTAGAATTATGAAAAATAAATCATAGATTTATTAAACTCGCTCCAATATTATTTCAATTGATCAACAATTGAAAGATAATCTATATAACAAGGCTAAGCGGTTTCATTAGAGGAAATTCGAGCATAAAAGTGGCCTCCTAAGAAAAAATAATAAAATAATAGTTAAAATAATAAAATAAGAGATATGAGTTTTGGGGGGGGCAAAGAACAAAACTATTTTCTTACCTATATTTTTGGTTTATCTCCGTATCGATTAACCTAAATTTCAAGTGAAGACACTCATTGGATGTGGAATTAAATTCCACATCTAACGAGTACCCATTATGCATACTTTTGAGAAGACCAACATTGATAAAAAGTGAAGATACATTAAAAAGGTATGTTCAACATGTTTATTTTAATGTATCTTCAATTTTTATCAATGTTGATGTTTTCAAAACTATGCATAATGGGTACTCGTTGGATGTGGAATTTAATTCCGCATCCAATGAGTGTCTACCCTTGAAATTTGGGTAAACCTATAAGGAGATAAGCTAAAAATACAAGTAAAAAAACTAGTTTTTCTTATTTTCCCTCCAAAAAATTTACATGTACCTCTTTTAAAATTTAAATAATTTTCATTTGCTTACATATTATGACATGGAAATCATGTAAAACTTTCATGGGAAATTTTAGGTTGAAATTTCCTCTAATGATCCAGAGCAATAATTTGAAAAACTTAATTGTCATTAGCAGGAAAAAAATATAATTTAATTGAGTTCAACATGATTAGAGTTGAAGCCATTAAACCAAACAATGATACTTTAGTTTTTGTTTATTGCATTAAAAATTAATCTTCCAAGTGGTATACTTCGTTGAAGGGTCAACCTAGAGAACCCGATGAATGAGGTAAAAGGACAAATCACTATGATTACAATTGATGACAAATTATTATGTATATGACATATTTTTAACTTTTACCAATGTTAAGATTAATAGAACACATATTCAGGAGATGCATCTCCCTAATGGATCCATAGAATAACTCTTCATTGGTTGGAACATGCAATAAATGTTTTAGTTCAAATCCTCAAGTTTGATGGTTTAGTAAAAATCCAACAAACATTGTGATGGATTAATAGAACTTTTCATATATCTCATCTGTATATCCCAGCTATTTACAAAAGAGTTATGTTATAATTATCTCAAGATTATACTTGAATTGTTTCACATTCACAACTAAGGCACGCTAGCAAAATCAACTTTTTTTGAAAGTATGAATGCGGTGCTAGTTAGAAATAGATCAAGCACATTGGCCAAATATTTCCAGAATGAAGATGATTATAAGGAACGAAAATGTATTTTTCTACACTGGAGAGGGTAGGAGAACGAGGGATTCACATGAAAATTAAAGATGAATATGTTCGTTGTTGAGGTGCAACATGAGAACAATGGAGGAAATAGAACCCACACACCCTGATTTCAATTCTAAATGACTTGGAAAACATCAACTCAATATGATTTTTATCATTATCATATTGTATTCTCATATTCTACCTCTCAAAATGATATTTTTATCGAACATCATTTTAGAGGAGAGGGAAAGCATACAATGGTAAATAAAGCTAGAGGGAGGGATTTGTGCATGAGGAACAAAAAATTTAGAGACTTAATAAAATAATTGGAATGTGAGGATAAACCACTAAATTTTTCTTAATATATATTAAATATATTACCTATTTCGCAAATATTGTTTTGGCGAGGGTGTGAATAATACATTGCATATTTATTTAAAAAATATCTCAGGAACAAGATTTTATAGCCAAGAATATAACCTATGTGATCTAGGTGGATATTGGTGGCCACTCGCCTATTCCACTTAGGGACCCACCTCTATTTCTTTCATTTTTTTAGTTTCCTTAATATTAACACAGTTTAATATTTTAAGTAGTTTTTTGGGTCCTGAACTTCTAGAGTTGTTTCAAGGCCCAACATCAGTATATGACCCATAGTTTTTACTCAAAAGTTGTATTCTTTGGATAGATATTTCTAACAAGGTATCGAGCGTGTCAAACGAATATCGTATGCCAAAGTTACCTCCCCGGGAAGTTGATGTACAAATTTACCTAACAGGACCCATAGTTTTCGCGCTTCATCTCCTAGGGCTAGGTTTTTGGATGTTTATGGTTTTCCATTGTTTCTAAATAATAAATAGGCTCTCAAGCCTCATTCTAACACAGTTCATAGGCCTGTAGCCACCACATATCTTCTCATAGATAATATATCAGCGCCCTAGATAGTATATTTCCATTGTGTCTATAAACAAATTTAAGTTCTTTGATATTAATGAAATGAAGTGTTATTTCCATTGTATATTTGTATTTATGGTTATATATGTATTCTATTGCATTCTTGCATAAATCTGGATCAATGAGACCAAATATGGACTCTCCAAACAACAAAGACTTAAAGATCCTCTGCCATTAAATCTTGGAATTGTTGAACCCTTAGTTAAACTGAGAGGGGGGGTGAATCAGTTTAACACATACATGGACTTTTAAAACTTTCTCTTAAATCTTATTTACACCTTCACTTCATGATCAACTTAAAATGTGAATAATCTTTATTAGTGAGCAGCAAGTATCAAACATATTTGTTAATGTAACATCAGTCTTAATATGTGAGCGACAAGTATTAAGCAGATTAGATAAACCACATCAACACATAGACATCATGCACAGAGACACCATATATAAGTGGAAACCCGTAAAGGGAGAAAAACACATCTTATTATTGTTGTGATGCAAAGGCAAGCTCCAACTCCCTCTCACCACTGATTTTCTGTAGGCACCAATCTACAGGAGGCTCCTACCTCAATTCTGCAAGCTACAACTTGCAAGGAAGCTCCAACTCCAATCAATTTTCTGCAAGCACCAACCTACAGGAGGCTCCAACCTCAGTTAGCTACAACTGACATCTATCAAGCTACAACTTGATAGGGAAGCTCCAACATCCTTACTCTTTCAAGAGAGAAACACTTGCTGATTTACCTTGGATATCAACTCTGTTTTGTTCCAATTGCTATGCTGTTCATCTATTCTCATATCCGTCGTGTATCATCTCTGCATCTTCTCAGATTCTCTATCAGCTTCTCCTTCTTCTCTGCTCAGCTCCTCTTTCTTCTCTGCTTCACTGCTTGATTATTTTCACTCACTCTTTCTCTCCCTTCTTCCTCTATGCATATCAAAATGATATTACTTATAGAAATCCTCACATGACTATTTGTATTCCTCTAGGAATTCGAAATGGATTGTCATACCGCTTGGTCTTCTGCCTCCTCATTTCTTTATCCAACTCAATTTAAATCATAATAATATGTACAAAATTTCCATGCTACAGTGGGAGTTTTCTTTTCCTTAGGATACTTGCCTTTGCATCACAAACAATAAAAAATTATTTACAACATTTACATTCACATTTTTAATTACATATTTCAATATCACTTAGCTCCTCTTCTGAACTTTGGCTTTACTGGATTTTGTCTTTTTCTACTATTGTTAAGAAACCGTTCTGCATACACTTTGTTCACTGTCATCAGCATATTCCCTGTTTTCTATGCTTATTCACCTGTCCAACACATTCCTGTACATATTTCTGTCAGGCCTGTAACCTCTGTGTATCTCTGCATGCTCTCCTCTTCCTTTTTTTCTTTTCCATAATTGCATTCAAGTTTCATAACCCATCATTTTCCAAGTCTGGACAATCTCACAATCTCTGCTTTGTTCTACGCTGGTAGTTTCAATGCTTAAATCTGAAGTGTTAATAAATCAACCATATTCACAGTAATTTTCAATATTTCACTTATCTGTGTGTAAATGCATCCCAATATTTCATTGCCCAATAATTTTCCCAATCCGGGCAATCTCCAACTTCTCTTTAATTCCATGCTGGAAAATTCAATTAAATAAGGCTGGGTTATTAAACCATGTAAATTGACCTCGGCAGGTACATATATCAACCCACGTAACATATCCATATATCTATTTCTGTTGGAATGTAATTTCCAACTGCCACCAAGTCGCAGACGGTAGCATGGATGAACAGGTGCAGAGGTTTAAACAGCGCACAGGTTAAAGGAGATCAACGAAGTGCGGGGGGTAAAACAACGCGGAGGTTAACGGGAAGGCACCCCCCGTAGTTGACTGGCCGATCGCGGTTGACCAAGTGATCAATGGTTGTGGTGAACTACAAGGCCTCACCCCAGCTGCTGCGTACGGACAAAGTGGAGCCCCCGTAACCACCAGGAGAGGTGGCTCCGCCCACGGGCAGCCAGCGCGCCACCAATATGCCACCACCGCGAAGAATCTGGCTTAATCTTTGTGCGCTTTTATTAAACCTCACGCATCTTTGTTTAATGATCTCCGTCCGATGCTCCTCCGCCAGATCGACGGTTTATATCCATTCCGCTCGGCGTCTTTGGTCGGTGTATAACACGTGAAATTGCAAGTTAAACGGTGGCTTCCAATACCGCCTATGCCACGTGTCACGAAGTCTATGGAATTGCTGCGATTTCTGCAAAACCACCTTACGGTCGAAAGGTGGTGCGGAATTGGGAAATCCGCCTCCGTGAACCCGCTCGTGGTTTCAGTCCCCTCATGGTTCCTCCGGTCAAGGTTCCGGTTCTCCTTTATTATTTATATATTTTTTTACGACTATGGTTCTTCCTTTGACTATGGTTTCGTGTCTGACTCTGGTTCCGCCTCCATTGATACTGTAGTCAATACATGGTTTCCTGTTATAAAAGGTTCTTTTATACTCTAACGCAGAGTTCCACCATACATAACCCTTGCACCATACATAACACAGTTTCGTTTATTCTTATGCAGAGGTTTATTATGCATTTCTTATAAATACTCTGCTACAGGGTCTCATTCATACGGAATTCTTGTCACAGGGTTTGTATATTCTCCCCACAAGCACATACAGTTTGGACAGTTACACTGGGACAATTTCCTCATATGATTCGACCAAGAACACATAAAGTCACACATGGAACTTATTCACAATTCTTCATAAACAGATATATGTATATATGTTGCTTGTACTCCAGCCCTCTTCTTCCATTTAAGCAATACTCCAACTCATCCCCAAGCATATTAAGTCTTTACTACAAATTTAGTCTATCATTGATGAATAATTGCTCAATAATTCATCTGCAAACTGTATTAAACCCCTAATTCATAGATAAACCAATTCTACTTCAATTCCTCTGTTTCTTCTGCTGCCTTTGCTACTTCTCTGTCTCTTTTGCCTTATGGATAGTTTAGGTGTTGCTCCTGTCTTTACCTTTGCCATCTCCCTTGCCATCTCCTTTCCTTTGCCATCAATGACAACATTTCCAACAGTCTCCCCCTTTGGCATTGATGGCAACACCCCCACTAATAATCCTATGCTTCTTCTGCTTTCCTTTTAGAAGCCCCTTTTTGTTTTTCCTCCCCCTTTGACATCAATGGAAAAGGGTTTCTCATTTCCTAGTTTTCTTTCTGCATTTCTCTCTCTGAGTTATGTTTAGGCCCTCTTCTGCTGACTTTGTACCATTCTGCTCTAGACTGATGTATAAGACTTGTTGAGAGAACACTTTGAGGATTATTGGGCTTGAATATACATTGTAAATTGATACAATCCAAAGCACAGTCTCCTTTTACTAGTATAAGGCTGAAAGTGAGGATAATGATCCTTCATAGAACACATTGTACCAGATTTATTTAATCAGAGATGTATGATTAGATCAAGAACTAAAATACTGAGAAGGCTTCAAATATGCTTCTGTCTCTGTCTGATGTAGTGAGCTAATATATTTCTGTTGAAGAAGATTGTAGATTTAATAAGTCTTTTCCTTCAATACTCATCTGCAGTCCCACACCTGTTCAATTATGATAATGATGCCAATATATCCTTTTATTTCTATGGTACACCTTTCCTGCCTGTTGGTGATGATATGAGCTAGGATGTTGACAAGGATATTACATTTAAATACTGAAAGGTCCTTGTTGATGTTGTGAACAATGAATCAAACCAGAGTTTACATCTTATTATAAGAATAGGCAATATCTTTCAATATTAGAGGCCCACTAACTTTCCTTCTTGTACAATGTGCTTTCAAAACAAACCCTTCAATGCATTGGTCAGTTTCACTTATCAACTATGCAGTTTTATTTATGACATAATGGTATGTATGTCAATAATCAATCTCTCTTTAAAGGTGGATTACCATTTAATCCTTTGTGCTGAAGTAGGATTTAGATGATTTAAAAAAAAACTTTTGAGCTTCAGATGGTAATCACAGTTAGTCCTTTACTCTTCAGATACTTTGACTGTTATATCAAAATGAACTTCCACAAAAGCATAGTCAATATGTTTAATTGAAAACTCAGCTAACAAACTTCATCCAATTTATGAACAATCTTCAGATAGAGGCCTTGAAGATATATGTACTGACTTCAAGAACGCATTCAGTTATATATATAGAAACAGAGACTTCTTTAATGTCTAATATAATGTTTCAAGTGTAAACAAAGCACTGATATTTTAGCTCTATTATTGACCTTTTCATGCTGAATGCAGATAACCTTGGGAATTTTACCTTGATGCAATCTTGCCATAGTCCTTTGATCCTGTGGACCTATTGTTGGCAATATGATGCAGAGTGTTTTCCTTGATGGCAACCCACTAAATGAAGATGAAGACTTGCGACTGTTGACATGTGTTGTCCTTGATGGCAAACCACCTGTTGAAGTTATTCTTGACTTGATGAACTTGGTAAATGATGTAAATCTGATATAATATGATGTTTGTTGACAATATGATGCTGAGTGTTGTCCTTGAAAGGAAACCCACTTGATGAAGATAATGGCAGCTTACTGGATGAAGTTGTGCTTGATAGAATATGTCTTGTACAGAAGGCAATGAAGAAAGGAATTCAACATGTGCTAGATCTATGATGAAAAGAGTATGTCTCAAGGCATACGCGGATCTATCTAAGGGAAGTCGCGTATGCACGCGGGAAACAACGTTCCAAGTCGCGTATGGGCAAAAGCGCTCATAAAGTGGGGCCCGTGGTATTGAAGGCTCATGGTATTGTTTTGACTCATGGTATTGAAAAAGGGGCCCGTGGTATTGAAGGCTCATGGTATTGATTTGGCTCATGGTATTGAAAAAGGGGCCCGTGGTATTGAAGAAGGATAAACCTATATAAAGAGAAGAAATTCATTATGCAAATCATGAGTGTGGGTGCAAGATGTCTGAGCTTGAATGAATACTTCTCTCTGAAGTAGATCTGAATGGAAAGGGTTACACTTGAAGATAAATCTGAATGTATGATGCACCAATGATGAAGAAGGGGATCTAGATCTGAAATGTACTTGTATCTACTAGATCTGTTTATGGAAGGCTTAGATCTAAATTGAGGCGAACATCTGTCTGAAGTAAAAAGCGTAAATCTAAACTGAACATCTGATCTGAAGAAGTATGCTGCTCTATAATGATTGAAGATCTATACGCTGCTTAGCCACAGAGGAAGCGCGTATATACGCGGCTTCACTGAAGAGAAAGCGCGTATGCGCAATGAAATATGTACTGAGGTATACGCTGGTTGATGAGGACGAAAGCACGTATATACGCGACATAAGTGAAGTGAAAGCGCGTATGAAAACTAGGGTTTGCTGAAGATTGTGGTAAGAAATGTACGATGCATTACGCTGGTTGCGTGCTTGTGCGATTGAGTTATATGTCATTTCATGGTTGGCTGTGCCAAAGTTTGGAAAGGGTCCAGTCTAGAAATATGATGAAATGTGGCCTGCAAGTGGTGTTCTATTGAAGTTGTTGGATCCAGTGTGAAAATTGATGAAACGTGGTCCAAGGTGGTGCTGAGGGTTGTAGCCTTCAGTCAGGGGGTCGTAGCTCCCTTCCAGGTGAGGCTGGTAAACGAGATCGGGGGGTCGTAGCTCCCTTCCAGGAGAGGCTGGTAAACGAGATCGGGGGGTCGTAGCTCCCTTCCAGGAGAGGCTGGTAAACGAGCGCAGGTGGGTGCCTGCGTGCTGGTAGAGTCTGCACCAGCACATATGTTGTAAGATGTTTTCTCTATAATAAAATATTGAAGGCTGAGCAACTGCAGCGGTGGTTTTCTCTCGACTTGGGTTTCCACCTAAAATCCTGGTGTTCATGTTTGATGCTTTGTGTGATGGTTTACTCTGTTCTTACTGCACGTGTTTACTGTTTATTAATCATCTGATGATTGAATGATGGAATGATTCAAGTAAAGAACTAATGACATACTTAGATATCTGTGTGTACGCGAGTTTGATAAAGGGTATCCGCATATATACGCGAGTCTGTTTCAGGAAAGTAGCGTATGTGTTTTAGAAGCAAGAAAAAGTAAAATTTTTGTATATGCTGTAAATACTGATTCACCCCCCCGCTCAGTATTTTTCCCAACAATTGGTATCAGAGCAGGTCCTTGTGCAGAAGCTTGATCGCTTAAAGGAGATCTGTCGCAATGGGAAGTCAAGAAGGAGTAATGTCTATAAAGCCACCTCTATTCAATGGAAGCAATCTGATATTCTGGAAGGTACCAATGAAAGCTTATCTGCAAAATCTTAGTGCAAAAGTATGGGCAATATTGAAAGGATGTGAACAAGAATTTAGAGAAGAAAAGGATACTTTTGTGGATGCTCTAGAAGACAATAATATTCGTGAAGAAAACACTCAACTCAAAGTAAGCCTAGAAGAAAAGAACATAATCATAGAGACTCAAGAAAATCAGCTTGATTCAAAAGAAAAACGCATTGAGGAATTGGAGTGTGAAGTAGTAAATCTAAGAAAAGATAATGAGAAAGTGAAATCTCTCAATCTTAGATTTGCTAAAGGTTCAGAAACCTTAGATGAGATTATCAAGGTACAACGGTCCCCTCTTATAAAAACAGGTCTTGGATATACTGGGGAATCTTCCCAAACATCAGCACCAAATTTTCTAAAAGCAGCCACAGCTGGTTCTCTACATTCAGTCACTCAGCAGGGGAACAAAGGAACTTTACAGGTAAAGCATGATCATCTCAATTCAAGAAACACTAACAGGGAGATCTTTCAAAATGGATACAACCAACAGGTAAACTCTAATAGAAGATTTCATGATCACAGAAATTTCTACTTCAATGGACAATGTTTCTCATGTCATAATTTTGGTCATAAAACTGTTCAATGTGTTGCATATAAAACCATCATGACAAGAGAAGCAAGAAAGATAAGGATGAATGATGAACCAAAGAAGAACACCTATAACAACTTTTCTCCTCTTCAAAACGAAGTTGAATGTTCTTATTGCAATAAATTTGGTCATGAAGAATTTGAATGCAGGAGCAAGGTCCAGCCAAAAGAGCATGTTCCCTCAAGCTCTAAAGTGTGGAAAAAGAAAGAAATACCCGTTGAAAATTGTGAGATAGCGTTATTTGCAGAGGGTGAAGAAAATCAATGGTACATTGATAGTGGGTGTTCAAGACACATGACAGGTGACAAAAGCAAACTTCATACTTATAATGCTCTAGAAAAGGAAAAGAAAGTTACATTTGGAAATGATACTCCTGTTGTAATTAAAGGAAAAGGGTCAGTTTTTCTAAAAGAAAAGGTGAAGGCTAAAGATGTCATGTATGTGGATGGATTAAGGCATAACCTTTTAAGTGTTAGTCAAATGTGTGATCAAGGAGCAGAAGTGGTCTTCAGTTCCAAAGAATGTATGGTTCGTGATCTTGATACAGGTAAAATCATTATAAAAGGAAAAAGAAATCCAAGCAACTTGTATGTACTAAACGGCATAGATCAATGTTACTTGAGCAAGTCTTCAGAAAATTGGCTATGGCATAGAAGGCTGGGGCATCTGAGTTTCTCTCAAATCAACAAAGCAAGCAAACTTCAAGCTGTTCGTGATCTTCCCAAGGTCAATCTTCTAGAAAGTACCATATGCAAATCTTGTCAATTTGGTAAGCAGACCAGAGTTCGATTTAATGCCAAATAAGGATCATCAAGTAAGCCTCTTGAACTCATTCATACTGACATCTGTGGACCTATGAGGAAAAAGTCATTACGTGGGGAAGAATACTATATCCTATTTATTGATGATTACTCCAGAATGTGTCAGATCGGGTTTATTAAACACAAAGATGAAGCTTTTGAAAATTTTCAGAATTTCAAAGCACTGGTAGAAAATGAATTGGATTTAAAAATCAAGTGTCTTAGATCTGATCGAGGAGGAGAATATTCATCAAATGAATTCTTTGAATTTTTTGAACAACATGGCATTAAAAGACAGTTCTCTGTAGCAGGCACTCCACAACAAAATGGTGTAGCAGAAAGAATGAATAGAACAATTGTTCAAATGGCTAGAGCTATGCTTGCTGACTCTAATGTTCCTGACATGTTCGGGAGTGAAGCAGCACATACAGCAGTTAACATTCTCAACAAGGCTCATGTTCGGGTAAATAGTGACAAAACTCCACATGAACTCTGGTATGGTAATTCTCCCACTGTGAAGCATTTTAAAGTTTTTGGAAGTAGATGCTTTATCAAAAATAATGATGAAAAGCTTGGCAAGTTTGAACCTAGATCAGATGAAGAGATATTTCTTGGTTACTCATCTTCAAGCAAAGCATTCACATGTTACAATAAGAGGCTTCGAAAGGTTGTTGAATGTATTGATGTTGTTATTTATGAGTCTCCTGCAGCTCCTAAAGAAGAAAAATAAACAACAAAATAAGATGATAGCAACATATGGCCTTCTACATCAGATGGAAATAATATAGACAGTGAATCCAATGAAGAACCTGAAAATGATCTATCTGAAAAAGCTCCATCCAGAGACGTTCAAAAGAATCATCCTGAATCTCAGATTTTGGGAGACAAGGAATCAGGTGTACGAACAAGGAGAACTTTTGTGGGATCTTCTAGTCATCAGGCACTTCTATCCACAATTGAACCACTCAATGTCAATCAAGCTAGCAAAGATGAATGTTGGAACCAAGCCATGAATGAAGAGATTGATCAAATTGAAAAGAATGACACTTGGGAATTGGTACCAAGACCACATGATAAAAATGTCATTGGAACTAAATGGATTTTCAAGAACAAGTTAAATGAGAATGGGGATGTTGTAAGAAACAAAGCTAGATTGGTTTGCAAAGGGTATACTCAGCAAGAAGGTATAGACTTTGAAGAAACTTTTGCTCCTGTAGCTAGACTTGAAGCCATAAGAATGTTTCTTGCTTTTTCAAGTTATCAACAAATCAAAGTTTATCAAATGGATGTTAAATCTGCTTTTCTTAATGGTGATCTAGAAGAAGAAGTATATATAGAACAACCGGAAGGATTCATTTTGGAAAATGATGAAAATCTTGTTTGTAGACTTAAAAAGGCTCTATATGGTCTCAAACAAGCTCCAAGGGCATGGTATTATCGTCTTGACAAATATCTTCATCAACAAGGATTTTCAAAGGGGTCTGCTGATAGCAACTTATACACAAAAGTTGAAAATGATAAACTTTTGATTGTGGTTGTATATGTTGATGATATCATTTTTGGGTGCAATGAAGAATCTATGAGTCAGAAATTTGCTTCTGTTATGCAGCAAGAATTTGAAATGTCCTTACTTGGAGAACTAACATTCTTTCTTGGCTTACAAGTGCATCAAACTGCAGACGATATATTCTTATCACAAGCAAAATAGCTCAAGAAAATTTTGAAGAAGTAAGAATGAAAACCTGTAAGTACGCCAATGATAACCAGATGTAATCTCAGTTCTCATGATGATTCTCCCACGGTAAATCAACCAGAATACAGATCAATGATAGGAAGCCTGCTTTATCTCACTGGGACTAGACCAGACATTATGCATGCAGTTGGGATTGTAGGAAGATTCCAAGCTAATCCAAAAGAGTCTCATCTTCAGGCTATCAAAAGAATATTCAAATATCTACAAGGAACTCAAGATTTTTGTCTATGGTATCCGAAGAATGCTGATCTTACTCTTCATGCTTACACTGATGCAGATTGGGCTGGAAGTGTTGATGATCGGAAAAGCACTAGTGGTGGTGCATTCTATATGGGACCCCGGTTAGTATCTTGGTTCATCAAGAAGCAAAATTCTATTGCCTTATCTACAGCAGAAGCAGAATATGTGGCTGCCGCATCTTGTTGCACTCAACTCCTTTGGATGATGAAAACCTTACAAGATTTTCAAATCAAGTGTACACCTCCTGTCCCCATTATGTGTGATAATACAAGTGCCATCAGTATCTCAAAGAATCCTGTTATGCATTCGAAGACCAAGCACATTCCCATCAAATATCATTTCCTACGTGAACAAGTGCTTGAGCAAAAATTGAAGTTGGAGTATGTTCCCTCCAAAGAACAAGTTGCTGATATCTTTACCAAACCTCTGCCCAGGGAAGCGTTCGAGTATCTAAGACAGAAGCTGGGAGTGTTCTCTGCCAGTCAAAAGAGAAAATCTGCATAAATTTTAGAAGATGATAGTGGATACGTGGGTTTCATGAAACACAGTCGCGTATATACGCGATCTCATGCACAGAAAGCCGCGTATGTCTGATTGCTGACAATTTTTGCTTGGAGTCAGCTCTCTTCAGCACAGCTGCAGTGCTGTTTGGTATCTCTGATACTGATTGGTATCTCTAGTGGTGTTCCAGTTCTCATAATTCTATTTCTCATGTTGTTGATAAAAATGCCTTGATGATTTGTTGGTGAAAGTGTTCAGGATGCAAAAACTAAGGGGGAGCCTTAGTCACATGAAAAGGATGCTTGGATGCACAGATTCAGGGGGAGAAGTGACATTGCTGAGTATAATGCATTGTTGGCATTATGGTGGTTCTGAAATATGTTCTCTTTCTTGAGGACCTTCTAGTGTTGAAAAGTCATATTTGTATCTTGATGAAAAGGTCATTGTATTTTTCAGTCATGTAAGGACTTGTCAAAATTTGTAAACCCACTTGGTTGGGTAGCTGAGTCAATTTTTTTTTTGGAAACCCACTTGGTTGGGTAGTTGAGTCTCATATCTAAATCCACTTGGATGGATCTTTGATGTAAGTATGAGTCATTGGTGATAGGAAATTCGTAGAGTCATGTACTTTATTGAAAAATATGTTTGAAGATTCAACATGAACTCAGGGGGAGCTTGGTCACCTCTGTATATATCAGATCTGCAGAACACTTCTTCCACATGAGGAGAAAAGGAGGAGAGTATGTTGGTTTTTGATCCGCCCTTTGCCCTTGATGTCAAAGGGGGAGAGTGACATGGTGTTTGATTGGTGCCAAAAATGGAGAGAGTGACATGGTGTCATTGTATTCTTAATGTACCTATCTGTTGTGGTAACGTGTTTGATTGGTGTCAAAAATGGAGAGAGTGACATGGTGTCATTGTATTCTTAATGTACCTATCTGTTGTGGTAACACCATCGTGGTTGCCATCAAGTCCAAAGGGGGATATTGTTGGCAATATGATGCAGAGTGTTGTCCTTGATGGCAACCCACTAAATGAAGATGAAGACTTGCGACTGTTGACATGTGTTGTCCTTGATGGCAAACCACCTGTTGAAGTTATTCTTGACTTGATGAACTTGGTAAATGATGTAAATCTGATATGATATGATGTTTGTTGACAATATGATGCTGAGTGTTGTCCTTGAAAGGCAACCCACTTGATGAAGATAATGGCAGCTTACTGGATGAAGTTGTGCTTGATAGAATATGTCTTGTACAAAAGGCAATGAAGAAAGGAATTCAGCATGTGCTAGATCTATGATGAAAAGAGTATGTCTCAAGGCATACGCGGATCTGTCTAAGGGAAGTCACGTATGCACGCGGAAAACAACGTTCCAAGTTGCGTATGGGAAAAAGCGCTCATAAAGTGGGGCCCGTGGTATTGAAGGCTGATGGTATTGTTTTGGCTCATGGTATTGAAAAAGGGGCCTGTGGTATTGAAGGCTCATGGTATTAATTTGGCTCATGGTATTGAAAAAGGGGCCCGTGGTATTGAAGAAGGATAAACCTATATAAAGAGAAGAAATTCATTATGCAAATGATGAGTGTGGGTGCAAGATGTCTGAGCTTGAATGAATACTTCTCTCTGAAGTAGATCTGAATGGAAAGGGTTACACTTGAAGAAAAATCTGAATGTATGATGCACCAATGATGAAGAAGGGGATCTAGATCTGAATTGCACTTGTATCTACTAGATCTGATCATGGAAGGCTTAGATCTGAATTGAGGCGAAAATCTGTCTGAAGTAAAAGGGTAAATTTGAACTGAACATCTGATCTGAAGAAGTATGATGCTCTATAATGATTGAAGATCTATACGCTACTTCACCGCAGAGGAAGCGTGTATATACGCGGCTTTGCTGAAGATAAAGCGCGTATGCGCAATGGAATATGTACTGAGGTATACGCTGGTTGATGAGGACGAAAGCACGTATATACACGACATCAGTGAAAGGAAAGCGCGTATGCAAAATAGGGTTTGCTGAAGTCTGTGGTAAGAAATGTCTGATTTGTTCTGCTGGTTTACTGATATCTGTCAGTGAGTTATATGTATCTGTTTCATGGTTGACTGTGCTTAAAAGTATGGAAAGGGTCCAGTCTGAAAATATGATGAAATGTGGCCTGCAAGTTGTGTTCTATTGAAGTTGATGGATCCAGTGTGAAAATTGATGAAACGTGGTCCAAGGTGGTGCTGAGGGTTGTAGCCTTCAGTCAGGGGGTTGTAGCTCCCTTCCAGGTGAGGCTGGTAAACGAGATCGGGGGGTCGTGGCTCCCTTCCAGGAGAGGCTGGTAAACGAGTCAGGGGGTTGGAGCTCCCTTCCAGGAGAGGCTGGTAAACGAGCGCAGGTGGGTGCCTGCGTGCTGGTAGAGTATGCACCAACACATATGTTGTAAGATGTTTTCTCTATAATAAAATATTGAAGGCTGAGCAACTGCAGCGGTGGTTTTCTCTCGACTTGGGTTTCCACCTAAAATCCTGGTGTTCATGTTTGATGCTTTGTGTGATGGTTTACTCTGTTCTTACTGCACGTGTTTACTGTTTATTAATCATCTGATGATTGAATGATGGAATGATTCAAGTAAAGAACTAATGACATACTTATATATCTATGTGTACGCGAGTTTGATAAAGGGTATCCGCGTATAAACGCGAGTCTGTTTCAGGAAAGTAGCGTATGTGTTTTAGAAGCAAGAAAAAGTAAAAGTTTTGTATATTCTGTAAATATTGATTCACCCCCCCCCCCCTCTCAGTATTTTTCCCAACACCTATATCATACTGGTGCTCCACTGATAATGCTTGGTAATCTGTTGATAAGCATGGTTCTCGTACCTAACCATCAATTGATATTATTTTGATAAAATATGCAGAGATTTCACTTTAGCTTGCACATTTACCCATAATTTAAGACTTCCTTCATAAATTCTTCTATTGAGCTTTCCATTGTTCACCTCAACAGTCATTAACTATTTTCTTATTCTGTCATTCTGTTCAAAGGAATGTCACTGCATTTTCCTTTGCTATGACAATTCCAGAATCATTGCTTCTTTATATTGCTTTATATATACCACTTCAACTGTTCTGACATGATGATCTTCAGAAGGACATCTTCAATTTCTATACTATGAGTCTTCATGGGCTGATTACTCAGAGATTTGTCACTTATTTGATTTCATTCCTCCAAGGAGACTTTTCATAGATCAATTATGTACTGACATCAAGATAGAAGACTCTTTTCTTACTTAATCTTCTTAATGTGATTCATTGTTAATTCTAGTAGAATGATACACAATGTGATCAATACTTAATGTGCTGATGTCTTCCAAGATTAAATGTTCATAGCTGATGTTCTCTCTACCACCAAGGCTTCTTACTGTCTTCTCTTCTTTCATCAATTTGTCTGCTACTTAATACTTTAGATGATCTTCTTCCTCTATAGTCTTCTTTTAGAGAAATTTTCTTTCCCTTCCTAATCTTATAACTGTTTTCATTCCAAGGATCTCTTCTCAGGCTAATTTCATGGGGTCTATATATGAACTGCTCTCCCCTTGGGATGTTGCTTCATATTTGTCACTAGATGGATTTGAGCTTTGTTTCCTAGAGCAGCTCCCCCTAAGACTATGAAGGATTCATTATGTTATTGAGGTAATAGGCTCCCCCTTTCTCTTTTCCTTCCATAATTTATTGGGGTTCTTCATAATGTCTGCACTTCTTTTAAATTCATAGTTTTGTTTGATTTGATTTGATCCCATCATCTGTCTAGAGTTCTTTAATGTATATGGCAGATTGCAGTGTTTTGCTTTGTGACCAAGTTTGAGGCATACATAACATCTTATTTGACCAATATGCATTTGAGCTGATGTATAATATTTTGTTTCTCTTCTTGGATATATTTTACAATCAACAATTTTATGTCCAAAATTATTGCATGCATAACAATAGCCATGGAAATGATTTGTGTACCTGGTGAAAGATTGTTCCTTCCATTTGATTGCTTGAGGGATTCTTCTCTTTTGCTGCATCCTTTGCTGATTGGATTGGATTGGATTTGTCTTGCAATATGTTGCATTATGTCCTTGTTTGTGGCAGGAGAAACATGTGCTATTTTTCATAGGAGGGAGGAACCTCCTTTGACATCTTCCGAATTTGTTCAATACATCCTTAGGAGCATATGAGCCTTCAGCAATTGATTGTTTCATCTTATCATTCTCTGTTCTTTCATTTTGCTGCTTGATTCTATTTGTTTCTCTGCAACTCATTTTCTTGCTAGATTCTATTTTTGTAGGAATCTGCTGAGTTGCTTTATTATCTTTTACAGCCTTCACAAAGATAATTTTCTTGTTATCTTCTACCTTGGGCTTACTAGTTTTTCCTTCATATACTCCCAGCCTTTATGAGAGGTGACCTTTGTGCATTTAGAATCTGATCCAACTGTTCAGAGCTTTTCATTAGAGGTGTATTCATTGATAGTTCTCTTTGGGATTTTTCTAAGTTCTTTCTTAGGCTTACTACTTCTTCTTCCAATCTTTCACATTCGTGACTTTTCTCTCTCATTTGTTGCAGCAGAGTGTCTTCTACTTTCTTTGCCTCTTCAATCTGTGTCTTCAGGAAAATAATTTCTTTTCTGTCTTCATATTCTTTCTCATCACATATTTGTACCAATATCTTAAGGTCTTTGTTTTCATTCTTCAATTTTTCTATTTCAGTCAGAGCTGTGTCAAGTTTGGCTTTTTCTTCTGCTGTGATTTTTTCATGGCTCTTAATACCATTCACACTAGCAAGTACCTCATTTGATTGAACATCTTCCTTTTGACATGAATTTTTCTTCTTCTTGATTCTCTTCTCCTTCTTGACAATGTAATCCTCAGTGTCTACTCCATGGATGAAATGCAATCTATCCCAGATTTCTTTTGCAGAGTCTAGATCCATTATCAACTAAAAGTTGTTATATTGTCATATATCACATTTTCCTTGGCATTCTCTGTTGTTCTTTCATGATAGAAGTCTTTAATATGAAATAACCATCACATACAAGCTTCCATACTTCAGGTTGATAAGCCAATAATCCTGTTTTAACCTTATCTCTCCATTCAGGAAAGTTTGTTGTATTTAACACAGACACATTTTGATAGTCCATGACTTAGCCAAATCTCCTTCAAGCTATTAATATTACACCAAAGGAACCTGCTTTGATACCAATTGTTGAACCCTTAGTTAAACTGAGAGTGGGGGGGTGAATCAGTTTAACACATACATGGACTTTTAAAACTTTTCTCTTAAAACTTATTTACACATTCACTTCATGATCAACTTAATATGTGAGAAATCTTTATTAGTGAGCAGCAAGTATCAAACAGATTTGTTAATGTAACGACAGTCTTAATATGTGAGAAACAAGTATTAAGAAGATTAGATAAATCACATCAACACATGCACAAAGACACAAGATATAAGTGGAAACCCATAAAGGGAGAAAACCACATCTTATTGTTGTTGTGATGCAAAGGCAAGCTCCAACTCCCTCTCACCACTATTTTCTGCAGGCACCAACCTACAGAAGGCTCCAACCTCAATTCTGCAAGCTATAACTTGCAAGGAAGCTCCAACTCCCATTAATTTCTGCAGGCCGGCATCCAGCTACGAGGCTCCAACCTCGATGTTCTAGTGACATCTATCTGACTACAACTTGATAGGGAAGCTCTAACTTCCTTGCTGAAAACATGACACCGGTTATACCTGGATATCGGCTGTTTTCTGTTCCGTGCCATGTTGTTCATCTGTTTTCATGTCACTTACCATGTGTCTACTGCATCTTTTCAGATTCTCTATCAGCTTCTCCTTCTTCTCTGCTTCACTACTTCATTTCTACATTCTCTTCAGTCACTCTCTCTTACCTCTTCTAACACACCTTTTTCATATCAAAATGATATTACTTATAGAATTTCTTGATGACTGTTTGTTTTCCTCTAGGAATTCAAAATGGATGGTCATACCCCTTGGTCTTCTGCCTCCTCATTTCTTTATCCAACTCAATTTAAAATCATAATAATATGTACACAATTTCATGCTACAGTGGGATTTTGTCTTTTCCTTAGGATACTTGCCTTTGCATCACAAACAATAAAAAATTATTTACAACATTTACATTCACATTTTTAATTACATATTTCAATATCACTCAGCTCCTCTTCTGAACTTTGGCTTTACTGGATTTTGTCTTTTTCTACTGATGTTAAGAAACCGTTCTGCATACACTTTGTTCACTGTCATCAGCATATTCCCTGTTTTCTGTGCTTATTCACCTGTCCAACTCATTCCTGTACATATTCCTATCAGGCCTGTAACCTCTGTGTATCTCTGCATGCTCTCCTCTTCCTTTTTTTCTTTTCCATAATTGCATTCAAGTTTCATACCCCATCATTTTCTAAGTCCGGACAATCTCACAATCTCTACTTTGTTCTACGCTGGCAGTTTCAATGCTTAAATCTGAAGTGTTAATAAATCAACCATTTTCCCAGTACTTTTCAATATTTCACTTATCTGTGTGTAAATGCATCCCAATATTTCATTGCCCAATAATTTTCCCAATCCGGGCAATCTCCAACTTCTCTTTAATTCCACGCTGGCAAATTCAATGAAATAAGGCTGGGTTATTAAACCATGTAAATTGACCTCGAAAGGTACATATATCAACCCACGTAATATATCCATATATCTATTTCTGTTGGAATGTAATTTCCAACTGCCACCAAGTCACAGACGGCAGCATGGATGAACAGGCGCAGAGGTTTAAACAACGCACAGGTTGGTAGAGATCAACAAAGTGCGGGGGGTCAAACAGCATGGAGGTTAACGGGAAGGCACCCTCCATAGTTGACTGGCCGATCGCGGTTGACCAAGCGATCAACGGTTGTGGTGAACTACGGGGCCTCACCCTAGCTGCTGCGTACGGACAAAGTGGAGCCCCCGTAACCACCAGGAGAGGTGGCTCCGCCCACGTGCAGCCAGCGCGCCACCAATCCGCCACCACCGCGAAGAATCTGGCTTAATCTCTGTGCGCTTTTATTAAACCTCGCGCATCTTCGTTTTATGATCTCCGTCCGATGCTCTTCCGCCAAATCGACTGTTTATATCCATTCCTCTCGGCGTCTTTGGTCAGTGTATAACACGAGAAATTGCAAGTTAAACGGTGGCTTCCAATACCGCCTATGCCATGTGTCACAAAGTTTATGGAATCGCTGCGATTTCTGCAAAACCACCTTACGGTCGAAAGGTGGTGCGGAATTGGGAAATCCGCCTCCGTGAACCCGCTCGTGGTTTCAGTCCCCTCATGGTTCCTCCGGTCAAGGTTCCGGTTCTCCTTTATTATTTATATATTTTGTTAGGACTATGGTTCTGCCTTTGACTATGGTTCCGCCTCTGACTCTGGTTTCGCCTCCATTCATATTGTATTCAATACATGGTTTCCTGTTATAAAAGGTTCTTTTATACTCTGACACAGAGTTCCACCATACATAACCCTTACACAATACATAACATGGTTTCATTTATTCTTATGCAGAGGTTTATTATGCATTTCTTATAAATACTCTGCTATAGGGTCTCATTCATACAGAATTCTCATCACGGGGTTTGTATATTCTCCCCACAAGCGCATACAGTTTGGACAGTTACACTGGGACAATTTCCTCATATGATTCGACCAAGAACACATAAAGTCACACATGGAACTTATTCAAAATTCTTCACAAACAGATATATGTATATATGTTGCTTGTACTCCAGCCCTCTTCTGCCATTTAAGCAATACTCCAACTCATCCCCAAGCATATTAAGTATTTACTACAGATTTAGTCTATCATTGATGAATAATTGCTCAATAATTCATCTGCAAACTGTATTAAACCCCTAATTCATAGATAAACCAATTCTGCTTCAATTCCTCTGTTTCTTCTGCTGCCTCTGCTACTTCTCTGTCTCTTTTTCCTTATGGATAGCTTAGGTGCTCCTCCTGTCTTTACCTTTGCCATATCCCTTGCCATCTCCTTTCCTTTGCCATCAATGACAACATTTCCAACAGGAATCATCAATTGCCCCCAAAAAAATCAAAACTCACTTCCACCATTCCTAAAACAGATCGAATCAATAAGCCTCTAAAACTAGATGAAGACTATAAGAGGAAAATATACACATGCTTTCCATTTCAATCAAACATAAGAGTTAAATTTCCATTTTTTCTTTGGAAAGAAATGGCGACTGCATACTTAATTGTTCAAAATGAAAACCTCTAGATAATTTACTCAGGGATTTAATAGTCAAGCCATAGATGCAGTACACCAAATAATGGGATTGAACTTATTCAGAGTGAGAGAACGTTGATTGACATCATGTTCAATAGGGAAAACCCTAAATCATCAACAACCTCATACATGAATTAGTAGAATAGAGAATAAAATAAAATGCATACAACTGTAAAATAATTGGGTAGTTGTTTTGAAAGGTGAGTCAGTGTTGGAGCACAAACTCTTGAACCCTAGTTGAAAGGGATCAACTAAGAAAAGAGTCCCAATGTCCTCTTTACTAACCCCTTTACTAACCTATCTACTTGACTAGAGAGTCGTTGCAGGAAGTGAGAACATTAGATTGGTAACAGAGGTAAACTGCATGTCAAGTAAAAAAATGAAAAAGACATTCAAACCTAAAGCTAAAAGGCCTCAATTGTAACAAAAATAAGTATACACCTACAATGTTTGCATTGGCGACACTAAAATCAAAACTTGACTGCCAGGATGAGAGGACAAGATGTCTGTGAACGTGTGTGTGGAGACCATGTCAGTCTTACTAAATCCCATAATGAAAATTCTTAACAACCTTAATGCGAGACTTCCTAACCAAGAAACAGTGGTCTAGGGCACATGATGGATCCAACCCCTCTCAAATATTTGTTGCGATTAAAAAAATTGGCGTGAATCAAGTATTGAGTTGAAATTTCAAGGGTGATATCCAATGGTTTAAGATGTTTCAATCGTCTAATGTTTGATCCAACACTACAGACTAGTATAGAGTGGCAGCTGGGGGAGTTCTTCTCAAAGGGAAATGTGTTATGGCGCAATTATTAAATATATTTGTTTATTTTAATGAACTCATGGTTATTCACTATTTGAAAAACCATTTTATGAAATAGTATCCCAACCATTCTATGTGTTGTTCTTGGACTTCCTTAATCAATAATTTTAGTAATAAAATAATCGATAGAATTTTAGTTGAAAATTGTTGTATATAGAGATGCATAAAAAATGCTTGGAGGAAAATAAATCATATTTATTCCCTATTTTATAATTTTTGAATTTAATAAAATGAAAAAAATAAAAAAACTAAGAGTCGTATGTACAAGTGAAAGCGTCTGGAATTCCCATTTATACTCAATATGACATCTATTTAGAGGAGTCTATGAGGAGCCTGCACAAATTTAAATCGTTGTTTCTAGTGTTTGGCATTCTGGAACATCAATTTCATTTTGGAATGTTGGAACTATTTGTCCTCACTAATGGTTATTTTTCATTTCATCTTCTTGTATTCATAGTTTTTGCTGAGTACATAGGTCAGTTGTACCCATCAGAGATTGAGTCCATAGATCCAGATGAACTCATTTGAGCCACCATGGTAGATGAGTTGTCATATGCAATTTCACATCAAGCTACACTTTGAAAGTAGTGAACACAATCCAATTTTGGTCATGATCTCGAGGACACTAATTCCACTGGATTTGTATTGCATGGAATTGATACCCGGCAGGATATAGTCTCTGAACGTGGAAAGGAATGGAGGAAAGAAAACACTAAGGATGTTAAAACAAACCTAAAACCCTCTCTATTAATTTTTGGATAGGGAGCTCTTTTGAATCATATGGTTAGCCTCCAAAAGAGAAACCTGGTCAGGTGTTAGGTTAAATGACTTGTGGTCAAACCCCAACAGCAAATTAATAACACTGATTATGACAGATCCTAACCCTCCTGAGGACGATCACTTGCACTGCTACGAATTTAATTACTCCTGAACATCGTGCAGGAACGACACCGAGCATTTGGGGACATATTGTTCCGTATGAAGCTCCAAGACCGATGAGAAAAACAGAAAATTAAGCAGCGGGAGCAAGAACAAAGCCCTTCTTTTTGACATGTTCACTGTTGGAATTGTTACGACCTTTTTATGAGGAGCAACACTTATTTTGAGCATATATGTTGCGTATGAAGAATTGAACGAGTTTTCCATGTGGTAGAGCGATGTTGCAGTGGTTTCCAGATCTGCCTTTTCCCTTTCGCGATTGCCTCTTGTGAATGACCTTCTTCCTCACCGGGACTGATCTCTGATTATTACCTGATTTTGAAAATGCCTATGCTAGCCAGTTCGGTGTCCCTGGAGTCTTAGATTGGTAGGTCATCGAATCCAAAACTTCCACACTTTCGCTTGCTTTTTCTTCGACGGCAGCCCGGGAAGCGTCGTTTCTGAGTATACATAAATGACATAAACATTGCCTCTAGATGCTTGTATGTAAATACAAGTGGGAACACATTGATGTATTTTATTTAAAAATGTAGTATTATATTCAAGAATGTTGGGTAAGGGTAATAAATGAGAAATGTACTCATGGTTGAATTTGTTGTTGTGAGATTTGTGTAGTGCAGAACAAATTATTAAACAAATTAGCATTATTTAAATTAGTCGTTCTCGACGTTCTTCGGTGTCGAGAGAATAATTGGCTAATTTGATTGTGTGGATTTGTTATACGTTGATGGGTCTTGTTGTGCTTAGGGCTTCAAGAGCGTCAACTATAGGTTACAATATGAGATCCATTTGTGTAAAGGTCACTTTGTAGGATTGATCACTAATCATATTCTGTACCCAAAATATTTTCCTATAGACTGTTGAAATTTATTCTTCGGGGTTATTTCACAGATGGAAATATTTCCATAGGATAGTTCAGTGTCGAGACTCTTCTTCGGGGGTGTCAAGAATCTTTGATCTTACAAATTCAACATTGCTGGTCAGAAACAAATGTATTTTAAATGGGTTGAATGGTAGCTCAAAAATGGTGGAGAAAAGAGCGTTGTCTATGAGATCTCAGAGTGGGTACAAATGTTAATGAAGACCAGGGCAGACAAATGTTTGTATTAAATTAGTGTGTTCTTCATTTCTGTAATGTAGGCATTAAGGGGAGGTGTTTGAGATAATGCCTCATTTATGATGCATGCTAAAGATTAGGGATTGGTTTGGTTTGTTGGAGGATGTTGAGAGATTCTCTCAACTTCTCGCTCTAAGAGTGGAATTAGTTGGATCTCAACAGCACTATAAAAATTGTGATATATTCATTTGATTATAATATAGAAATTAATAGTTGTGTGTGAATACTGTTCAATGGATGCTCTCTCCAATTTCTAATAAATCAATCCTCAAATATAATCCAAAATTAAGTTTTTTGATGAATATGTGATTTAGTATGCATTTCTTCCATTTGGATGATGTAGATCATATTCTCAAGACTCAGTGGGTAAATGGAAGAATCTTTCTTCAGTAACACCGTTGGTATTTCAGCTTCAACCCTTGGTTGGAGGTTCCTCGAAGGTGGTCAATTTTAGAAAATTTATCTACTCTATCGCCGGAGTTATAACCTAAAAAATATATTATGGAAATCGGGTATGAAATTGGAAAGTTTGTGTATTTGGACCCAAAAAGCCTTGGTGTGATGGATAAGTCTGTTTCGTGGGTTCTGGTGGAAGTAAATTTTTCTGGTGGACTCCCTATAGAATTAGACATGTTGTAGGGATCTTTTCAGTATAAGCGGTGCCTAGATTTTTGGGGTATAAACTTTCATTTTTTGATTTGGCATCATGCCAATCATGTTATGGCGAGAATCACTCAGAGGTACTAGTAGCAGATTGTGCATTCTTAAAAGAGGAATTTGCAATGATTTCCATTAGTGATTTCGTCAGATGATGAGACGGTGAATACATCTCCAAGTAACAATTCCAACCCACTATATTTTTCCTCATATAGTTGATTTTCCCCATACTATTCCATCCCCTTTGGATTTTTATTTACCTCCTGAGGGTTTTGGTGAGGAATTGGATTCCTGTAGGTTAGGTTTTAAAAATCTATTAATCAATCTATAGTCCTCAAATCGCTCACTTGGTCCTACAATGAACTTTGTTCCTTCTAGTCTGACCAATAACCACGTTTTTCCTATTCGAGACACTGAACCACCCCATAAATTATGGGGACTCTCCCTCCATTCCTTTCAATATGATGAGTCTCCTACTAATCTGAATGAGGCACCTCGACCAAAACAATATGTGGATAATGGACCATCCCTGTCTAGATCTTCCCAAAGGAATTTTATTGGGAACGATATTGAATTACTGATGCATAATCCTGCGGTGGACCTGTTCCCCATCACTATCCATAAAGATAATGGGTCCTCTCCTATACCTATTATTAGCCACAATTATTTCATGAATGTTACCACCCATATAATGGGAGGGAAAGGGAACCATAAAGAAAAGTTAACAAATTGAATATTAAATCCTTAACTTTTAGTGGACATAAGGACTTATGTGATATTCCCATTGTTGATTTTGTTTCAACACTAGCATTTAGAGACCATGCACCCATTGGTATTGCACCTCCATGAAAATTCTTTCCCTAAATATTAGGAGGCTTGGAGATCCTTTCAATAAATTACTCTTCACCATCTTATTTATTCTATGAGACCAAAGATTTTTTTTTATATAAGAATTGATGTCTTATGTGGAGTATGCGAAAAAATATTTTTTTTCCATATGCCCTGGATGGTGCTTATTTGCAATTAATTCTAGCGGTTTATCTGGACGTGTAGTGGCTGATTGGGATCTTGATTGGGTACATTTAAAGGCTTGTAAATTATTTGCAGGAATTTTACTATCTGGATTTGTGCATGGTTACCCCTGTCCTATTAATTTCCCTAATATGCCCCGTATCGGAACAGACTGGAATTATGGCATAGGATGGATGAATGTGGGATTATAACCTTACATTATCTGGGGAGGAATATTATTTGTCTATATTTTGTCTAATTTCACTGGGAACCTATTTTCAATATCACTTCAATGAAAAACACTTGGCGAATGCCAAGCATGTGCCTCTTTCTCCTACCAAGACCAATGGGTTGTGTGGAGTCTGAATACATCAGAAAATGACTAGATAGATTTATGCTCCATGAAAATATTCTGGAAATTTCTGAGCATATCCATTCATGGGTGTCAGGACTCTGAGTCATGGAGTCAAGCAACCGGGTTGTAACAGGTGCGCCCATCTGTATCAGGTGCCCATATTGACCAACTCAGGTTTTGCGACGACTTGGTATGATGTTTGGTGAAGTGAGACGGTGATGGGAGAATTTATAGCGAACACGTCGTATTGGAGAGCGACCACCCTTGGTGATGAGTAGGCGCGTTGTGTTGGCGTGAGCCCACCTTAGGTGAGTCATGCATGAGATGGGAGAGTCGTGGACTTGGTTAATGGGTGTGCACTGCAGCGCGCAGGGAAGGGCACACCCATAGAGGGTGTGGATCGAGCATGAATTGGTGAAACAATGGACAAATGTGATAGAGTGGAGACTGGTGGGCTAGAGGGGGACGCAACAAGCGAGTCTGTTGAACGAGCGGCACGACCAACCCAAATGACCCGAGTGGCCTGAGTGACCGAACGTTTTGGCAACACGTACAACATTTGTGATATTGGACATAGTTATGGACCAACGTGTAAGTGTTAAAGCATACTCACATATGTAAGGGGTTGGCCATTAGAAGGTCTCAACCTTGGTGTAAGTTAGCACCACCCAACATATATAAAATAAGTGGATGTGAATGGAATTCTTCCATCATCGAACTCGACCAAACATAAGCAATATTGAACAATGAACAAGGCGAATAGATAAGGAGCGAAGGAGGCAAGTGGATTGCAACAACACAGGCTGTACCTTAGCACAAGCGCATATTTGGGGTTTCTCGGACGAACAGATCGACGAGTAGTAAAGATGAGCATGAAGGGTCACTGCACAGTGCATAGCGTGCAGACCCATAGGAAAGGTCTTATGCAGTTGGAGTCACCTTATAGCACGTATCGTGTAGGAGGTTGACCTGTAGTGCGATAGTTCGGGCAGAGGAGGTTGTTTCGTGACCTATGTGACCCAAGGCTGCTACGGTGGACCTGTGGATAGGTTGAAAAATGGTTTAGATATTTGTTCGGTTGATTGAATGAGTGGGTAATAAACATGCAAGGTGATATGGATAGGCAACCCTTGTGCAGAAAAAGTAACGACGCGAACATAATTTCGGAAGAGTTAAAAAAGGACACCAACTGCAATGTGGTGTTGTGTGAGGCAATAATTTGATTCATAACGTGTGCATTCCATATTTTTGAAGGTTTCACAAGCTTTGTAAGATATTTTTATGTACAATTGAATTAGAGAAATATTGATATTGTGAAGACTCTAATTCTGAGGGAGTTTCCCTTCCCGATTATGTATGGGCATACTTGTGTGATGAATGTTTATTTGAAGTTTATGTTATTCTACTGCATTATAAAAGAACATTTTGAGATTAATTTAACTAAGTGTTGAAGTAGGTGTATTTCATACACTTTAGTATTGGTAAAAAGAAAAGATGTAGTGGTGTCGCACCCGCTATACGTGGTTGAAAGAGTAGTAAAATATAGTGTTGTGGCAGTTGGTATTAGAGCTCGATTCAGGGCGAATTGAGCTTTGTTGACATTTGAAGATTTATGCTAACATGTACAACAAGCATGGTTGTAGTTGAGGTTGAACCTTAGGAAACTTTAATAAGGACGAGTTTACAAGGTCAGAGTTGAATGATGGTATATGGTCCTAACTTGGTCAAAGGAAAAACTAATGGTAGACAATGTGGAAGAGCCTCAATTTAGAGGTGAGTCTTGTATTAATTCTTAAAGGGCTTTCATGGATAATTTTTTGGATCGTATGGATGAGTTTGATTCAAAAGTGATTTTGTTGGAAGTTGAGAATGAAGAAATTAGAGATAAGTGTGTGAAGCTAGAAGAAGATAATGAAGAAGTCAAAGTATGATATGAGTGCACAGAGCGGTAGTATGGGAAAAAAAAGAAATATTTAAATGACTTTGAATCAACAAAGGATCTTGGTATGGATGAGATTATTAAGATGCATAAAAGTTTGAGCAAATCTTTGAAACAGATTGCAATATTGAAGAGAGTTATTGGGGAGGGACCTGTTGGAGGAGTTGTTCATGTGAAGGTGAACGAACTTGATTCTTATGATGGGAAAAGGAGTGCAAAGACACATGGTAAATTCTTATGGGATATGGAATAACATTTGGAGCATTTGGCAATTCGTAATGAAGAAGCCAAAGTAAAGGTAGTTGTTGAATTTACGATGAAGGATGCTAAGATGTGGTGGAGAAGGAAGGTTGACCAAATTGCTCATGGTGATGCCTATGATAACACTACATGGGAAGAAATGAAGGAAGATTTGAAGAATCATTTGAGCCCATGAGATGAGACCTCAAATGTAAGAACAATGATTAAGAATTTTAAGCAAATGTAGAGCATTCAACAGTATCAAAGGTATTTCCAAAGGGAAATATTGGAACTACCTCACATGGCAGAGAAAGACAAGGTCTTCAAGTTCGGTATTGGATTGAAAACTTGGGCACGAAATGAGGTGAAGAGAAAAAATATCAAGACATTGGAAGAAGCATTTATTGTAGTTGATAAGAAGATAAAAAACTATGACGAAGATACTGAAGGGAAGAAAAATAAGTATGATTAACCGAAGGAAAAGACTACAAAGGAGGAATCTTCAAGATCGAATGGCAAGTCCAATATGAAGAAACCGCTCAAGTGTTTGTTGTGCGAAGGAGACCACATTGTGAAGAAATTTACTTCGAGGCTTGTAGTGGGAGCAATGGAAAAATCTGAAAAAAAGAAGAAAGAGGAACCATTATTTGGGATGATGTAGGTATTGGGAGCTACAACAATTGTGGAAGTTGTCCCTAGGCATAATCATAAAAGGAACAAACTAGACTATGTGGACTTGAAGATTAGGTAGGGCACACTACTCACGATGGTGGATAGTGATTCAACTCATAACTTCAATAGGGAATAAGTTGCGAGGATGATTGGATTGAGATTCAAGTCAGTCCAAGCTCTGATGAAAGCAATAAATTCCCCTTCAGATCATGTCATTGGTTCGATTTAAAATGTGCAGATACACATAGGGGAGTGGCATGGGAATGCCGACTTCATGGTTTTATAGATTGATGATTATCGATTTGTGTGTGGAATGGAATTTATGAAGCAATATCAGGCTATTATGGTACCACATATAAAGAAGTTGTACATATATGATGGATAGGAGGATGACCCTATCGGTGTCTATATTATGGTTCCTTTAACAGTTGGGTGTAAATTGACAACGATGAATGTGGAAGACATTAAGTGGGATGAAGGACTCTATGAGACATTGTATGTTGTAGAGACAAAACTCACAGAGTAGGCATAGGTTATGAGCGCATTGTCTGAAAGTATCCTGGATTTGGCAGGAAGGCTACATGCAGTGGAGGGAATAAAATATGTATGACCAGGCATTCAAGAAGAAAGTTGAGAAGCATACATGCAAATATTTGAAGAGCAATATCACAATAAGGAAAAGACCCTCTAGCGGATGTTTTTGAGGAACCACAAAGAAAAATACCCCATACATCCGTTTCTAGCGGAGGTTACTAAAGGAGGTTGGCGGGCGGAGGGTTTTGCGGATGTTTTCCTATCGGTGCTCTTATCATTAAAACTCACCCTGGTGCTCTAAAAAAAATAAAGCAGCAGTGCAGCCCAAATCATTGGCACACCGGACACTGTGCACTCCATACACACACGCCTGGTGCATCATAATATAATAGAGCACCGGTGCCTCACAACTTGTCTGCACCAGTGCATTATAAAACACAATGCCAACACCGAAACCACACAGTGCAGTACATAGAAACTGCACCGCTACATCATAAAAAATGTGCCAAAACACAAATCGACTGGTGCGCTTGCAGAAAAGAGTATCGGTGCACCTATAAACAACGTGCACCAGTAAAGGGTTCAATTAAACAACAAAAAACATGGATTTTTTAGTTTTCTAGTGCTCTTGAGATATCAATTACCAGTACGCACGATTCCATAGAATGCACCGGTGTCCATTGAACATTGGCACACCAGACAGTGTGTGCGAAGTGCACACCGCCGGGGAGTCCAATTACTGTAATGCACCAGGGTGTCAATACTCTTCCGCGCTGGTGCATCATAAAACATCGTGCCAAAAAAGAAACGAACTGGTGCATTCTTCTCTAAGAGCACCGGTGCACCAGAAACAACACGCACTGGAATAACGTTATATATAAAAAAAAAAGCCCAAAAAATTGGTGCTTTGCGAATATTACGCACCAATGCTTTACCATTACGCCGCCTCGTGGCATCATAAAATTTTCGCGCTGAAACTGAAACATCCCGGTGCACAGTTAGGGCAACGCTCCGGGGCATTATAAACAATGCACCAAAATTGATACAGCCTGGTGCGGTTTTCCTAACCGCACCGATGCACTTATAAAACCCCACGCACCAGAACAGGGTTAATAGAAAAAAAATTATGGCCCCAAAAAACTTCATTATTCACTTTCCTCAGTGCTCCAAAGCTCTCAAGCCTCGGTGCTATTTTCTTATTTATGAGCCACCCTGCCATCGGTGCTCTCATTGCACCCATTGCAAGCACTGCTGCTCTACATTGCCAACCAATCTGCAGCTTGCATTTTGAAAAACAATGGCCAAATTTTATTTTTCAAATTTTACAGCCAATATGCCTCCTCGACCGCGAAATGTACATGTATTTTTCTAGTTTTTTTATAATTAAGACTTTTACCAAATTAGATATAGAAAGAAACCTAAAAATAACCATTAAGAAAAATAAATAAATAAATTGTCGCGCGGTGCGCTCGAGCTGTTCGGATCACACCAGTCGCGGTGCTACCTATAAAATTTATAGGCAGCACTGCTACCAGTGCTAACAGTAACCACAATGTTTCTTGGGCGGTTCTGAAAGGCACCTCGAATAATTTTAAATTGAAAAAATAAAAAGAAGAAGGTGGTGTGCTCATTTATCTAGGTGCACCTTTGACCCCAGCAATCACAGTGTGGTGTGTTGACTGCATTTTTCGCCCCATTTTATGTCAGCGCACCACATTTTGCATTCCAATAGGGTCAACGGTGCGGTCAGATAAAAGACCACACCGTTAACTATGTCGTTGTCATGAACTTGGTGTGCTGACACGACTATACACGTCAGGGCGTATATTTCAGTCAGTGCACCGCTATTCTGGATTATAAACAACCTGCGATGCTTGAGAAATAGACATCGGCACTGAAGCCGGTGTGGTTAGTTTATTTAGCAGCCCCGAGGATGGTGCGCTAAAATATTATAATGCATTGGCATTGGTGCGTGACTGTTTTTATGGAGAACCGACTTTTATGTGTGTTTTTTTTCAAAAAAAATTATATATGTACATTTATGAGTACATTTCTGTTTTAATAAAAAAAAAAATTTAATATGGTAATGATTCAGAGAGAACAGGAGAAACAACAGCAATAACAAGCAGAACAGTATGACATGATTCACCAATGAGAGGTGAGAGAGGGAGAGAGATGGATGCCCTTGCCCTATTACTGTAGATACCCAGGAGATCCTTAAGCACGCAGGCCTCCTCAAGTTCTATGAGGAGGCTATTTCTAGCCTAAAGACCCATAGTGTTCTTTTGAGACGTCTTATCGGTACGTGGAATGCCCACAGACAAGCTTTTCAGGTTGGTCCTGACCAGTGGTACACACCCACTGAGGAGGACATTTATTTTATTACAGGACTGTCGAGAAGAGGGGTGGATTTTCCCTCATTCCTAGACGTGTCAACTGGTTTTGTAGCAGGGAGTCAGTTAGTTTACTCCCAGAGATACATTAGAGCACATGTATTGTCTCCTTCAGAGTTTTAGGTACCTGGAGGTCAGTTACATATAGGTGCTTTTGGTAGACAGGACGTGCAGTGCCTCTCTATTATCACTTCAATCATTTCACACAACACCAGTGAAAGGAAACACATTAGTTGCTTGCTTTTATATTACGTTGATTCTTTAGTACAACAGCCATGACTTGGCAAGTGGTTTTCCATTTTTTTGCAACAGTTTTGTATGGCCTTAGATAGATGTCGTGCTCATGCACAAGGGATGGTCAACTTCCCTTTTACTTCAGAGCTGTTTTGTTTATTTTTTGAGAGGTTTCTGGAGATGAGACCAAGTTTTGTTTGACAGCCTCGTAGGCCGATGTTGCAGGCTCGGATGCGCATGTGGGGGCAGATGATGCCCAAGAGGGGAGACACTATGTTTCCAACGAGGATATCACATGATTCGCTGGACTTACTAGCCAACGTTGGTGGGCTGCATCCCTTCATTATGGTCCCATGTCCTTATGCTGAACTAGATTGGAAAGGGTGTCCCAACATCCTCTTCACTCCTGATGAGCTGCCAGATGATAGAGGTAATATTACTGTTTTATTTATATTTATTATAACATGTTCTTTAACTTGTTTTTATTAAATTATGTAATGAAATTGTCTAATTACTGTTTTGTACTTATATATATTTTGCAGACATTGGGTCTTTTGATGGCGATGAGATGCTGGATCCACCACATGATCCAGGTGTCGATCATGATGATTTCGATTAGGAGATGGCTGATGCGCCAGATGATCGGGATGATCCTCCTGTGCCTCATGGTGCACCGGTACCGCCTTTTTTGAGGCGTGGTCAACGAGAGACCACATACTAGATGGAGTTGGGCAGCCAACTCTATGGACTGATTTCAAATGCAGGCATCAGGCCTGCTCATTACAGAGATATACAAGGTAATGATAGATTGATACAGATGTGGAGAGGCATGCCGCGTGACATGTACGACCTGATGCGGCATGTTGTAGGAGCTACGACAGTTGTTACGTGATTGAGGAGGATTTTTGCTAGCTATAGGCGTAGTCGAGTTATAGCACATGATGGACAGTCTGCCAGCAGCCACTCAAATGCATCTCATGATCGTTCACCTCGCGGCATGCCTGATGATCAACATGAGGCTCCACTACCAGCATCTGACACTAGTCATCATGGAGATGAGGCTGGACCATCGACCACGTCCAGTCAGCAGCCTGCAACATCCACCATGAGTACTAGTCACGATCATCATGAGTAGGCTGGACCATCGATCGTCGAGGTTGCAGCACTATTAACTGAGCAGGCTGCCTCCACTACTACTGCGCCTCATATTGATCATGTTGTACTACCACCAGCAGATGCATCCATCAGTACTAGTGATCATCATGATCATGAGCAGGCTAGTCGACCATCGAGTGTCGAGGCTGCACCCAGCGTTATTGAGTAGGCCGCATCCACTTCTACTAGTGTTATTCATGATGTTGTTATACTACCACCAGAGCTTGATCCATGACATGATTTCTATTATAGTTGTATATTTTTAACACTATTCAATTATATATATATATATATATATATATATATATATATATGGTCCATGTATTTTATGTTCATGTTGCAGTTGTACTTGATTTTCATGTTGATGATCATCATGATGTGGCGCATATTGTTAGTCATGTTAGATATGTTCATTTAATGTTTATCTTGCATATAGATGTGTATATGTGATAGGAGCATGAGTTATTTGACATTATATTGAGATGTATATTTTGATGTTTGTGTTGTGATGATGTTAATATATAATGCTAATTTGATGTTAATTAGTCATATGATGTTTGTACGATGGTTATCATGACCGTGATGATGTTTATTAATTAATTTAATATTATTAAATGACCATGATATTTATTAAATATTATGTCGTGAACGTAATTGTAATTTACATTTTAATTCTATGTAAAATTGTAAAATTGTATTTGTATTTGTACTAATTGTAATTTTAAGTGTAATTGTATGTAAAATATTTATTAATGTAAAATTTTAATTGTAATTGTAATATTTAATTTATTGTGAAATGATTGTAATAGTATATATGAAAAATTGTAAAAATTTCACAAATTGTAATTGTATTTGTATTTGTAATTTTAATTGAATTGTATGTAAAATATTTGTAAAATTGTAATTGTAATTATAAATGTAATTCTATGTAAAATTGTAAATGTAATTGTATTTGTAACTGTAATTTTAATTGAATTGTCTGTAAAATATTTGTAAAATTGTAATTGTAATTGTAAATGTAATTATATGTAAAATTGTAAATGTAATTGTATGTAAAATTAAAATTGTAATTCTAATTCTAATCGTAATTCATGTATGTGAAATTAATGTAAAATTGTAATTGTAATTTTAATTTTAATTAATGTAATTGTATGTAAAATATTAATTTGTAAATTTTTAATTCTATTAATTTGAAAATTTTAATTGTATTAATGTGAAATGATTTTATTAAAATATTTAAATTTGTAAATTTTCAAATAATTGTAAAATAGCAAATCTAGAATAATACGAATTTTTGTAACATAAAGTTTAGAAAAAAATGAAAATAAGTTCATGTACTTTATAATTATCATTATTTTATTATGATCTTACATATATAAAGTTTAGAAAATAATGAAAACAAATTCATGTACTTTATAATTATCATTATTTTTATGATCTTACATAAAAAAATAAATAAATAAATATATAAATAAAATTTAAAATACCGGTGCGCTTATTACCCTAACAGGCCCTGGTGCGTAGTATTAATAAAATGCACCGGTGCGTCATATTTATGCACACCGGAAATGAATAAATGCAAATAAAAAAACGTAACTCTATTTTGTTTAAGTTTAAAAAAAAGCGGCAATTTGAAAAATGGGCAGCAAACAATTTTCGAAAATCTAATTTGATAGAATAATTCTTTAAATACTAAAGACTTTTCAATATTTCACTATTTTTGCTAAAAATTTTCAGTCAGATTTTTGCGGGAGACAGACTTGGAGCAAGAGAGCACGAGGGCACTGTGGATGGCGAAATACGTTCCAACAAAAGTATTCAGACAATCAAAAACCAAAACTCTGGTGATTCAAGTCCTTTATCATAGAATTTTAAACCATTTCGTGGTTAAATTTAATTCTTTTTTTAACTTTTTTCTGCAACTTTTTATTTTTTCCTGTAGTTTTATCCATTTTTACCGTGAACCATTTATTTGTTTGTTTTTCCCCTTTCTTCTCCCTGTTTCTTTGATTTCAGAATTAGGGTTTTTCATTTTATATTGACATCCAACCCACAGGATGACTTGCATAGCTGGATCCCAAAATGGGTTTTTCTTTATCGGTGTGCCCTGCGTACTCCACTGCAACGGTGCTTTGTATTATTATAGCACACCACGCAAATTATGTGTCGTAAAAAATTGAAAACATTTTTTAAAATTCGTGTGCCAAATCTGAAATAGGGCACCGCTGCTCTCTTTAACTAGGAAAGCACCGTACGATGTATTAATCGTTTTTGCGGTGCATTTATAATACCCCACACACCGTTCGGTTTATTACACTGCTTTTGTTGTGCATTTATAATACCAAACGCACCATACGACGTATTATACTTTTTGGCGATGCATTGTTAATATATACACACACCGGCGGCGGTGTGGGTTTCATGAAAGGCACACCGGTGTCTCAAGATTTATTTTCTAACTAAAAATTTCAAAATTTATTTATAAATATATTAATGAATGATATTCTACAGGTTTCATATTGATAAAGAAATGACTGACAAGATATCAAGTAACAAAAATACTGTTAACAGATCAAGAAAAGAAAAAAAGGCAAGTTCTTTGTAAATTCTTTATAAAAAATATTATTTTTGAACTATATGTAACTTTAGCTAATATGTATTGTTTACTGTGTATCATGCAAAGCCACAAAATGACAAAGCTCGATATGATTATTTTTTATCTACGACCAGAAGAGCGTAAAATTTTAATGGAAAATTGCAAAAAGATGAATTAGGTGAATGAAACAATACTATCGAACCAATATGAGTTTCTTTTTTTAATTATCATTAATAATATACTTAAAATTATTAGATAACATGTGTCAAACACTCTACTAATTCACATCTATTTAATGTTCTATAGGGACCAAAAACTTAGAAAAGGAATGATGTTCTAAGAAAATAAAAAAAATAGAGCATGCAAATGAAAATGAGTTGCTCCTTGGCTCATCTGGAGTGGTGTTGGAAGTTAATGAAAGGGGGAAAAAAATTTACAAAAGTTTGAGGGATATAGTGGAACGAATAGAACAACGTAGTTGTAATGTAAAATGTAATCACTGAATTTTTCGATGATTAGGTACAATAAATAAACAATTTAGCATTAAATATTCATTTTCAAGAATTTTATTACAGAAAATAAAATAAAATGGACCCCATTCAGCACATAAAACAATATGACAAGGAAGAAAATGGTTGATCTCTAAGTTTGTGAGTAATTGTTACTTCCTTATAACAACTTAACTAGATTTCATTTTTGTATTTTTTAAGTTGTTTTACAAAAATCATCATTGGATGTCTTCAAACAGGTGCTAACATATAAAGAAGAATCATCAGACGAATTGATTGAAATTGGGTTAAATATGGGTTGTGAGTATATGTTGGCATATCAGAATTTAATTGTGGAATTTGTAAGCATCTATCGATATTATTTTAATTAGCTCCGTATATAATTAATAGAACAAAATCATCTTTTATATTAAATATATGATTTGTTATGGGGTATAAAAATTGCAAGAAACAAATTATGGAACTGCGCCAATAGATGAAATTTTGAAAGATGGCATGGTACATGGTTTTGAAAGAATGTGTATAGTTTATGAGTCAATTGTTACTATGGTACATCATTTTCCTTTTCGATTTACATTGATGTATATTATTTAATATTGGAATTTTCATTATTCTCACAAATGTATGTACACTCCTTTCCGTTTGTTTTTATGTTTGTAGATGGAAAATGAAGAAGAAGAAAATAATCAATGACGTGAACACAACATTCCTGAAAATAACCCAAGTCATGGAAGTAGCTCTGGCAATGATAGTAGTTGAAGCGAAGAATGATGATCACTATGTAATTTGGATATCAAAGCAAGGCGTTTTATTTTTTGAAATATGTCTGTGAAAACATACGTTTTGTTTAATGTAATGGACATAGTGTCCCAATTGAAAGACAAAGGGATACGAATAATTGTCCCATTTTGTAGGATAAATACTGTCTTATTCATATATATATATATATATATATATATATATATATATATATATAATCATAATATTTGTTTTAATTTATTCTATTGCATTCTCCATTTTCATTCTCAAATGCACTAATAAAAATTTAATTCATATGAATATTGTTATAAGATTATATATATATATATGTGTCGACTTTTGACAAATAATGAATTTAAAAAAACCACAATAATTCTGATATGATATAACAAATTAATCCAAACAACACATTCAAATGCATTAATAAAAATGTAATTAATATGAATATTGTTATAACATGTGTCGACTTTTGATGAATAATGAATTTAAAACAATCACAATAATTAGACTGTGAGAGGTGGATGTTTAAAAAAAAAAAAAATGAAACCCGGTGCGTTTATATGTCTATATGCACCGGTGTGTTTATGATTCTATGGGCACCGCACTAATACCCATTCTAGTTATAAATATCGGTGCGTTTGTGTGATAATGCGCACCGGGGTGTTTATGTATCTATAAGCACCGATGCATTTGTAGATGCCATGTGAACTGCACGAATACTGATACCAATTATAAATCTTGGTTCCTTTCTGTGATACGGAGCATCGGTGCCTCATAAATATACATGCACTGGTGTGCTTATATGACCTATGGCCACAGCTCAAATCCCAAGACCAATTAAAATGGCCCCGTGTGTTGTATCACCAACACCAGGCCCGGTGATTTTTTTTTCCTTAATGGCCCAATGCATTCTCCTTAGACTTCCCCAGTGTGCTGTCTACCAATACGCACTAGTGCATTCAAACCTGATAAGAGCACCGATGTAAAAACCTCTGTAATAACCTCCGGCCGCCCATTTTTTTTTAGTTGTGTTCAATTTCCATTAAAAGCTCCGCCCAAACCTTCATTACCATAAACGGATGTGGTAGCATATGTTTTTTTGACAATTTTGGCCAATTTTATAACACTAAAAACCTCCTTTATAACCTCCGCAAGAGGGTCTTTTCCTTGTAGTGTATCTAGATAGGTGGATTTTATCTATTAGAAGAGGATGAGGGAGGGCCTCTAGCCTCCGCATCCTCCCCCTATTCTTAACTGGCATGGGGATGAGGCTCATTGTCTTCTGCTCATGGAAGTGAATCCTCTTGAAATTATGAGCAAGTTGTGGGGCGAGATGGAGACAATTGACAATAGGATTTTGACAGTCAGGAGGGTGTCGGGAGAATGCGTTCTTGTGGAGGCAATGTTACGATTGGATTAGCTACCCCACTAATCACCATCATAGGGGGATACAACACATGATATTATTGGAGAGATGTGATAGATTTGGAGCATGGAACAGGTCACAGGTGGAGCTATCTGCATGCCAACATGATATTTTAGACCTTTCAAAGGTTTATCTAAGATATGGAAGAGTTGGTGGCATGGAAATTTGATGTGCGAACCAACGCCACTTTGGGACAATAGGATGATTTTTTCGAAGACGAAAAGATGTTTATAGTGGTGGAGGATGTTAGGAATTTGAGTCATGGAATCTTGGTGACTGTGTTGCAACGATCGCGACCATGTGCAACAAGCACCTATATTGAGCAACTCTGGTTGTGCGACAACTTGGTATGACATTTGGTGAAGTGCGACGGTTATGCGCACACATATAGTGGTCACACCGTATTGGTGATTTCCCACCCTCTTTGATTAGTAGGTGCACCATGTTGGTGGGCGCACACCTTAGCCAATTCCTACACGATACAGGCGATTCGTTGACTTGGTGAACATGCATTAACGAGAGTGGGTTGGGTAGCGGCCACCCATAGTAGGCATGGGTCGAGCACGCCTTCATGAACCGATGGTAAAATGTGATAGCGTGGAGACTGCTGGGTAGGTGACTGACACGATGGGCAAGTCAAGTGAATGGGCCACACGATTGACCTGAATGACCTGACTAACTTGATTGATCCAAGTGACCAAATGTACTGGCAGTGCATATAGAATTTACAATATTAGATAGAGTTATGGGCTGACATGTGAGTGTGCATGCCAACTCACATATGTAATGGGCCGACCATTTGAAGGTAGAAACCTTGATGGAAGTTGGGACCACCCAACGTATATAAAATAAGTGGAGTTGAATGGCATTTAACCATCACCAAACTCGACCAAACATAAGAAATAGCAAACAACGAAGAGGGTGAATAGATAATGATCCGGATTTATGCAGGAATGAAACAGAATACACATATAACCATAAATACAAAGATGCACCGGAAACAACACTTCATTTCATTAATATAAAAGAAATGAAATTTTCTTATAGACAGAATGGAACTAAACTAGCTAGGGCACTGGTACCTTATCTATGAGAAGAGATGTGATGGTTACAGGCCGCTGAACTCTATGTTACAGTGATTCTCAAAGGCCTATATATTATTGAGAAACAATGGAAAACCATAAACATCCAAAAACCTAACCCTAGGAGATTAAACACCAGAATATGGGCCTTGTCGGGGTAAATTGGTACATCAATTTCTCGAGGTCATAACTTTGGCATACTATCTCCATTTGACACACATGATACATTGTTACAAATATATATCTAAGGACTACAACTTCTAAACATGAATATTTATTTTGGAACAAATTCTTATTCGGGAATCGGTAAAAAAAAACGTCGTTTAGGACCTTAAAACAGCTCTAGAAGTTCAGGACCCGAAAAACTACTAAAAATAGTAAATTGTGCTATAATTAAGGAAAATGAAAAACTAAAAAAAACAATGGTGGGGCCCCAAGTGGAATAGGGGGGTGGCCACCAATATCCACCTGGATCATTCCCCCCTCCCCAAGGAAGAAATGGTTCCCATGGCATTGAGTTCCTCCATAAGATGAGGAAACTTCTATTGGAATTGGTCCCTGGTGAACCACTTGCCTTGGTGCAGGAGTTGGTTAACTTTGACCGCCTGATACAGTTGGATCTTCTACTGGCGAGTGTTCTCGATTTGCATGTCCATGATACAATCTGTGGTAGAATGTTCCATGCAGTCTGGGCTTAACTCTGTTGGTGTGAGTTTTTCTGCAATGTAATAAGTGTCCAGTAGAGGTGGGAAATAGGGCCAAAGACTGTTGACATTGAATACTGGATGCAGACGAAGGAATGATGGAATACTGAGCTCGAAGGCATTGTTTCATACAACCTTGGTGATGGTGTATAGCCACATCGGAGCGAGCAAAGCTTGCGGTGGGGTCCAGTGAGGTGCTCCTTCTACAAATGTAGCCACACTTTGTCACCCACCTGGAAGTGGTGTGGCACCCAATGTTGATCATGTTGTTGCTTGTACTTAGAACTGGCTCTATCCAATATGTCATGAACCTGCTAGTGGATGTGTTGAATGTGCTCGATGAAGCTGTTCACTTTGTCAGCTTCAGACTGGACATGAGCTTAACCAACCTGAGTAGTCGAAAATGGCATGGCTACTTTAATGGGACATAGTAGCTAAAATCTCAAGCCCACCTGAAAGGGGCTGTAGCCGATTGAGCCATTGAGAGCCTAGTTATAATTGTGTTGTAGATAACAGAGGCTCTCATCCCATGTGCGTGGATGCTTTGAATTTTACATGCACATAATGTGTACAATCATCCTATTAATGACCTATGTCTGACCATCAGTTTGGGGATGGAAATCTGTGGACTTGGTGAGCTTGGTGTCCAACATTGACCATTTTCTGGACCAAAATGTGCTAAGGGACCTGCTATCCCAATTTGAGATGATATACTGTGGGATCCCAAAGTGCACCCACACTCGTTCAGAGAAGAGTTTAGCAGTGGTTTCTGCTGTGATATTCTTCTTGTAGGCCGCCATAATGGCCATATTTAAGAAAATGTTGACAACCACGAAAACACGGTCGTTTCCATGCTTAGTAGAAGGAAGGCCCAACATGTAATCCATTGAGATGGATTCCCAAGGCCGACTAGGGGTAGGTAGTGGAGTATACAGGCCTTCCTTCTTGATTATCGGTTTCACAATGGCACAAGCCATGCAGGATCTAATGTACTTCCTGACAACCAGTCAAAGGTTCGGCCAATAGAAATACTTCTACAATACTACCACTGTTTTCTCGACCCCGAAATTCCCAGCGACTCGACTATAGTGTGCTTCCCAAATAATCTTGGCAGGCTCTCTTGAAGAAACAAAAAGGTGTCCTAGGTGACATAGCAGTGGATCTTGGAGGTGAAAATTTGAAACTTGCGTACCCTCCAAGAGTGTCTTTTATGTGTGCCTGAATTCTAGATCACTCTTGTAGAGAAGCAGCCAATTAGAAGTCTTGTGCCCACAAGAGTTGAGAACAGTTATTAGTGCCACGATCGGTGGTTGGCTGAGGCAGTCTGCAACATTATTGGTGCTACCTTTCTTATACTTGATGCTCAAATGAAATTTTTTTAGATATGTGGACCATTTATGATGGCGATCGTTCTACAACTTCCCTTGTGTCTCTATGAACTGTAGGGGTCAGTGGTCTATGTGGATGAGTGTTTCCTTACCCAAAATGTAATGCTTCCATTGTTGACAAGCCTACATAATGGAATATATTTCTTTTTCATAAGTGGGATACTTGCAGACTGTGTCAGATAATGTCTCACTCTGATCTACCACTGGATGCCCTTGTTGAGTAAGAACTGCTCCAATAGAATAGTCAAAGACATATGTCTCGATCTCAAACGGATTTTGTAAGTCTAGTAATGTGAGCACTGGGGAAAAACAAAGGCGATGTTTCAATTCTATGAACACCTTCTATTGATATTCTGACTAAAAGAATTTTTCTTTCTCTCCTCCCTTGATAACTTGACTCAAGGACCAAGTGATATGAGAGAATCCCAAAACGAACCTGTGGTAGAAATTAGCAAGACCTAGAAAGTTGCAAAGCTCTATTAGAGTGGTTGGGACTGGCCAATCCCAAATGACTTGGATCTTGGTTGGATGCACATGCACCCCCATTTCATCAATAATGTATCCTAGATATTGAACTTGGTTCATGCCAAAAGTTCACTTCTCCAAATTGGCACACAACTTGTGTTGTCGCAGTGTTTGGAGGACTTGTTGGATGTGGTGTAGGTGTTCTACCCAAGTCTGGATGAAGATAATAATTTCATCTTAATACACCAGTACAAATGAGTTGGTGAATGGCCGCAAGATGCCTCACGAAGGTTGCGGAGCATTCGTCAACCCGAAAGGCATTACCAACCATTCGAAAAGGCCCTCCTTGGATTTGAAGGTCATCTTCCACACGTTGGAGGGTTCGATTGGTACTTGGTGATACCCAGACTTCAAGTCGATCTTGCTAAAATATTTTTTCCCTTTTAGTTGGTCCAGAAGGTGATCAATCCATGGGATCGGGTACCTATTCCAAACATTGATCTTGTTCAGTGCCTGATAGTCAATACAGAGACTCCAAGTCCAATCCTTCTTCTGTACCAACATGATCGGGATCCCACAGGGCAATGAACTCGGGTGAATGTGATCTTTCTGCAGCAGCTCCTGAATCTACTTCTTCATTTCATCGTTCTCTAAAAGAGAGCACTGATATCTTGGTCCATTGGGTAGCGGCGCACCTAGGGTCAGATCAATGGGGTGCTTGACATGTCAGTGCAGAGGCACCCATGTGGGTGAGGTGAAGATGTCCCCATACTCCTCCACAACCTTGTCCATTTGTTGTTGTCATGCGGAGGAGCCTTGTCTGGAGGTCGTGGCCATAGTATTCTTATTGCCATGGGGGCAGATCATCAGGGAAAAAAATTTCTTGGTTTTGGAAATGAGCTTACTTCATTTTTTTGCTGTAACCCTAGAGTTAGCGGAAGGCAGTGGTACCTCTGTTATCCTATACAACTTATTTCCCAAAGTAACAATAACAGAACGAGGTCGAGACTCATACATAACATGTCGCTTCGATAAGTATGGCTGGCCTAATAATACATCATAAACATCAAAAGGAGCAATGTCACATAATACATCATCCATGAAGGGCTTAATGCTGTAGAGAAGGCGACACTCCTAGCTGACGTGAAGATCCTGTCCTAGGTGAAGCCACCCAATGGTGTATGGTTGTGGGTGTGTTGTGGTTGGCAAGCCCAACCGCTTCACAACCTCTGTTGAAATGAGGTTCTTTTAGCTCCCAATTTCATTTATGAACTGTGGTGGGAAACCCTTTACTTACATCTAGGAGTGGAAGAGACGCTCCTCCTCTGGATCTTCCGGTTCCTCCTTCTGGATCTTCGTAGTGGGAATGATGGCGTTGGGTTCTACATCAATAATATTCTTCCCATTGTCATTCCCCTTGTCAAGATATGATTCAGAGTTAGAGAAAGCATATAATTCGGAAGCTCTCATCTCAGCCACCAGCGATTACTTGTCCCGACACTCACTTTGGTTGTGAGTGGAGCTCTTATGGAACTCACACAACTTTCCCATGTCCTTCTTTGGTTTCGCGGTGTTTTTCTTTGCTCGCGGCTTTGGTAGGTTGTCTTGGGCCATGATGCCTAAGATTTTTCCTTTTTCCTGTGGTTTGGCAGCACCTTTCCCTTGCTTTTGATTCACAGATCCAAAGTGTCTCTTCTTCTGTTTGAATTTCCACTCAATCTTGGCAGCATACCAGTATGTCGTACAAAGCGAGGAGATGTCCAGGAACTCCATTTCCTCCTGAATTTATCTATGTAGACAACGACGATACTTTAACACCAAATTTTTCTCTGAAACTTTGATACCAAACTTTGTGCGCAGGGTATGGAACAGATTCGTCAGCTCATGGACATCTTGATCCCTTTGTTGTCGCAACGTGGTCCATTGTATGTACTTGTCCTGATACCTCCCCATGGGATAATATTGTTCCTTGATGGTGTCTTGTAAATAATTTCAAGTGGGTATGATTGAGAATAGAGAGGGTTCCATCTCGTCCTTTTTCTCACAGTAGGTTTCCCACTAGTCCTTAACATGGGGGGTAGCATTGAGGAGTGCAAAAATAATCTTCTCTCGGTCAAAAAAGTGATGAGATGAGAAATATACTCAAGCAATAGTTTGATAGGATATCCTACTCCCTCATCTTTCTTTTCTTCCCCCATGGTCGGTCGTTCGGTTTGCGAGGCTGATATTGCAAAGGTTCAACCAGATCGAACCCTAACACCTTATACCCTGACCTCGTTGGGGACATGCAAAGAAGGATAGAGAAAAACAAGACTGCTCTGATACCACTGATCTAGATTTATGCATGAATGAAAAAAAACACACATATAACCATAAATACATAGATGTAGTGGAAATAACACTTCATTTCATTAATATCAAAGAACTGAAATTTTCTTACAGACAGAATGGAACTAAACTAGCTAGGGTCCTGGTAGCTTATCTCTGAGAAGAGATGTGGCGGCTACATTCTTATGAACTATGTATTTCAATGAGGCTTGAAGGCCTGTATTTTATTTAGAAACAATGGAAAACACTAAACATATAAAACCTAACCCTAGGAGATGAAATGCCAAAATATGGGCCCCGTAGGGGTAAATTGGTACATCAATTTCTCGGGGTCATAACTTTGGCATAATATCTTCGTTTGACACACATGATACATCGTTAGAAAAATATATCCGAGGAATAAAACTGATGACCATGAATATCAATTCCAGAATGGAATCATATTCACCATAGGAGCGATGCCTAAAAAACGTCGTTCAGAGCCTCAAAACGACTCCAAAAGTTTAGAACCTGAAAAGCTACTAAAAATTAGTAAACTTTGCTATATTTAAGGAAACTGAAAAATTGAATGAAACAATGGTGGGGCCCCAAGTGGAATAGGTGGGTGGCCACATATATCCACCTGGATTAGGTAAGGAGTGAAGGCAACAAGACGATTGGAACAACACGGGCCGTAGATTAGCCGAAGCGCATATTTAGGGTTTCTCGTGGGAACAGATCGGCGGGCAGGAAAGATGTCCAGGATGGGTCATTGCACAACGCATAGCATGAAAACCCACTGGAAACATCTCGTGTGGCAGTGGTCACCTTATAGCATGTATCGTGCATGAGGTTGACCCACAACGCGACCATTTGGATAAACGACGTTATTTCGTGACCTAGGTGACCCAAGGTCGCTACGGCAGACCTGTGGCCAAGTCTAAAATTAGTGCAGGTATTTGTTCATGCGACTAAATAAGTGGGAAGTAAACATGTAGGGTGGTACGGTTAGGAAACCTACATGCAGAAAAAGTCATGAACCGAAGACAGTTCATGAAGAGTGGAGAAAAGTGCACAAATCACACACTGCTATTGTGTTGGGCATGAATTTGATTGGTAAAGTGTGTAGGCTATATTTTCGAAGGTTTCACAGGCTTGTAAGTTATTTTATGTACAATTTAATTACATAAAATATTGATATTTGGCATACTCTAATTCTAAGGGAGTTTCCCCTCCTGAGTATGTATGCGTATACTTGTGAGATGAATTTTTATTTGAAGTTTATGCTATTTTGCAGCATTATAAAAGAACACTTGAAGATTAAATTAACTAAGTGTTGAGGTAGGAATATTCCATAAACTTTAGTATTGATAAGAAGAAAAGGTGTAGTGTTGTCACACCCGCTATACATGGTTGAAAGAGTACCACAATTATAGGTCTGTGACAATGAGTCTCCCATGCAAGGTTTTCTGACCATGCGCCTATCATTTTATAGTGGATGGGTGGTAATTGATGGAAAGGTCTTCCATTCAAATTTAATCAAGCATGGGTAGAAGATCTGAAATTCTACAATATTTTCTCTAATACTTGGAGGTCAAATATTAATACATAGGGAGTCTTGATGATGAATTTGATTATGGAAAAATTATGGGCTTTTAAATGGACGGTCCAATGTTGGGAGAGAATGAAAAAACTCAAATTGAAAATGGATATGGTGGATATTGACAATGAGATTATCTGTATCCAAAATTAGATGGACCTTGTATGTCCAAAATAGGACCACTTATCCTCATTAAATGATTTAAAATTGAAAAAGTGGCAAATTCTGAAGTTTCAAGAAGATTTTTGGCGTCTAAAAAATTGTGCAATTTTGATTTCCAATGGTCACAAGGATACAAATTTTTTCCAGAAATTTGCCACACATCAACGTAGCATGAACACAATATGGAAAATTGAATTGGAATCATAGGAGACGGTTTTTTATACTACTTATATTCATAATGAAGCATTGAAATAATTTTAGTGTATTTTCAAGGAAAGATCCAATGTGGACATTGATAACGAGCTTTTTTCATTGATTCATATCCCACAATGTTCACTAATGTTGATAATGAATATATTGAAGGGCCTATCAATCTGGATTAAATTTCAAGGGTTTTGATATCTTTCTCTAGAGATAAATGTCCTAGCCCAATGGTTGGACTGTTGAAATTTTGATGCATACATTATGGTGATGGATTTAGTGCGAATAGTGGAAGAATCAAGGCTACAATGAAATTTTGTGAGGTCTATTAACTCGAGTTTTATTGCACTCATATTGAAGTCCTCATGGCCTAAAAAATTTAGTTATTTTTGTACCATTTGTTTTTTTAACATCACTTATAAGTTGGTTTCGAAGATTATTTCTAACAGAATAAAAGAGAAGCTCTTGATATACATAACAGATGAAAAATTTAGGTTTCTCAAGAACAAACAAATCCATGAAGTTATCATCATTTCCCAAGAGTGTACACACTCTATTAAGTCCTATAAGAAAGAAAATTTGATTCTTAAACTAGAATTACATAAAGCATATCAATGTGTAGATGGGACATATCTTTGTTTGGTACTTTTTAAGATCGGGTTGAAAAATAACATTTTTCATTAGATCATGGCTTGCATCTCATATGTTCATTAATAATTATGTTATTTTAGTTAATGGTTCCCCATCGACCTTCTTCATAGCACAGAAATGGATTTAACAAGGATGCTCATTGTCACCTTTATTAATCCTCTTGGTGAACGATGGTTTGATTAGGAAGATCGGGGAGGCACACAAGAATGATCTATTTTTTGGTTTGCAGGTTATCAGGAACTCCTTTTTCTTTCGTCTAATGTTTGTAGATGGTGTCCTGATAGTTGATCAGGCATCTAAACCTCAATGGATTTTTCTACATTATATCATCAACAGCTTTGGGGAGGCCTTTGGTTTACATAATAATAAATCGGTGCTTATTAAGGCTTCTGATTGTTGGAAAGGCAGAGGATTCAATCACACAAATAACACAAATAACACAAATATTTCACACACGAAAAATGAGTTGTGGCTCTTCAATTAATCTAAATCACTCTGAATCATAAAAATCTCTAAATACAATGAACCCGTGAAGGGTATTTAATCTAATTGAGATGCACACACTCTCAGACATAACTGAACTTGATCAACTCGCTTAACTCACTCTCTAACTCACTCACCAAATCTAACTGTAACTCAACTCAACTAATTCACCTAACTATTTGTCTAACTTATGCATGCGGGAAGTAATTATATATTTTAACACTCCCCCTTAATTACGACCGCTAAACTAAAACATAACTCATGAAAACTCAAACATGCATGCTCGTCTATGTCTCAGCTAGGCTTACAACACCAAAGTTTTTTGTGAAACTCCAACAAATCTACTGCTAATGGCTTTGTAAAAATATCAGCCAATTGATCACTCGTTCTACAAGGCTTCAAGTGAACTTCTCCATTGCTCACAAGTTCTCGAATAAAGTGATATCTAGTATCGATATGCTTTCTCTTTTGATGAAACACACTATTCTTGGATAGTGCAATCGCTGATGTGTTTTCACAGTATATCACTGTTGATCCTTGTTGTTTCTGCTTGAGTCCATCCAATACTCTTCTTAACCATACTACTTGACATGATGCTAAAGTCGCTGCTACATATTTTGCTTCTGCTAATGATAATGTCACAATAGGTTGCATCTTATATGCCCATGCTATCACTCCTGAACCGAGATGGAAAACATAACCGGATGTGCTCTTCCTATCATCCAAACTTCCTGCAAAATCACTATCTGTATATCCAATCAATTCTTTCTTTTCTGTACTAGCATACATTATGCCATAATCTCTGGTTCCTGCTATGTATCTCAGAATTATTTTTCCAACACTCCAATGTGTGTCTTTTGGAGTTTCCATGAATCTGGAAATCAGACTCACTCCCTGCATAATATCTGGTCTTCTAGCTGTGAGATACATGAGGCTACCAACCAATGTTTTGAATAGAGTTAGATTGACCTCTGCCCCTTCATCATCCTTACTTAACTTTGTACCCGTTTCAACTGGTGTAGGTACAGGTTTGGAATTATCCATCCTAAATATTTTCAACAAATCTGTTGCATACTTATTTTGGCAAATAAAAATGCCTTTTTCAGATTTCTCAACTTCAATGCCAAGAAAATATTTCATGAGACCTAGATCTGTCATCTCAAATTATTTCATCATGGCTGCTTTAAATTCATCTATCTCAATATCACCTGTAAAAATCATATCATCAACATATAAGAAAACTATCAAAATCTTTCCATGCTCATTTACCTTTGTGTATAAGGTAGGCTCAATGTTGCTTTTACAAAATCCATTCTTGATCATATAACTATCGATTTTGCTATACCATGCTCTAGGTGCTTGCTTCAGTCCATAGAGCGCTTTCTTCAATCTATAAACTTTATCCTCTTTTCCTTCAACTTCATAACCTGGAGGCTGCTGCACATAAATTTCTTCTTCTAAAATTCCATTCAAGAAGGCTGATTTGACATCCATCTGATACACTTTCCACTTGTTCTGAGCTGCTGTCGCTAGAACTGCTCTTACAGTATCCAATTTGGCTACCGGAGAAAATGTTTCCCCAAAGTCTATTCCCGGTTGCTGCGAGAATCCTTTGGCTACAAGTCTTGCTTTGAATCTGTCAATCTCACCTTTCTCATTCACTTTAGTCTTGTACACCCACTTCACACCAATGAGATTTTTATCGTTTGGTAAATCAACCAAATCCCATGTATCATTCTTTTCAATTGAATTCATCTCTTCATCCATGGCTTGCACCCAATTGTCATCTCTGATTGCTTCTTCAAACGAAGAAGGTTGGAATGCTAACAATGAAAAATTTGAACTAACATCCAAATCATCATAAATATCTTTCTGACCTCTCATATTTTTCTTACCATTGCTAGATTCATTACCTGATTCGCTACTTGGAGAATTCTGGTCTGTGGATCTGCTTGAAAATCCATGCTGCACTAACAATCTTGGAGTCCTTGCTGGTGTGACTCTGTTTGGTGTCTTCTCTCTTGGTTCTTGCTGCTCCTCTTTTTCTACAAGATCATCCTCCATCAATGGTGTTTGAGCATCGGTTAGTGTGTCTACAGTCCCATTCCATGACTCTTTTCTTTGAACACAACATCTCTGCTAATGATTTTCTTCTTAGTGACAAGGTTATACAATTTGTAAGCTTTTGATTGCTCACTCTAACCAGTAAATACAAATTTTTCACTTTGATCATCTAATTTGCCTCTTATTTGCTTAGGCACATGTGCATAGGCTACACATCCAAAAAATTTGAAATGAGATACACTGCATGACATACCTGACCATGCTTCTTCTGGAACTCTGTTCATCACGCTCTTTGTAGGAGATCTATTTATCACATAAACAGCACATGCAACTGCTTCTGCTTAATACTCGTTAGACAAGTGTCTTGATTTCAACATGCTCCTTGTCATGTTCATGATTGTTCGGTTCTTCCTCTCTACTACACCATTCTACTGTGGTGTGTATCTAGTTGTAAACTATCTTCTGATTCCATGTTGTTTGCAGTACTCATGGAATTCCTTCGAATCATATTCTCCACCATGATCCGATCTCAATACATTGATCTGTCGATCACTTTGGTTCTCCACTAAGGCTTTGAACTCTTTGAAATTTGCAAAAGTTTCAGACTTCTGCTTCAAAAAGTAAACCCAAGTCTTCCTGCTATATTCATCAATAAAGGTGAGGAAGTAACAACTTCCACCAATTGACTGTGTCCTCACAGGTCCACACAAGTCGGTATGCACCAATTTAAGTGGTTTTTTTCTCTATAAGAAACTCCTTTCAGAAAATTTTCATGGTGTTTCTTGCCTAAGATGCAACACTCACACGTGCTAGCAGGTTCTTTGATGGGAGGTAGACCTCTCACCATCTGTTTCTGCTGCAATAATTTTAAACCGAAAAAATGTAAGTGTCCGAACCGAAAGTTCCATAACCAGTATTCATCAGAACATGCATTTGTAAAAGAACTAACCCGATCATTGTAGTGCATAATGAGAGGAAAGAGTCTATTCCTCGTCATTTGCACCTTTTCAATCAGCTACTTGCTTGGGGATTTTTCATAAATAACACACTATTGCCCCTGAAAGATAACTTTTTATCCTTTCTGCATTATTTGGCCAACACTAATCATATTGTGTTTGAGTCAAGGGACATAGTATACCTATGATATGGTCTTTGGCTCCCCCTACTTGGTCACAATGTTGAGCACTCCTTTTCCATCTACAACCACGGTCCTGTCAGTCCCCAAATTTACCTTTGTCTGCACTGAGACATCCAAATTAGCAACCAAATTGTTGTTGCCTGTCATGTGGTTACTGCAACCACTGTCTAATAGCCAGACCTTATCAGACGGTGCATGCATGGTGTTTCATGCTAGAAACATAAAGTCAGTATTTTATGTACTAACATTAACTCTTTGATTTCCTTGATCTGCAATCTTCTTCCTACAATCACGAGCATAATGACTAAATCTATTTCAGTAATAGCACTTTACCTTTGATTTGTGAGACCTTTGATTGTTATGAAAGCTTCTGCTGCTGCTGCTTCCACTTTGATGCTCATGCTCGTCTCAGCCATCTCTGTGACCACCATAGTTGATGCCTCATCCTCTGCCTCTTGATCGACCTCTACCTCGACCTCTTGAAATATAAACTTGAATTTTGAAGGCAGTTTCCAAAGTATAATCCTTATTTCTGTCTATCCTTGCTTGATGCGATAGAAGGGATCCCATCAACTCATCAATTGTCAGTTTTTCCAAGTCCTTTGCTTATTCTATGGCTGCTATCACAACATCAAATTTGGTAGACAGGGATCGAAGAAACTTCTCAATCACCGTTCAATCTATAACATCTTCTCCAAATATTTTTAATTGGTTGATGACAGACATGACCCTATTCATGAAGGAATCAATGTCCTCTGTCTCCTTCATTTGCAGACTTTCAAAGTCTCTCCTAGTATTCTATAGTTTAACAATGTTAACTTTGGCCATACCTTGATAGCTTGTCGCCAAGGTGTCCCATGCCTCCTTTGCTGACGAGGTTATCATGATCTTCTAGAACACGACTCGATCGACTCCCTCCTGAATAAGAAGCAACGCTTGCGCATTCTTCTGCTTATCTTTCTTCCACTGTTCCCTCTCTGCATTACTGAGGGCTCGTTCTTCTGCATCATCTTGAGGTTTTTCAAACCCATACTTGACATGATCCGATACATCATGTGCTTTTAGCATAGTCTCCATTTTAATAGCCCACATATCGTAATCTTTCCCATTGAAAGATGGAAGTTGTGGCTGAAAATTTGATGTGGCCATCTTCCCTCAAACAATAAATATTTTCTGACAGAAACTCTAAATGGCTCTTTTTTATAAAAGCTTTGCAAAGTTCCTAAAAAAATATCTTTCAATAAAACACTAATTCCTCCTTCTTCTTCTTTTTTTATATAAAAAATATTTTATATAAAAAAATTTATATATATAAAAATCTTCTTACTAAAAACCCTCTCTTTAAAAACTTTATGTGAAAATCCTCTTTTTTTTTTTAAATCATAGACAATCTTTTGTAATAACTCCCTTCTAAAAAACGGATGACGAGTTCGGACTTAAAAAAAAAAAAAATCCCCTTTTGAAAAATTCACGTGCTCTTTTGTGAAAATGGAAATACCTTTTTTTTTATAGCACTCACGCGACTTTCAAAAATTTAACGTATGTGGTTTTTGAAAAAGCTCATGGGCACATCACTGTTTTGTCTGCCTTTTGCTCCGCTGCACCGATAATATATAAAACCGTATGTTGACTTTTCTTCCCATTCACGGCTGTCGGCCGAAATTTTTCTAAACTGTTCCGCAGGTGATGCACTGAAGACCTGCGGATCTCTCTGCTGTAGTTTTTTTTTTTTTTGTGTGTGTGAAAGTATTTTTACAGCCTTTTTCTTTTGGCCTTCTTACTGGCTTTGCTCGCCCACAGATCTTCTGACCCTTCCTCAGCTCTGATACCAATCAGTTGGAAAGGCATAGGATTCAATCACACAAATAACACAAATATTTCACACATGAATAATGAGTTGCGGCTCTTCAATTAATCTAAATCACTCTATATCATAAAACTCTCTAAATACAATGAACCCACGAAGGGTATTTAATCTAATTGACATGCACACACTCTCACACATAACTGAACTTGATCAACTTGCTTAACTCAGTCTCTAACTCACTCACCAAATCTAATTGTAACTAAACTCAACTAATCCACCTAACTATTTGTCTAACTTCTGCATGCGGGAAGTAATTATATATTTTAACACTGAGAACAATGATATGGTGGGTGATATTTCCATTCCTTTTTAGATAAACACCTCTTTGTTGGACGATGGATTCTCATATTTAGGCTTTAAGATGTGACCTAATAATTATTGGTTCAGAGATCAGTGTTGGATCATGGAAAATTTTGATACCTCACTATTGCATTAAACCCATAGATCGATTTCTCTGGGCGGAAAGTATATTCTCATACAATTTATTCTTCAGCATATATTTGTTTTCATGCTTCCTTACAGAATCATCAGATACATTAAATCCATTATTGCTACATTTTTGTGGGGAGGAGCTAGAGGTGGCAATAAATTCAATAAATTCAATCTGGTTCGTTTAAAAGATTTATCTTGTAATAAGTTGTACGGTGGTTGGGGTCTCAAGGACATAATTTGTTTTGGATGGGAACTCCTTATCAAGAGTCTCTAGAGGGCTTTATCGGGTGATGGAATATGGCATGATATTTTTGAGAGGAAATATTTGGAAAGGATATCGATTATTGAGTGGTTCAGGGCCAAATTTGATTCATGTCTAAATGGTTCATATATTTGGAATGGTTTCTGTAAGCTAAACTGCTAGATATTCAAGAATTTGAAATGGTCCTTTAGAAATGGACATAAGATCCATGTTCATATTGAGCCCATTCTTGGTTTGTGAAGTTAGTGTTTAACTGAGGATGTTTAAAATGATTTGTGTGCATATGGTTTCTTCTTCTTCCCACAAATCATTGAGAGCTCTAACCCGAGGAATTCGAGTCATGGAAATCAATGATAGGTGGAAGAAATACATATATGACCTCAATGATGGAGGGGATTTCGATGGGGGATAGAAAGGATGTGCTCTGTTGGAATGGAAATTTACGAAATGGAAATCTGGTGGTGTCGAAAGTATACTCATACATTTCTCATCAACTACATCCCAAATTGGAAAAATCTTGCTTCAAAACATCCCAACGAAGATTATTATTTTTGGTCGGTTGGCATGGTTCAAGACAATATGGTGCTGGAACATCCCAACGAAGATTATTCTTTTTGGCTGGTTGGCATGGAAGAACATATTTTAACTTTGGAAAATATCTACAAGTGTGGAATTAGTGGCTTGAGTTGCTGTATGCTATGAAGGGAGACACATGAAAGTGTGCTTCACCTTTTTCTACAATGTCTTTTTTCTTTGCAATTTGGTGCAGGGTATTGCAGGTTTTCAAGTTGTAATATAGATGGTGGTGCTCTTCCATAGAGTCGTGTTTCAATTGGTGGATGCATCGTTGCAAGGTTTACACTGTACAGATCCCTTCCATGGGTTATTGTATGCGGAATATGGCGAACACATAATGGTGTGATTTTTTATGATTACCCTCTGGATATTGTCAAGGCCGCAAATAAGATAAGTGCTCATTATGATGAATATGACAAAAAGATTAAGAATAATAAACTTAGTAGGAATCTAGACAAAAAACAGAATTGTGTTTATCCAACAGGGTACTTCGATGGGGCATTGCAACAGGGTAAGTATGGTTGCGGAGCGGTCTTATATTTGAACCCAGATCACCATGTCTAGTTCTTTTGGTCCGGTGGAGAGGGCTCCAATACTCGAGTAGAAGTAATAGCTTTGTGGAGTCTTATGTTTTTTGCTAGAAGATTGAATCTGGAGCAGATGACCATTCTTGGAGATGAGAGATAACCATCCAATGGATAATGGAATGGAAAATATTAGTGCTCTAAATGTGGCGAATTGGATATCTCGCATAGAAATATTGAGAATTTTTTTTACAAACATTTCCTTCACACATGTATATAGGGAGCTAAATGGGGTTGTGGACTCTCTTTCCAAAAGGGGAATTGAAGCGATGTTGAGGTCTTTCCATTATAATTTTTTCTTCAATCGTGATGATCAAGAGAGTGATACTCGTGAGATAAACTAATCGTTTTCTCTGGTTTTTTGATATGTTTTTGCTTCCTTAATATTGTTATATATATGCGACTCGAACTTTTGCTTTCCTCATGGTTGATGGATGATATAAGTCTCTAAGTCTTGAGAATGACAATTGATCAATTATAGAGCCTTGCACTACGTATTAAATTATAACATTAGAAAATAAAACATGTGTATAGTTGTAAATACTTTAGACTTTCTATGCAATTAGCTATAGTGGATTAATATGTACTGCTTTTTTCATAATAATAATAGAAATTATCTATATTTTTTTCTTTCTACAAAATATATTATTCGATGATGTATCTTTTAAAAGCCAAAATATTGACATACAAACACCGTTATTAATGATACGATGACCTTATTTCCTTACGAGAAAGTTTTCCACAAAGTTTTGACTATTACTATTACGGGAGAAGAGAGGTAGTGTTGAATTTGAGAAAAAGCATTGAATCCGCCAGTGGATGCTGTGGTAACAACCGCATAGCCACGAGCAAATCTGAAGAACTTGTCCGTTCCTCCGACCACCACATACTCACAGTGCGGTTGATCGAACGTGAAGGTTCCCTGGAGCTCCCCATTGTTGTTGCTGTACTCCCTATTCAAAAAGATGAGCGTGAAAACCAGGAAGAAATCAAGTCCAGCAGTCAGATGTGTATTTAATTATGTTATCTCTTTATGTAATTTTTGTTATTATACACACTTCATATGTTTTTCTATAAATTATTTTTATTAATAAATTTAAAATAATAATAATAATAAATAATAATTATTTTCTATTTTAATTTTAATTTTAATTTTAGATTAATATATAAAATATAAAATAATTCAGGAAAAATTATTTTTTAATTAAATATTTAGGTAATTATTTTACTATGTAATATCTAATTGGCAAATGACAAATAAAAATAATATTGATATTATATTTTGTGTAATTTATTTTATGTTTAATTCTTAAATAAAATGTAAAACAAAATATATTTTAGTATAAATCATGAATAAAATATTTTATTGTGAAATATAAAATATTAAATAACATAATTTTATATTAAATTTAAATAAAAAATAAAAATAATTTAAATTAAAAAAACTTATATTTTCACCTTTTCTAAAGACCATGTAATTTATTTTATTTTAATATAGAATTTATATACAATACTTATAAGATATTAATAAGAAAAATAAATATATAGAGAGACAATACTATGATATATGTTGTCTATTTTTCAATATGAGAGAGCATGTATTTAAATTTTAATGAAAAGAATGTGAAATATTAATAAATTATTTCAAAATCAATTAGCTATATATTATATAAAACAAGTTAAAATAGAAAATATATTATTGTTAAAACACTTTATTATTAGTGTGTTTTTCAAAATAAGTATAGACTTATTTTAATTCCAGATTTTCTAAAAAACAAAAAAAAAAAATTAAATATCTAAAGTTGTAAACATTTACTCAAAATTTTCACTCACAAAAAATTTCAATCTTAAAAATTTTATTCCCTCTAAAAATTTAATAAATTCTACGATGGATTTATGCTAATCTAACCATATAATTTTTGTTCTAACTACTAATATGTTAATTAAATACTTTCTTCTTGAAAATTGTAGTTTATGATTAAATTTTAAAATTTAAATTTTAAAATTTAACACATTTTAGTTTATAATAACTTTAATTGTTTTTTTATAATATTTTAAATTCTAAATTTCTTGCTTGAAATTAAATTAACGAGTTGGTTAGCACCTTCTTCTCAGGAATTGTATTTCATGTTATTTTAAGTTCTAAATTTCAAGGTTGAAATTATGTTATTGTTATAAAATATATTTTATGCTATTTATTACTTCAACCAAGAGAGACACATTTGTTATAGGTGGAGGATATAGTATTCGAGGACAAGTTGAAGATTAATATTTTATGGTTTTGTAGTTATGTCTTTAGTTATTAATAATAATGGGATTATGTTAATTTACATAATGCATGAAAATCTAAATTTGATTTTTTAAAACTTGGTTGTGTTTTGTTCTTCTTTTAATCTTATTTATCTTCAATTTTATATTTAATAATGGATGTTGAAATTTCGGTATAAACAATATATTTAATTTTATTTATTTAATAATGAGTTTTGGAATTCTAGTTGTATTAAGACATATGGAAAAGTAATAAAACTATGACAATAAGTGTTAAGCTCAAATCCTTAAGCTCGAATGACTTGGTGGTTGTTCATTCATTTAAAGCAGAACATTCACCATTTATAAATTTAGTTGTAATTAAATCTATAATTTGTGTTTTTGTCCAGTCGAGAAAATTCAAAACAAATGTTGTTTTAGTCCCAACTCACGAATATAGTATCTAGGTGAAAAGGCTAATGTATATCTAACTACTATAACTATCATTATAAAAAAAGTCAAAATAGAAAATATGTTATTGTTAAAACACTTTATTATTAGTGTGTTTCTCAAAATAAGTATAGACTTATTTTAATTCCAGATTTTCTAAAAAACAAAAAAAAAAATTAAATATCTAAAGTTGTAAACATTTACTCAAAATTTTCACTGTTATTCCCTCTAAAAATTTAATAAATTCTACGATGGATTTATGCTAATCTAACCATATAATTTTTGTTCTAACTACTAATATGTTAGTTAAATACTTTCTTCTTGAAAATTGTAGTTTATGATTAAATTTTAAAATTTAATATATTTTAGTTTATAATAACTTTAATTGTTTTTTTATAATATTTTAAATTCTAAATTTCTTGCTTGAAATTAAATTAACGAGTTGGTTAGCACCTTCTTCTCAGGAATTGTATTTCATGTTATTTTAAATTCTAAATTTCAAGGTTGAAATTATGTTATTGTTAAAAAATATATTTTATGCTATTTATTACTTCAACCAAGAGAGACACATTTGTTATAGGTGGAGGATATAGTATTCGAGGACAAGTTGAAGATTAATATTTTACGGTATTGTAGTTATGTCTTTAGTTATTAATAATAATGGGATTATGTTAATTTACATAATGCATGAAAATCTAAATTTGATTTTTTAAAACTTGGTTGTGTTTTGTTCTTCTTTTAATCTTATTTATCTTCAATTTTATATTTAATAATGGATGTTGAAATTTCGGTATAAACAATATATTTAATTTTATTTATTTAATAATGAGTTTTGGAATTTTAGTTGTATTAAGACATATGGAAAAGTATTAAAACTATCACAATAAGTGTTAAGCTCAAATCCTTAAGCTCGAATGATTTGGTGGTTGTTCATTCATTTAAAGCAGACCATTCACCATTTATAAATTTAGTTGTAATTAAATCTATAATTTGTGTTTTTGTCCAGTCGAGAAAATTCAAAACAGATGTTGTTTTAGTCCCAACTCACAAATATAGTATCTAGGTGAAAAGGCTAATGTATATCTAACTACTATAACTATCATTATATGTCTTTCCAATCCGGGTTGGATGAAAAAAGAAATATCGTGTGTATGTTTATGGGTTATAAACCCGAATGTCTATATCTTTATACCCTGATGCCTATGTCTTAATGTACTTAGATGATAAAAAAAAAATACTTTTTTCATTGTGGATAAAAGGAGTTTACATAATCATGTCCCTGTGTGCATTAATGTTACATTTGAAACCACAGAAAAAAATTTCTTGTTCATTGAGATCCAAGCTTGTGTGATTCTAGTGGATAATTACTTCTATATCCTTTACATTCCTATCTAGCTAATTCAAAGAAAAAAAGCCTATTTAGCTCTGAAAAACCCGTCTTGGATGTCAAGGGAATAGTTAGCTTAATTTCTTCAATATGAAAGGCTGAGAATTATCCCAAACACAACTGGATTCTCAAAGGGTGATTCCATACTTCCTCCCACAACAATGATTTAACAACATTTCAATCATTTTACAAGGGTTATTTCAAAAAACCAAGGGGCAAAGCCAAACCTCTGCATGGTTTGAAGCATGTCTTTTGATTTCATCTTCAATACATCTACCCTCGCAACCCCTCATCAACTCCATCCTATCAGATATGGAGAAGCTCTTTTAGGATTGCTCATAGATGTGGCTATGCCCATTGCCTAGGGCTGCAATGTGGTACATATCAACAAAGGCTCAAGATCATTGAATAGTTATATATCATAACAACATTTATATGAGATAAATATCTATAACAATATTTGTATCTCCCATTATTTGACTAAAATGAATAAAGACCCTACAACACCAGGTGCTTATTGTAGCTAATTTTATTTTCTTAATGAATATGAGACCTTAGCTTACTCCACATTATCCAAAATTAGGGTTCATGCCTCTTACAAATCCATATTCTCTTCATGGAATCTAGACACTTTATTTTTAACATGTTATACATATACTACAAGAATCTAGCACGTCCAACTCATATCCATTTCCAAATGTATTATACTCAGAGGATTCACTCCACCAACATCATCAACCCCCATTGAAACTGGAAATAATAAAAATCTTGAAGCACATATTGTGGCTTAATGCAAAATGCATATATCACAGATTAACTAGGTGGTGCAGAGTTAGAATTCCTTTCCACAATCACTAAAATTTTATGACCTTGACAATTGTATATATCAATAATTTTTTATTTCTTGTTACAAATTTTCAAAATAAGAACGCCCTTTCTTTGCGTGGAGCTTGAAAAAAAACTGTAGCGAATATCATAATAACATTTATATGAGATAAATATGTATACCAATAACTTATCTCCTATTCTTTTACTAAAATGAATAAATGCCCTACAACACCAAGTGCTTATTGTATCTACGTTTATATTCTTAATGAATATGAGACCTGAGCTAACTCCACACTAAATCACTTAATACCAACAAATGAAGATAAACACGCTGCAAAAACAGTAAAATTTCTCACCAGGTACAACACTTCGCTAAAGTAGTGAAAAAGAAAATTATCCAGAAAGGAAAAATGTTAAACAAACTGAGTATCAGAAAATAATGATAAGCATGTTGTAGAAAAGGAATAAACAATAAATTTGTACAGTACATATAACACTTAGGAATGTCCCAAGACATCGAAAATAATGATAATTACAATCTAAAAAGGATGAAACATAAATTATTCATCGGATACAAATCTTCATAGTACAACAAAACCAAAAGGTAAAATAACACAATATTGAAAATCTAATGGAAATAATATTATACACAGACACAAATAGTGAAGAAGGGGTGAAAGGGGAGGAAACATTGTATTTTCATTCCAAGGAGGGAAGTTCATTGAAATCACTTAAGGAAAAGTTAAAACACTCATAGGTATCGACAATAATTTTACAGCATTGATTAAAAAGACTCAAGATGCAGTGTCAAAACCACAATATTTTTTTTATAATAATTCATTGACATAGACCCTGTGTTAAAGTTTCTACGCTGCAAAAAGGATATACACAGAGTTCCGTATTGAAACAGGGGGAAAAGAGCTAACTATGTTGGGTTTAGTAAAAAAGGTTCTATGAGTTGATCTGATGTTCCCTAATGAAGTTTCGTGGAATCTTCTATCCCTTGGCAGAAACTTGTGTTTTCATATAAAATTAAATATTTGAGATACAATGTCAAAGACAAAGAACAAGCTTTGATTATAATTCATTTTCATAGACCATGGTGTTAAAGTTACCATGCTGCAAAAATGATATATACAACATTTGCCAGCCATATTAAAAGATTGAAGAAAAAGATAATTATTGAGGGTTTAGTAAAAGGGTCCTATGATTTGATCTGATGATGATCCCATTAAATTGAACAAGTCAGTGAAAGACTAACCAGATCTATCAAAACCACTTTGGAGACAGGTTAACTACGATAAATTGGATTCAAAAGAAATAGTAAAAGAGCAAACTATTTCCCTGGTGAGGGGTGAAAGGTGTTACCTAATGGCTAACTCAATGAACATCGAAAGCCTACACAATATAAACTTTATAATTTCAAAATCCAATGCAGCTTCCAGAAGTGACAAAATTCATCAAATTATTACTTAAATATATGTGGTTTCACCAATAAAATCCCATCGGATACTTACTCTAGTTGCAAATGGGCAATTAGGATGCCTAATCTACTAGTAAATTGGTAAACTGAATTCAACAAAAACAGTAACGAATAGATAATTTCCCTGATGATGAGTGGATGTGTTACCTAATGGCTAACTCAATAAAAAGTGAAAGCATACACAATTTAATCTTCACAATTTCAAAACCCAACACACATAGTAACAAAATTCATCAAATTATTTTCAAATTATCAAGAAATTCATCAAATTATTTCCAATTTATCAAGGAATTCATCAAAATATTTTGAATTTATCATGAAATTCATCAAATTATTGTGAATTTATCACAAAATTCATCAAATTATCAATAATATATATCCAATTTCCCAATACAAACCCTATTATCGATATTTTGCTAGAGGGAAATGAAGAGAGATTTAGAAATTTGACATACCAAAGAGTTGCCTTTTGAGATCGTCTTGCATGGTGTCATTGTTGCAGAAAAATATGTAACCCCCAAGCATCTCATTCCTGGGAAGTGACTCCGATGGAGGAAGGGTTTTGAATCTCTTGTCCAAGCTATTGTTGTTGTTGTTGTTGTTGTTGTCATTAGTATTCTTATCATTGGAATGATTTCCATTGTTGTTGTTACTCTAAAACCCAAGCTTAGTATTGCTATTGTATCATCCATGTAAAGCATCTTTCTACAGGTGTCTTCCACATGCCTAAGACGAGATGAAAGACATCAGCTTTTGCAGCTACACCCTTCAGACAAAAAATTTCATCGTAATTCCCATGACACCTTCAACCAACACACGCATCTCATTGTCCCCCACATGTGAGTTCACTACTGACCTCATATCATTTATATATCGATGATGCTCATCCAACCAATGAACATACTCCATATCAAATGCTAGAGCTCCAATCCTCCCACAATCACCAACAAGGGAGGCAACAGAACGTTGCGGAGGTCAGGAGATCCAAGACCTCGGGGATTACAAGTTGAATGGTCATGGTAAAAAACTATAGGGAGAGACAAAGTCAAAAATAAGTCATTTAATTTCATCACAGAAGAGTCGACCTGAGAGACCACCTTCTCGCATTCGATTCTCTCCTCACTTCCAAAATAGGGTTGGATAACAATAAGCCCTCTAATATTCAGAGGCCCCAAGTTTCAACCCACAGTCCTCGACCCAAATGCATGAATGATATTTACACCAGCGCTATCCCCGACCATGAAACACAATGAGTAATCGACATACGTGTCCAGCCAAGGCTCTGCCTTACCACTGTTGAGGGAAACCCATCCGACCGCATGGAATTAGTCATAGTACACAGCGGGGAGGTGATGCTCAGGCAACATATGGTATTCTACAAATATTAACAGCACCGGGGCCCTGCTGGCAAGGCTGCTCATGAATAAGTGATATTTTTCCTAGGCAGTGAAGCAAAAACCACCCCTACGAAAGTAGAAAAGAAGTGACAGTTTCTGGCCATGGAGCAGGGCATCTGAGAGGAAGAGGCGTACCCAGACGCCCATCTTCTGGATCTCCATCAAGCTTTTGTTTCTACTTTTATGTCTATGAACTTTGTTTCCAGGGTTAACTCGAGATTCAAGAATCTCCATATTTAGGCGTCGACAGAGTGGTAATGAATCTGAGTGCCCAATATTCTTAGCATAATATTCTACACCCAATTTCTTTGAAACCACACCACATTCAGGAGGCGCTGCTACAATTATCCATCTTGCAAGAATTTTGAATTATAGAGCAACTCTAAACGGACAAGAAGAATCCCTCGAAACCCACGAGCAACTAATGAGCTATAATAATTGAATTGTAAACTAAATATTTGCAACTACATTTTCCTTTTCATCCAACAACTGAATATTTTTTAATCGTCTAACATATAATCTAATGATTTCAGGTTATCACACGATGCACATAGGAGATTTGTTTTCGAATAGTGTCACCTTACAGTGTAAAAATATAAGTTTTTTAAATAAAAATAAAGTATTATGTATAAATTTAATAGTAAAATTATTATAAAAATTAAAATGGTTTATTTATATACTAATTATTGTAAAATTTGATTTTGTGGTAAATTAGTTAATTTAGTATTAATTTATTATGGATATAAAGTACAATTTGGAAACCAAGTTAATGATATTTTAAAAAAGACAATAAATTTTGCAGTGAGGTTGATGCAAAATTATATTAATAGGAATTTCTATTTTCTAAATACATTGATCCATAAACTCTCATGGATATTCCAATGGATATGATAAATTTATAGTGAAATTCTAAGTCTATATTATGAGGGTCCTTTTCATGAGTCTTGGATTTATTAAGTTATTATTTTTAAGCTTGTAGTATAGAAAATGTAGAAAATGGAGAATGGACAAAAGTACAGTCCAAAGCACTCTTAGCCGCACTGAGCACTAGTAGGATTTCCTCATGACGAAATATTCCCTACGTTCACTAGGTTCACGAGATAGTTACTAGCAGAGGGACTTAATTCATTTCAAGTCTCATTTAATACTTGATAGAAATATACAAGATCAAACAAAACGTCACTAAATCATATCATCAAGATTAAAAACAAAATCCTTGAGACTATTATCACTAAGATTGTCAAATTACAACTCAAAGATTGGGTTGACAACTCCCTGAAAATCTATGGTTTTGTTGGAAAACATGGAGAAGTGCTACTAGTTAATGCACCCAGTTTGAATTGGTGTATGGAAAGAGAGTACTATTTCCAACTGAAATAGAGATCCAAAAATCTAGAACACTAAAGCTCAAAAACATAGGCTTCTCTAAATCAATGAATTGGATGAACATTGCCAAGATGTCTTGCACAAAAAAGAAGTAATACAACATCAAAGAGCTTGATGGTAGGAGAATTTCATCAAGGAAGAAATTTAAAGCTAGAGAATAGGCCTTCTTATTTGATTCCAAGTTCAAAGGTTTGAGAGGGAAGTTCTCGGTTCGATTTATCAGGCCTTATGAGATTGATAATGTGTATGATAATGAAGCCACTCACAATTTTTTTTTTTTTTTTTTTAATGTATTGTTAAGAACTAAAAAATACCAAAAATAAAAAAACCATGGATTTGGTCGTTTAAAAATTAGTGTTGTGTGGAAGGAATGTGTGTTAGATAATTGTGCGGAGGGAGAGTTAATGCAGAAGTACAAAGCTTTGCGACATAAATATTGTGGTTTTTATTGCGCATACTTGGTCTTTGGTGAAAATCACAAATCAATCTAAGTTTTATGAAGTCTGTGTAACGTAGTTTCAACAATTAATGTGTGTGTAATTTCATTGGCAAGGTGATAATCTTGCATTATTTTTCGACATGCATGTTTCCAACACATATTGGACTATTCTCGGGAGGACTCATTATGAATGGTTTTTCTCAAAGTTGTTAGAATCGATAGTTTGTTCTCAAAACTTCGTGTTTTTCTCATTAGCATAAAAATCATGCACATAAGTTTCTTATGAATACAGGTACATATTTAACGATATTTGTAACAATTAATCTATGGTTTATTTATTTTTTGATTCTATATCTCATTCGTAGAGAAGAGTTTTACATGAATCAATGTGGATATGCATATGCTATTATTGTATGTATTTTCTATTATCTTATGGATTTATGGTTTTTATCTATATTATCGTGTTCACTTTCTTGTACCTTATTTATGTTGTGCTTATTGTGGAGTATAGCTCATTGTGAATTTAGAAAAAAAATTAAGCATGATTGTTAATGCATCAATGAGAAAGTGTGTTTGAAGTGTGATTTATAAAGCATCAATCGAGAAGCATTTGTATAATAAGAAAAAAATAGTATAGATTCAATATTAATGAAGCATAATCTATTTCGTTTAAACAATTTTGCATATGATGTAGGAGATTGTTTGATCGATGTTATGCAAACTCTATTTCATTTTAGATACACGTAAACAAAGTTGTGTGAAGGAACAATAGAACATTTTAGAAATTGCTTATATGAAAGGAACATTGAATCCATATTATCTTATGAACATGAATTGAATATATATGCCTTGATACAAATGCGTCGTATAAATAGCCCAGATGTTTACTTAGAAAGGATGACAAAATGAACTACAAATTATATCGCTACAAAAGAACAAGGACTTCAAGGGGACATATTTTGTATAAAATGGTTATCGAATTTGAAATTTTTTTGATAAGACTTTGGTCAAAGACAACAATGAAAATCTATTTTCATTTTAATTCAAATTTATGAAAATAAAGTTATGACATATTGTTCCATGACAAAAATTCAATTTCCAGGCATTTCGAACCATTTATGTGAAAGAAAAAATGTTCAATAAGAATTGACCATGAACATATAATAAATATGAAAACGTACGAACAAACAAAACATAGATTGATGCACATAGAAGAAAGCATGAGTAGACCTATGTTTAAGATATTTTTTGGGTTCAAGAGTATTTACAACGAAAGTTATTTTGAAACAATATGTCAATTGGTGGAGAATGATTATGCATAATTTCATAAAACTTTTTCAATGCAAGCATGATAATTATTCATAAATTATGTAATTTTCGGGAATAGAAGATTGGTAGGTATATATTATATAGTTAAAAATGCCATATGAAAATGGGAATATAGAATATGGAATTTTTGTTTATGATTGGATACAATATATCTTGAATATAACTATATGCATATCGTTCGCTAAGACTCTAGTTGTGGTAGCTAAATTTCATGGATTCGAGAAGGATGCAATGATATTCCATGTTATCCAATTTTGAAAGAGTGTAAGTCATTTGCATTATGAACTTTAAAAGTGAGAGTACAAGAGAAAAAAAAATGCACGTCCTATTGAAGCACTTCATGAAGAGAAAGATATAGAAGATTCCATTAAAAAACAAAGTGAGGTTAGTATGAGTGAATTCGAAAAAACTAACGTAGATGTGTTGGCCGGATAAATGAATCTTGTGGACAAGATCGATCTCCCTAGTGTCAGAAGACAATCTAGCAACAAACAAACAACTAAGTTTATCTTTCTCTAGATATATTTGTTTTACAAGTAAATGCTATAAAGGTATCAATCCTACCTTAGATCCAAACGCTTATTTGCAACCGTATTTATTCTGTTGCATCAGTAGTTCTTCCTTCGAAACAATAGTTCTTTCGTTGCAACAATATTTCTTCCATCACAACAATAGTTCTTCCGTCGCAACAATAGTTCTTTCGTCGCTTGAAAGTGTTGTCTTCAAAGACCTGCAATCACAAACAAGAAAATATTAAATAACACCTGTATAACAAATAATTATAAAACATACCTATCATAGTGATTAAGGAATCTATGAAATAAACAAATGATAGCTTATTGAAATAAACAATTGAATGACAATTTATTGATAAAAACAAACTTGATTGTATTAACTTTGAAATAATAGAAGAACCTTACAACCTTAGCCTTGATGTTGAACATGCATTCTCGGGGTCCGAAGCAGGAGTTTCCTCTACTTTGATAAGCCTTGCACTCTTTCTCCAGGAGAACCTAGAGGTATGTGATCTTTCCTTACAAAAGCTTAGTAGAAATGAGTCTAAATCTCAATATCACTTCACCTCAATCACACACTAAAGCTTGAACTCCCCTTGAGGCTACCCAATGCCTCTTTTTATAGTGTAGATGAGGACGTTAGGGTTCCACCTATGAAGGGATAGAATCCTCCTTCAAAGGGATAGACTCCTCACATCAAAGGGTTAGCTCCTTAACGTGTGGGATGCATGAACCTTACAAGAGTATACTCACCCCCAAAAAATCTCATCTAGAAGCTTCTAGAATTGACCAAAAATAAGCTTTTTCACTTTACTTTCTTTCCCTTTTGACTTTGACAGGGGTACGCAGGCATTACATAGAGAAACTATGTTCTGGAACGCAGGTAAGCTTCACATTACCTGCGTACCCCAACCAGGAACGCAAGTAAGCTTCATATTACCTGCGTACCCAGGGTTTTGGAGTTTTTTAGGGTTTTTCTCCTGTTTTTAGGGCTTGAGATGAGGAGTAGAGGTTGTAAGACTTCCATAGGAGGTAAGTATGAGTGACAATGAGCTCATACAGTCAGAAAAATGTCCAGGTGACAGTTTTTAGTGCAAAATATTTCCCCCTAAAGTGCGAAGTCTGGAATAGATGAAGATGAAGTCTGTCAAATATGAAGAGTGAAGTGCTTTATCATTTCAAGGATCATCCTATGGACACCCCATTCGGAACCTGTAAAAACATTCAATGCAAAACATATATATGTAAACATATCATCGTTGAGGTAGGCATTCCCATACTCAGATCAAAACTAACTAGAAAAATGATGTAAACTATTTTGATATAGGAATGATTTTCAATACATCAACAGTATAGACATGTGTAGACATAGTATGGACATAGCCATATGTTTATGAATATTCCACTGTATAAATGAATAAAAAAATCCCTCGCAGCCTGGATGGTAGAAACGAGATCCAGGGTCTTGATTTCCATTTCTCGAACCAGTATGATTCTATCCATTTGAATAAATGTGTCGAAGTCGAACATGGTAGAAACCACTTGATTACCAGTCAATAATGTAAACTGTTAAAAAGTGTGAGAGTAACCACCAATAATGTCAATGGCTCTCAAAGTACTCAGTACAATCCATGAAATGTGAATAAATGAGATGAAGTCGAACATGTCACAGAATCATTCGATTGAAGGTCAATGATGCAACTTGTCGTCGAAGGCGAGAAACCTGCCGTTGAGGCATGTAGATTTCAAGGTACTGACGATTTCTAGATCAGCTGCCTAGATAATGAGCTGTCGTCGATAGAAAGTGATCTGTCGTAGGTAAGCCCACAACATGAAATCATAGATCAAGTTTTGAAGAAATATATTGACAAGGACTGACTCAGGGATGGTTAAAATGGAAGACAAATATTTCGAAAATGAATAGTTTGTTTGAACTGTCATCTTGAACACATCACGACACTGCAGATGGTTTGGTGACAATTGACCCAAATCTAATACCCAGAAACCAGCTGAAGGCTTTCAATATGGTTTGATTAACTGTTAGGCAAAGGATTTTCCTAACCCAGATGAAAAAAAGTGTCATGTTCAAGAGTGGTTAATGGTTTTCGGAATAATCAAAATGTAACAAACAGGTTCGTTTTTCTCTCTTTTCCCCCACCATTTTTGGCAAGTACCTCTTTATTTTTGACAAGCTTGAGGAGGATAACATTTGCTTTTTTATAAGCTCATCCTTCGGATGAGTCCAACTTAGTTTAATATTTGAACCCTAAGAAGGAGTGGTTCGTTCCTGCTTAAAAATTGAACAGGTCCTTTATTGTTAAATTTTAACGAGTCCAGTATAGGAGAAACTCAGTGTTTTTCAATTTTAGGGAGTCAGAAGAAAAACTTAAGAAAAATCCCTGGGTGTACTTTTTCATAAATTTAGTCTCTCGAGCCCGAAAAAGGATAAAATAATGCAAGAGAGAACTCTATTGACCGTAATTAGTCAACATATACCTTTTTCGTAAATAGTCCATTTCAGTCCGTAAAAGGGGTAAACTTATACTGAAGGGACGATCATTCATTTATTTTAACGAGTTCAAATAATCAAGTGCTCAGCAATCTTTTCATGTTTAGAGAGTCTGAAAAGGGCTTAAAAGAGGACTCCAATGTTTCGATTTTTCGTAAATTTTTGAAAGAGTCGGAAAAAGTGATAAAAGTATGCTCTTTGTTGAAAAATGATCAGTTTTACCGAAAAATCCAATATTATGCACAAAAACTCGAAACAATTACACATACTTATTTAAGATAAGTAAAAAAGTTTTCCAAATTACCTTTTTAAAGTGAAAAATAAACAAATTAAAAATTCATTTATTCGAAAAAACTTATAAAAAGGACTTTTCTAACTTCATTTTTACTATTTGAATTTAAAGTGAAAAAGTGAGAGCTTTTGGATTACAAAAAACTTCCTATGAATATTCTGGAAAATTCGTTCGTCGGAATCAGAAACCTTCAACTCCAAGTAATCTCTATAAATTCTGGACCATATGAGGGCCCAAGTTGATCTCCTGATATGGCTAGTGAACTGTTGGGACACACAGGACTAGTGTTTCTTGATTGGCGGCCACCGGCTCGAAGTCGAGCTGGAGGACATATATTTTTTGACTAGTTTTTCCAAGAGGGGCGGACACTTATCTCTATTCAGGACTAGACCAGGTGGCCAGTCTGTTGCTAGTCTCAAAGCAGAGTTTTTCAATGGTTGAGTAGACCCCAAGGATAAATGGATAGATATCAAAACTATTATCCGTCCCGAGTTCAAAGTTATTTTCTTCACTGTTACTAGACTGTACAGGAGTGCAACATTACGTGTTGCCAATCTCATGCTGAGGGCATTGAGATTGTTAGATTTATTTCGGCATATTTTCGTTGGTTGAACAACCAACTCTTTGTCATTAAGGATTTTCCATATGCCGGGATGGACTACCGTGGCGACAGAGACATGGCTTTTCCTCCAGGAGAGCAATGAGATGATTCAAGTAAAAATAATTTTCAACACTTTCTAAGTCCTATTTTTTTTTGTATTTTAAATCACCCAACACAAGATGATGTATAGTTTGAAACACACTTCTATTCTATGATATATCACTATTATAGGCTATTTGTGTACATGTTATCGAATGTTGTTTGATTTACTGTTTTGATTATTGCAAATTTCTATTTATCATACTAGAAGAAACTGCATCTTCTAATGTATTTAAATGTCTTGGAATATGTTGATATTCAATGTAATAAAATTCACGTTCCAAGAGACGAACTCTCAAAAATAACCTTAATAACACTCAATTCCTAATGGCATACACCCTGTTAAGCTGTAATACAACGAGTTCAGAGTCCAACCTAACAATCAATCTCTGAATCCCAAATGAGATGGATTCAGATAATAACTCAATCACTGCACTATACTCTACAATGTTATTCGTTGTTTGACCAAGGCTTACCCCATGCATAGACACTAACTCGTCAGAAGGTGAATAGATAACCCAAGCTGCGGAAGAAATGTTCCATGTACTACGACAAGCACCATCAGCAAAACCAATGTATGTCTGAAGAGATGTTGACATCTGCAATATCAAGAGTAAAACTCAGATAAGCAGGAATAGTGATAAGAGCACACTCTAAAATAGGCACACCTTTTTAATCTAAAACACACCAACAGTAAATAAACTAATCTAATAAAAAAATCTCCACACCAAATTTAAGAATAATATCTCTTCAGATAAAGCCCATTTCTGGATTTATCTAAAGGGACACCGTCGAAATCTATTAGCTCATAGGCCCCTTTTGCCAGCTTTCGCTTAACAATGAAAGGACCATGCCACATAGGCACAAATTTTCCAGCCCCTAGCTTATTGTTGGCTTGATCGTACACTGAAACGAGGTCTCCTTCTGAAATATTATGAGGTGTAACATTTTTGTCGTACTAGGCTTTCATTCGTTTCACATGATCTTTGTTTGCTAGAGTAGCAGTTCGTCGATTCTCATCTAGCTAAGCTAAGCACAAAAAATGTTTCTCCTCTTCAGAAGTGGCTGGGAGTAATTCCTTGGCTAATTCTAATGACAGAATTTCACATTCAATAGGTAACACAACTTCCAAACTGTAAACCAGTTGAAAAGGAGTGAAACCAGTTGATGTTTTTACTGAGGTCCGATATGCCCAAAGTGATGAAAATAACATGGAATGCCAATTCGACTTATGAATACCAATGATTCGTTTAATCATAGTGACTAAAAATTTATTGATAGCTTCAACTAGACCATTAGCCTGTGGGTAATATGGAGTAGAACTATTGTGGTGCAGGACAAGTTGATTTATTAGTTCAGTCATCATGATATTTCGAAAATGACTTCCATGATCTGTAATAATGGCTTGAGGAACACCGAATCTATCAATTATATAATTGAACACGAAAGTTGCAGCAGTCTTTCCGTCTGCTGAAAATGTAGGCATCGACTGAGCCCACTTAGTAAAATAATCTACTGCTAAGATAATGTACGCATGCCCCCCAATCGAGTGAGGATTACATGTAATAAAGTCGATACCCCACTTTGCAAAAGGACCAATAGAAATTATAGGGTGAAGAGGAGCAGGTGGTGCACGCATTTTACGATCAAAGACCTAACAATTGTTGCATTTTCGGAGTACATAGATACAATATTTGAATACGGACGGCCAAAAATAAACGACACGCAATATCTTTTGGGATGTGGCATACCCAGACATATGACTGCCACATGCTCCAGAATGGCATTCATTTAAAACCTTCTCAACTTCTTCATGAGTAAGACAATGTCAGAAAACAGAATCTGCTCCACGACGATAGAGAGTGTCACCAATAATATTGTATTGTTGGGACTGGAAACGTATTTTCCGTCGTTGTGATCATGAAATTTCAGGCTGAAAAGATTGGGTTTGGCAACAAACAATAATATCTCCATACCAAGGATCAAGAGTACTGATCAGAAACAAGGATTCGTCTGCAATGGGTTTCTCCGCCACAGTTTCAGTATCAGTAGACGGGAAATCACACATCAGTTCTGCAAAAACCAAATATTTCTTTGCCTTGGATTTTTCAAATTCCAAGTCAAATTCCTGTAGGATAACTATCCATTTAGAATACTTGCCCCCTAGCAATTTTTTGGTCAAAATGTACATCATAGGGTTATAGTTAGAAATTACTGTGGTTTTGCGTAATAAGATGTAGTGACGAAATCTTTGGATAACTTGAACAGCTGCCAAGGCCAATTTCTCCAAATGTGTGTATTTGATCTCAGTCGGATGCATATTTCGACTAAGATAGTAAATCACATGTTCATTGTTGAATTCATCTTCCTGAACTAAAACAATCCCAATGGTGGAATGAGAAGCAGCGAGATACAAAAAATAATCCTAGTTGTAATTGGGAGGACGCAGGAATGGTGTATGGGTCAACATGTGTTTGAGTGCATCAAAATATCGATCAACGATCTCATCCCAAAAGAATGGAACATTCTGTTTTAAAAACCTGGTAAAACCCTTTGTTAAGTCGTCGTAGTTAGGAATGAAACGACGTAAAAATTTTGCTTTCCCTTGCAAACTTTGGAGTTGGTGTAAATTCGGAGGAGGTAGATTGACAATAGCTTCAATATTCAACAGATCAACGCAAATGCTTGATTTCGAAACAATAAATCTCAATAAGCGACCCGATTCTACACAGGAAAAACATTTGTGTGGATTCAGATGAATTCGATAGTGCCTAATATCATAAAGATAGCTCGTAAATGAGTGAGATGATCGGCTCTACGTGATGAATAAGCAAGTAAATCATCAAGATAAGGCTGCACAATGTGCTTAATGTCATGAAATGCGTAAGACATAGCCCTTTGAAAAGTTGCCCCAACATTCTTCAAGCCAAAAGGTAGTTTGCAATAAGAAAATTTCCCCCATGGACAAATGAATGTTATTTTAGGTTGATCAACAGGGAGTATGTTTATTTGATTGCAACTGGAAAAACCATCCATAAAGGAGAACATTTCACTGTCAGCACAATCATCAATGATTTGATCGATATAGGGGGTTGGATAATTGTCTTTAGGACAATCTCAATTAATATCCCTATAGTCGATACATACTCTTATCGTTCCTTCTTTTTTGTTAACAGGAACAATATTCGATACCCAATCGGTTAATTGAATTGGATAAATGAAACCTGCATGAAGTAATTCCTCAACTTTGGCTTTGATAGCAACAGATTTTCTCAGATGTATCTGACGTAAGTGTTGTCATACAGGTTTTGCATCTGGGTAAGTCTTAATTTCATGTACAACAATTGACGAATCGATTCCTGGCATTTCTTCATATCACCAGGAAAACACATCATGGAATTCTTGAAATAGGGCTTTATAAGTTTGGATTTCATCGTCCGTACAGGAAGCACCTATATGAATGTTTTTAATTATTCCAGGCTTAACTAAAATGTCAATAGGAATTGTTCAAGAGATATTTTCCAAATTTAACTCAGAATCAGAATTTTGCAATGGATTCTGTGGTTCTTTGACATATTTAGTAGTAAAATTAGAAGAGAAATCATTGTCAAAATGATCCAGCTCAGGTAAGAATGAAAATCGGTGATGTAGATCTTCCCATGGTAAATTGTCAATTGAAAAAAGTTCATGAATCTTCTCATTAGTATGAACAAGATCGGGAAATGTCATTGTGGCTGAGATAGATATAGAAAGTGATTCCTCATGGATCACATTCATTGGATCAGTTTCGGTTGAAGAAGGATAGAAAGCGACTGTACAGCCTGATATGCAATTTCAAAGGGACACAAAGGCATCGTGCCATCAAATGAATCCACCTTGGAATCGAAAAGTACGATCCAAGGATCATCAAAAGTAATAGTATTCGATGAAATCATATGAATATTTGCAATAGGAGGTGATAGGTTAGGAGTAGGAAAGGAAAAAGTTCTTAGTAAACCAAAATCTTTAATCAAACCTACGCCAACATCCTTGTAAGGGATAGCCATTTTACCGATGTGCTGGATAGTTTCTGTTGAGGCCAGATTGGATGAGAAATAAATGAGCTAGTCTATTGTAACGATATTTTCTTGATGTGCAAACTTGATAAGCCGAAAGATCGATGAAACAAAAACAGTCATAGCATAAGACCAACTGCGACCTAGGAGAAGGTTGTAATCGAGAGGGGCACCAACCACCACAACATCTAGATTTACGGTTTTTCCTTCGACCCCTATAGGTAAATCCTGAAAAATACCAAAAGGATGGAACCCTTTCCCATCAAAAGCCTTTATAATTGTCGGATACTGATTGAGTGTAGGAGAACCAAGCGATTTCCAATACTGGATCGACATAATACACATAGAAGCCCCTTCATCAATCACAGTCCGAAAAACGGGTCTGTTTTTTACTATACTGGAATTTGGAAAGCCATTTGATGAGGTAGGCGGGGTGTACTATTCTCTAAATCAAATTTTATTAGGTTCAAATCCTGAATATCGACAGATCCTATGGTAGAAAAAATTAATTTACACTGTGCTGGGCACGATTGCAGCACTTCCAAAGCCGACATTGCTAAAGGGGAAATAGCTAAGTCCTCAACAATGTTGTAATTATGAGCAGCTCTCGCATGTGGATTGAAAGCTTATTTACGAAGTACACCTTTAGCAGGCGATTTGATTACTAAGTCTGAATTGGGTTTCTCGATCTGTAGTGGATCAAAAATAGGAGGAGGTGTAGTTGATGTGTTTGAATTAGAATATTTTGCTTCTTTACCACCAACAGGACTTTTACTACCATAATCTTGCAATCGCGTCGGAATCCTGACATGAGACATCATCATAACGGGTTCTTCTGAGGCATTCGAGGTAGAACCAATCATCTTACTATCTTGAGTAGGAAAAGGATCCTTCAAGACAATAGGTTATTGAGAAAATTTAACGAAGTTCGAAACCTCCGCTCGATGCGGGCATTCTTTGGTAAAATGATCCTCATCGCAAATGAAACAAGGATAGCGAGGTTTGCGTTTTTCGTCATTAAAATTAATTTTTGTCCATTTTATATTTTGAATTTTGTTTTTTTTTATTCTTCCCCTTATTTTTACCGTCAGATTTAGATTTTGTCATAGATGTCTTTATGACATGAATGTCGGTAGAAATTTCAGCGGAAGATTCTCCTTTCAGGGAATGACGTAAAGTTATTATAGGAGAATATTTCTTCTTACTTTTAGTACTAACTGAACCAATCATACCATCAGTGGCATGAAACCCTGAAGGAGCTGTAGTTATTTTACCTTGTTTTGGAAGATCAAGGATTTTTTCATGTAAAGTACTTGACTGTGTGTAGATGAGGTCAAGGTACTGAGTTTGAGAAATGACTTGCTCTTCAGTAACAACTCCTCCCTTAGCTACATCTTCAGTGATTTTGGGTAATAATGATTTAATGAACCATTCCACCAAAATTTGATCCGGAATGAAAACTCTCACCAAACGCCTTCTACGTCGCCATTCGTGAATATGATCAGAAATATATGTAGACATGGATTGTTTTAGTGAAGTCAATAGTTTCGTGCCATTTTCGTATCTAACAAGCAACTGAAAATGAGTTAAGAAAGCAGTTGCTAACTGATTGAAATTATTAAAAGAGCCTCATGGTAACTCAATGTACCATTTGGCAGCAAGACCAATAAGAGTTCGTTGAAAAAGACGCAAGCGAATTGAATCATCAATTATTGAATTAGATGCACACCAGAGGTGATAAGTCATAACATGATTTGATAGATCCTCTCTTGACTTACCCTCGAATTTCGGTATATCACTGGGAAACTTATGTGGCATTGGCAGCCAATACGAATGATAGTAAATTGGATCATTCGTAAGGCGTGACAAATCAGTTAAATCCAAAGTTGCAATAAATGGTAACTGACGGTTAGGGTTGCGAAAACCTTGAGTAACAAGAGCAGTTCCAGGAGGAGGATACCCAGAATAACTGGGAATCGGATTTGTATTAGGAATGGTATAACCTCTTGGGAAACCAGGATTAACCGGACCAAATTATGGTTGTTGAGGCTGTTGATAAGTATAGCCAGGATACGGTTGATACTGATAAACTAGGTTTTGTGAAATGGGACTGAATTGATACTGTCCCTGGTACGGTTGATATGTGAATTGCTGTTGACTCAGGACAATCGTACTTGTACCAGCTTGTCCTGAAGGTATCTGGACCGAAGTCTGAACTGTAGGTCCTGACTGGGGTACAGAGACTTGAGGAATTTGCATGAATGCAGGGATAGAAGAAACCGGAGCTACAGATACTGCCGAAATAGGTGTTATAAGTTGAACAGATATTGTAGTAGTTTGAGGCAGAGTATGAGGTGTACTAGGCCTAGACTGATAAAAATAACCAGGTGCAGGAATTTGAACAATAGGCTAGACATGTTGCTGGGTTGGACCAGAAACCAAAGGCTATCCAGGTTGACTAGGTAACTGCACATTAGGTTGCATAGTCTATTGAATTTGGGATGGATCCCACACCATGTTCATTCTAGGGTATTGTCTCGTAGAAGGTTGTACATATGAAGGACCATAGCCTGGTTGAATGTAGGGTTGATAATTAAGAGGTAAATTTCCAATTCCTTGTACAAATGATTGACCAGAAGGCGGTTGAAAACCTTGAGTTGGGTACTGACCTTGAGGTTGATAACCTTGAGGCGCATACTGAATCTAGGGTTGATAAGGACCTTGAGGAATATACTGAGTCTGGGGTTGACCTTGGGGTATGTACTATCCTAAAGGTTGATAACCTTGAGGTATGTACTGTCCTTGAGGTTGTTCTCCAAAATAATATTGTCCTACAGTTTGTCCTGGGAAAAAATTACCCCAAAATTTCCCTTTAGGCGGTAATTGACTGCCTTGAGGTTGCCCCCCAGGCGATAACTGACTTCCTTGAGATTGCCCACTAGGTGGTAACTGAATGCCTTATGGTTTCCAACCAGGTGGTAACTGACTGCCTTGAGGTTACCCCTAGGCGGTAACTGACCACCCTGAGGTTGAGGATTTGGAATATTACCAGACATCATAAAGATTTTCTCTGCATTCAATGTTTCAGTTTTAATTCCATTAAGACCAGATGATAATACTTGTTTAGTCAGTCGAGGAGTTTCTCCTGAAAAGGTACCAGAGAGAGCCTGATACCTCGAAGGAATAGAAGGACCACGTATAAAAATGTTTCCAGTGTTTGGGAAAACATAGATGACTCTCCTAACATGAGCGATGAAGGATAGTAACCTTTGGGCATAGGATGAAAAGCAATTCGAGGTGGTGAAAAAGCAAGACTCGGGTTTTCTAAAAAAATTGTCAAAGATAAATACTAAGCGTCACTCCTAATAGGGATGTATAAAATAGATTCACGCTCCCTAATATTCAAAGACTGTAGGGATTCAGGAAGAGTTACTTCTTCGTCTAGACTGGCAAGTTCTTCAATAGAAATGAGGCTAGATGGAAGATCTTCAGTAATAATATTTCTTACCCTAGGTGAACCAGGATTACTAGAAGTTGGAGTAATAAATCCTGAGGATGTTTCCAAAACAGAAGGTTCAGTGTTAGGTTCAGAATTTTCAAGTTCTTCAGCTAGTTCACTGGAAGGAGAAATACTACCAGTAACTTCAGAAATTGAAATCGACTCTTGAATATGCTCTGTTGTGGGTATTTGATGATTAGGATGAACAACTATAGATGAACTTCAAACTTCTGTTGATCTAATTCTACTGCTACTAGATGATGCTAGAGCACGTAGCCCTTCAAGTTGACTTGGTATATACTCAGGGAGCTTCCCCTGAAGTCTCCGAGACTGTCTCAGTAATTCTGCCATGATTAAATATTAATCAATCACATGCAAACAAAGAAAATTTCAATAAAAACACCTAATGTCTCTAAAAGAACAAACAACTAAATCACACGCCTAAAAAATCTAAGAGTTCAAACCATGCACAAACAGTAACTTCCCATACTAAAAACACTAGTTGGTGATGAAATCCAACTTATTAGAAGTTTAATACAGAAAGGGAGGTTGGAACAGTTACCTCGACAACCTGCTTAATGAAACAGAATGGCACAATTTCCTTCACAAAACCATCTCGGGTGAAGAAAACCCCCCAGAGAGTCCAAGTGAGTCTAGTTGACATCTGCTCCAAGTACAGTGAGATCTTTCCTTCACCATCACCTTAGGAAATAATCTTAAGTTTATGGACACTAAGGTTACCAACAGTAACAAATACAACTGGGGAAACAATCTACGATCCGATTCCACGCGCAAGGGCAGACTAACAAAGCTCAATCCCCTTGAAGGCACCTCGACATGGTCAATATAAGGTTAGCAACAAGTGACCCCAGGCTCCTCGACAATGGTTAATCCGAGGTTTATCGTTTGTAATGCGCACAGATCTTCTATCTTTCCCAATGAAACAGAATTGATTGTCTCAAATGTTCGGACATGATCTCGTGATTAACTCCTTTAAAAGAAGCTTCCCAGATTGTACCAATTACAATTGGATTTATTTCCTACCGCAAGATTTATCTACTTGTTTGTTTTTACTATCTTGGATAGTTAATTACTCCCTACTCCAAGATACTAGCCTAAGCTATATTGATGATAAGAGCCCTAGAAATAGAAAATATTACTAGATCAATTTTAATTAAGCGTTGTTTTTATGGGTTGTTTTTTAAGTCAATAGGTATGGAAATAAAAATTTGATAGTGTGAAGACTCGACTTCCAAACACACTAAAAAATGCACCTAAAATGATAAACAATTCGCTTTTATTTCAATGAAATTCTAGCTAAAGAAAGAGTTCGAGAATGCAATTTCTTTAAGACATAATTCTTTCTTTGAACATGAAGAATAAATGAAAATAAAATATTTTTGTTTTTTCAATAAGAACTCAAAACGAGACAAATAATCAATGCTCACAATAAATCCCTTTCTCTTTCAAAACTCAAAACTACAAAAAACAACTTTTCTTTCAAAAGAAATTTACAAGTTCTAAAAAGCACTCAAAACTACGAAAAACTAATTTTGAGATCTACAAACTTTGAGAATCTAATTGAATAAAAGCTTTAATTTTTTTTTTTTTGAGAATGTTTTTCTTATTTGTTCAGTAAAATAAGGATTCATTTGCCCAGAATAAATAATAAATCAAAAAACATCCAGATATGTTTTCTTTTGTAAAAATGAAATTCATAACTTATAACAAAGTTTGTTCAAAGATTTGCAAAGAGAAAACTAGATCTATTTCTCAAAAAGAATGAATTTCACAACCAAGTAAGACTCACCAAGAAGATAAAAGATACCAAGGTGATCTAAGTCACTTTTAAGCTTCTAATATTTGGGTCACTATAGAGACAAAGCGAAAACCACTCTAAAAATGCAAAACTTCTAGAAAATCATTCAAAACAAAATATGAAACTCATTCAAAAGAGATTTTTGACAGAGAGAATACAGATTTGGGCAGACACTAGGAATCCTAAATCAAATATAAACTAAAATGAAAGAAGAAATATAAGTTTTTGAAGACTTTTAACAGGGTCTGCAGCAATGTGCGGTCCCCAGAAAAGTTCAAGAAAAACAAAAAAGACTTCAAAACCTTTCAAAGAAAAATAAATCTAAGTTACCCAAGCCCGTACAAATCAATCAAAAATTAGAAAAAAAGAATTTTCTAAAATCAAAACAAAGGAAAATCAAAACAAGTTATTTCCCCAGTGGAGTCGCCAATTTTTTGGCCGAATAAATCGATCTTGTGGACAAGATCAATCTCCCTAGTGTCAGAAGACAATCTAGCAACAAATGAACATCTAAGTTTATCTTTCTCTAAATATATTCATCTTACAAGTAAATGCTATAAAGGTTTCGATCCTACCTTAGATCCAAATGCTTATTTGCAATCGTAGTTCTTCTGTCGCATCAGTAGTTCTTCCGTTGCAATAATAGTTCTTCCGTCGCAACAATATTTCTTCCGTCGCAACAATAGTTCTTCCGTCGCTTGAAAGTGTCGTCTTTTTAGTTTCTTGAAAGTGTCGCCTTCAAAGACCTGCAATCACAAACAAGCAAATATTAAATAGCACCTGTATAAAAAAATAATTATAAAACATACCTATCATAGTGATCAAGGAATCTATGAAATAAACGATCAAACGACAGTTTATTGAAATAAACAATCGAATGACCATTTATTGAGAAAAACAAACTTGATTGTATTAACTTTGAAATAATAGAAGAACCTTACAACCTTAGCCTCGATGTTGAACAAGCCTTCTCGGGGTTCAAAGCAGGAATTTCCTCTACTTTGATAAGCCTTGCAGTCTTCCTCCAAGAGCACATAGAGGTATGTGATCTTTCCTCACCAAAGCTTAGCAGAAAGGAGTCTAAATCTCAACAGCACTTCACCTCAATCACACACTAAAGCTTGAACTCCCCTTGAGGCTACCCAATTCCTCTTTTTATAGCGCAGATGAGGAGGTTAGGGTTCCACCTATGAAGGGATAGAATCCTCCTTCAAAGGGATAGGCTCCTCACATAAAGGGGTTAGCTCCTTAAAGTGTGGGATGCATGAACCTTACAAGAGCGTACTCACCCCCAAAAAATCTCATCGAGAAGCTTCTAGAATTGACCAAAAATCAGCTATTTCACTTTACTTTCTCACCCTTTTGACTTTGACAGGGGTACGCAGGCATTACATAGATAAACTGTGTTTTGGAACGTAGGTAAGCTTCACATTACCTGCGTACCCCAGCCAGGAACGCAGCTAAGCTTCACATTACCTGCGTACCCAGGGTTTTGGAGGTTTTTAGGGCTTTTCTCCTGTTTTTAGGGATTGAAATGAGGAGTAGAGGTTGTAAGACTTGCAGAGGAGGTAAGTATGAGTGACAATGAGCTCATACAGTCAGCAAATTGTCAAGGTGACAGTTTTTAATGCAACAAGATGAAAATGGAATATAAATTGACATATAGATTATCAATGCAAACAAGTGATCACAACTATCATTGCATTAACTCAAAAAACATATAAGAAACGAGAACATTTTCAAAACAAGTGTTCTTGGAAAACTATTTAAGACATTAAATTCTAGCTCTACAAACATCAACATTGATGAAGATACTATGGAACTTAATATAAATCATGCCAATTTAATAAAGAGACCGCATTGTTCATTTCATGAACTGAACATAATAGTAATATGTGGTGATTGTTTACCATATCAATAAATATATACTTAAAGGGCAGTGAAAATGTTACTAATTGATATAATATTTTATAAGTACAAAGAAAAAATGGCTACAAGGGGAAGGAAAGAAGCGACTCGCACTGATATTATTAACTCACTTGCATTTTCAGTCAAGGATTTTGGTTGTGAGTTATGTATAAGCAATATGTGAATTTGTCCACTCAAGAGAATAATATAGATAGGATTTGGTCTAGTGGATTAGAAAATGTTCCATGCATCCAATAAGTGTTTGATTTCAGAGAATTCGTTTATTTGTGTGCACATAACTTTTATTTGAAGACGAGAACAATTATGCTAGTAGCCAAAACTACTCATATTTCTTTGACTATAGAAGCTTTCAAACACACATTTAACCAAAAAAATCTAGATATATGTTTAAATTTTGAATTTGTCGAAAGAAAATAATTTCTTAGAGTCACAGGAAGGTGGATTGAACATCATTCAACAATTCATTTTGCCAACTTCTAAGGTTCCTTATGGTCTTTCCTTTCTAGATATTACTCTTTTTAGATAAACTTTTAGAGATTTTTGTTGGATTTGTGCCCATCTAATGGACCAACAAACTATGGCTAGTTTCCCATGATCCATTCTTTATGTGGTCTATTATTCATATAAAAAAAATTTGTAATTCATTGGGTTGATCTTATTTCAAATGAATTGGATTTTCAATTAGTGAATTTCTTTAAAAATGGTAGATTCTTCATGATGGCATATATGATAAAAACCCTCGTGTTGATTCATGCCTTTCATTACTTGTTGCATGAACCTAAATTCAAATTTACAGAAGAACCAATGCAACTCTAGTATCCTATATTGTAGAGGCAGGAAGCTACTTCAAATTTTTTTCTAATTCAAGATATTTTTGTAAAGCAAGTTATTTTCATGATAATTGGACAAGAGTACCATCAAATATCTAGTGAAGCACAAGTTTTCTGTGGGGAAAAAGGATACATGAAGAAAGAGGAAATAATACAATTATTCAAGTTTATGGGTTTTGAGGTAAACCACTATTGATTCCAATAATTTTTATAAACATGTATTTTGTTTTCGAAGTTTTCAGGAAATAATATGATTGACAAGTTATATTTAAATAGAAAAAGAAAAAAAAATGTATTTATTTTCCAATTACTATTGAACAAGTAATTGTGAAGAATGGAAGACACCTTGCAAAGATTTCAAAGTCTTTACATTGTTTTAATTTATAAGAAGTTGAAGCTTAGCGAGAAATTTATCGAGAATGTAACAACCCCAAATTTAACATGCAATTAATTATATCAAACATGAAATTAATAATCAACACAAAAACAGTTTAACTAATCAACATAGAAAATGCAGAAACACAGGAAAAGACGACTTACCTGTAACAATGGTATTCCTTACTTGAAACTCCAAGGTTGAATGCTATTTGAATCCTGATAACTACAAAAAAGTTTTGGGGACAACTCTCCACCCAACCATAGGCTCAGATGCACACAATCTTTCCACAGTTGGCCACCCCCGAGCCCTGAATCAACGTACTACTACCAGGGTATCCTTTGCCTCACAATACCTTTCTCTCCAGAGAATGGATGAGAGAATCCTCCATGAATCTTCCTCAATTTATATTAAATATACCAAACAATGGAATGGGAACCAGATGCACACATTCACTGTGTGAACATGAAACTTTTATTTATTTATTTTAAATTTTACTTAATTTAGTGTTTCTATTAGTTTAACTTACTTTTCGTTAACTTTACTTATTTTTATAGTTTATTAGTTTAACTCTTTCATAATTTATTTCTATTTTTAATTTTGTAAATTAACTCTTAACTTCACCTATTTATTTACTGTTTAGGACTTCAGTTTATTATTTACTATTTTATTTAGAACTTCAGTTATTTTAGATATCATTTTTGGGATTCAACTACGTTAAGTAAGTCATTCATTTATGACAATTTCCATGAGAGGTAGTCATAACTGACTAATTTATCATGATTTTTGAATAGTCCACTTAGCACTCATTGCATCAGGTGATGCTCACAGGGGTGAAGAAGTGGGATTGAAACTATTGAAATGAATCACATAGCATCAATCATCACTTCCGAGGCTTGCACCCAGTAACCAGGACTTCACGAGAGGTCACCCATCCCAAAACTCCTCTCGCTCAAGAACGCCTAACTTTGTAGTTTTCCCCACAATCAAGCCCACTTAGCTTGCTACCCAATTTGCAAAACCTTAGCAATTATTTTTCCTCATGAACCATTCAAGTAGAACTCCCTTTACACTTTTTATTTTAAGTATGAGGGGTTTCCACGGTGCATTATATTAGATATCATTTTTGGGATTCAATTGCATTAAGTAACTCATTCATCTATGACCATTTCCATGATAGGTAGTCGTAACTGACTAATTTATCATGATTTTTGAATAGTCCACTTAGCACTCATTGCATCAGGTGATGCTCAGAGGGGTGAAGAAGTGGAACTGAAAATAGTGAAATGAGAATCACCTGATGAAATGAGTGCTAAGTGGACTATTCAAAAATCATGAGAAATTATTCAGTTACAACTACCTCTCATGGAAATGGTCATAGATGAATGACTTGCTTAACACAGTTCAATCCAAAAAATTATATCTAATATAATGCACTGCGGAAACCCCTCATACTTAAAATACAAAGAGTAAAGGGAGTTCCACTTTAATGGTTCATGAGGCACAATACTTGCTAAGGTTTTTCAAATGCGGTAGCAAGCTAAGTGGGCTTGATTGTGGGAAAAATTCCATAGTTAAGTGCGCTTGAGCCAGAGGGTTTCTGGGATGGGTGACCTCCCAAGAAGTCCTACTTACTGGGTGCAAGACCTGGAAGTGAGGATTGACGTTATGTGATTCATTTAACTAGTTTCAATCCCACTTATTCACCCCTGTGAGCATCACTTGATGCAATGAGTGCTAAGTGGACTATTCAAAAATCATGAGAAAATATTCAGTTACGACTACCTCTCATGGAAATGGTCATAGATCAATGACTTACTTAATGCAGTTGAATCCAAAAAATGATATCTAATATAATGCACTACGGAAACCCATCATACTTAAAATACAAAGAGTAAAGGGAGTTCTACTTGAATGGTTCATGAGGCACAATACTTGCTAACATTTTGCAAATGGGGTAGCAAGCTAAGTGGTCTTGATTGTGGGGAAAAATCCACAGTTAAGCGTGCTTGAGCCAGAGGAGTTCTGGGATGGGTGACCTCGAGGGAAGTCCTGGTTACCGAGTGCAAGCCCCAGAAATCATTATTGATGCTATGTGATTCATTTCACTAGTTTCAATCCCACTTCTTCACCCCTATGAGCATCACCTGATTCAATGAGTGCTAAGTGGACTAATCAAAGATCATGAGAAATTAGTCAGTTACAACTACCTCTCATGGAAATGGTCATAGATGAATGACTTACTTAACGCAGTTGAATCCCAAAAATGATATCTAATATAATGCACCGCGGAAACCTCTCATACTTAAAAATCTCTAGTTATTGTATACTATTTTATTTATTATTTTTATTATTCTCTTGACTTATTATTTATTTACTTAGATATTTAATTATATTATATTATTTATATATTATTTATTATTTTATAATTATTAGGCGACATTACATCCTCCCCCTCTTTAATATAATGCATTGCGGAAACCTCTCATACTTAAAAATCTCCAATTATTGTTTACTATTTTATTTATTATTTTTATTATTCTCTTGACTTATTATTTATTTACTTAGTTATTTAATTATATTATATTATTTATATATTATTTATTATTTTATAATTATTAGGTGAAATTACATCCTCCCCCTCTTTAAGGAACTTCATCCTAAAGTTAAGTATTTAATTATATTATATTAGTTATTTAGTTATTTATTACTTCATTTTTGTCCAACACCCTCTGCTGAACTAGTATAACTAGCACGCATCGAAAGTTCCCACAACACCCAAGAAATATCAAGGAATATCTATCCCTTTTCACACTTTCTGAACCAAGCATAAGACTCCCCAGTCTGTAACATAGCCCAAAGCTGGCCCCAAGTCTCATGCCTGACTCAGACCTCATGTCCCCCAAGGCAAGCACTCGGCTCAGTACTCCATGCAATAGCACTCTAAGCATCTCTCAAGGCTGGCCTACTCCCTCCACACTCACTAAGGCACACAAGCCCAGGCATCTAAGTCCTTACATGCCTTCCAGACTTCAACATCCCAATGCAATACCAAGAACTTGACCTATAATATCAGGCCCTTGGCCTCCTCAAGGTGGTCCTACATCCCCTGAAGAGCTATCCATCAAGAGCTATACAAGACAAAGGAACCACTAGCATATGTAGTGTTGATTGAGTTTGTCCCCAGCCCATGTGGTGTTACATATTCTCCCTCATAGGTATGGGCTCCCACGAGATCATCAAATAAACCAGCCCCCTTGGCCCATTTGTCGATTTCTTGCCAATCACCACATCTCAACATGCATCCAATGCATTAGTTATAATTATAACATCATACAAAATAATTCACATCTTAACTCTTTCATTTCATCATGATAATATAACATCATTTTTAATAACCACATTCTAAATAGTAAAGAACTTCATCCTCATGCATGTCACAAAATTTGTATCGATTCCGCATTCTTCACATCATGAAATACTATCATAAGTTATAACGTCAACATATATGAATCATGACATCACATAATAAACTAATCACATGTTAATATAACCTCAAGTCATAACATCATAATCCCTATGCATATCATAATCATCATTTTCATACAACTATATAAGTAAGAACCACATGTGAATCATTACTGTCATCTCAAAAAAGTTAATTCAAACCATTACTAAAATCATAATGTACAATTTAGATGTATAAATAAAATTTAAACAATAATACATGATCTAGAGGGTCCAGAAAAGCATCTACCTTAGCTAAATTATGCTCTCCTACCTAGTTCACCACACAATTTAATCAAATAGATAAGGAAGTCATTAAAATAACATCTACATCTTCCTAGGTAGTTGACTCTATCCTATATTGGTCCCATTGGGCCTTGATTTTCTCAAACTCACGATTCCTAAGTCAATGAACCCATCGACCCACTATACAAAACTGTTCGACTAGAAGGAATCCCTCCTTGGAAATTTGAAAGCTCCAAAATGACGGCATTTTTCTCATCATGATGATGGTTTACAAGGGCATGAAGTTGATGTTGGGTCTGTGGTTTTTCTCCTTTTTCTTGGTGTCCTTGTTGTCTTAGCCTAGCTTAATAGTTCGGACAATCCCTTCTATAATGTGGACCCTCACATTCCCAACATACTATTTGACCTAGATCCCTTATTTGTCCTTGTCCTTGGCCACCAAATCCTCTAGCTCTACTACTAGTCCTTTTTAAGTAGGGATGACCCCTACGTTCTCCGAGAGGCAACCCAAAAGTTGCACTAGCAATCTGGGAAACATTGTTTCATGTTCCCTTTAATCCATATGGATTCCCCCCTAATCTATTTGCGCTCGTCGTGGGGTGTTCTTTCTCTATATTTCCACAACCATCATTTTCCTTTTCATTTTTATTGTCCTCAGGACTTGTTTGGCTAAACTAGTGGTTGTTGCCATAGTGGAGGGTTTCCACATGGCGACTTCTGCTCGAACCAAAGGATCGAGGCCATACAATAATATTTCAGCTTGCTGTTTTTCATCTCTCATATATTCCACATGATGGATCAACCTATAGAATTCAGCTCATAGTCTTCGATAGATCTACCATTCTGTCACACTACATGGAAAGCCCCCATTTGTTGGTGTTCGTAGTCCTCTGATAGGTACCTGGTTTTGAAGGATTCTTCAAGCATTTCCCAAGTAACTTGCAATGGTGTGACTTGCATATTCATTTCTTCATTTACCCATGATAATAAGGCTTCTCCTTTTAGTAGACTTATTACTATTTGAGCCTTTTCCCTTGAAGTATATTTATTAAAGCTAAGTTCTCTCTTGACACCAATTACCCTGTAGGTTTTAACCCTGTACATAAATTATCTACAAACGAATCTTAAAAAATTAATATAAATAGTAGCAAGAGCATAAAACATAAAATAGATAAACAGAGAGATTTTTCCTTGGATCCCAAATCGGGACGACCAGCTTGATTTTTCATTATATTCCTTTTAATGTTACAACACACATATATATATATACATGTCGAAGCATACATGAACCCAAATCCATTAACCCTATATTAGAACATAACCATAGTTACCTTGACCGGATCTACAAAATACTAGGGGTCAAAAACCATCCTACCCCAAAACCATGTGCAAACCCATGCACAAAACCATGGGCAGATCCGCCCACCGGAAAATTAAGGACCAAAAAAATTTTCCGGGGCACTACCCCGAACCTTGACAGGGCTATTGCCCACCTATGAACCCCCCCCCCCCCTAATGTCACACCCATCGTAATGTACAAGGGGGGCTATCACTCCCCCCGTAACACCCCTCCCTCCACCCGGACATCACACCCAGCGCAATGTACAAGGGGGGCTATCGCCCCCCCTATGACCCCCTCGTGCGTGATTAATCGTGGAAATAATATAACACATACCCAACATTCTCTCACTTGTTGTTTTCTTTCCACAGGGGGCCACAGGAGAGCTCAGTCATTAGCCCAGTTCTGCAACACTCATTGTTTCTCTACACTAATAGAACTTTTGAGTTCTTACAGACTTCGTCAATGCATCTGCAACATTCTTCAAAGTGTCCACTTTTACTAGCAACACCATTTTAGCCTCAACCATATCTCTCACAAAGTGATATTGAACATCAATGTGCTTTGTATTTGAATGATAAGCACGGTTCTTAGCCAAGAAAATTGCACTTTGGCTATCACAATCTATCCTTATAGCTTTCTGTACCAATCACATACTTGAACACAATCTCTACAGCCAAACTTCTTCCTTGCTTGCATGAGTGGCTGCTATGTATTCAGCCTCTATAGTTGAAAGAGCTACTACAGACTGTCTTTTACTCATCCAACTGAATGCACCTCCAAATAGGCTAAACAAATACCCACTTGTAGATTTTCTATGGTCCAGATCTCCAATCCATTTTGCTTCAAAAAAACCACAAATGTTCAACACTCTTTCCAATCCTCGTATTCCCTGGTAGCACAAGCCATAATCACTAGTGCCACGTAAATATCTGAAAACCCACTTCACTATTGTCCAATGCTCCTTCCCTGGGTTTGACATAAACCTGCTCAATACTCCCACTGCATGTGCAATGTATGATCTAGTACAGACCATTGCATACAACAGGCTACCCACTGCACTTGAATATGGAACACAGGACATATCCTCCTCTTCTTCTTGTGTCTTGGGACATTGTTCAGTAGACAGCTTTGTACCTACATGAATTAGAACATTCACCGGTTTTCTATCCTGCATATTAAACCTCTACAATATAGTCTCGACATATTTCCTCTGGTTTAACCATAGCTTCCTTTTCGCCCAATCTCTCTTAATTTCTATGCCCAAAATATAGTTTGCAGCACCAAGATCCTTCATGTTGAATTTGGAGAATGGCTGGGTCTTCAAATCTTGGATAATTTCTTTGTCATTTCCAATCAACAACATATCATCCACATACAAGACCAAATAAATAACATGGTCACTAATTAATTTAAAATAAAAATACTGATCCTCCTTGCTTCTGGTGAAACCAAGTCCCCATATATAGGTATCAAATTTATAATACCACATCCTTGGTGAATATTTTAACCCATACAAAGACTTCTTTAACCTACATACCAATTCTTCCTTCCCCTTCACCATAAAGCCTTTAGGTTGTTTCATGTAGATCTCCTCTTCCAGATCCCCGTGAAGAAATGTTGTCTTCACATCCATCTGGTCTATCTTAAAATCAAATGCATTAGCAACAGATAAAAGTAATCTAATAGAAGTAACTTTGGCAACATGAGAAAAAATATCACCAAAATCAATTCTCGGCACCTGCGAATAACGTTTTGCTACCAACTGAGCTTTGTATTTCTCCACCTTGCCTTCTACATTCATATTCTTATTAAACACCCATTTTCTCCCAATGGGCTTCCTTCCAACTGGCAACTCCACCAGATCCCATGCCTCATTTTTATGTAAGGATGCCATTTCATCAACCATGGCCTCCTTCCAAAGTTTTCCATCCTTTGAATCTACTGCCTCCCTGACAGCTCTGGGATCATCATCAATTATAGTTAAAGAAAAGTTCAAATAGAAAGCAAATGGAAAATACCTTTCTGGTTGTCTTCTTTCCTGATCTGATCTTCTCACAGCTGGAGTTTGTGGCTCTTCCTGTTTTGAGTCTTCTTCTATTGTAGAGTCCAATTCATCCTCCTTTAGCTCAAACTTTATCTTCTCAGGTTCCTTTGGTAGGACTTTATGTTTAACAACATCTTTCGCCTCTCTAAACACCACATCTTGGCTATACATAACCTTCCTTGTTTCTGGGTTCGAAAGATTGTAACCCTTTAAACCATCCTTATACCTAATAAAGATGCACCTTTTAGATTTATTATCCAACTTGGTCCTTTTCTCCTTTGGAACATGTACATATGCATCACATCTAAATACCCTCATATGTGAAAGAGAGGGTTTCTTACCAGTCCATACCTCATGTGGAGTCTTATCCTCCAACGCTGATGAAGGTGATCTGTTAACCAAGTAACATGTAGTCTCCACTGCCTCTGCCCAGAATTCTTGTCCTAACCCAGTACCACTAAGCATGATTCTTTCCTTCTCCATCAGCGTTCTATTCATTATTTCTACAACTCCATTTTGTTGAGGTGTGTATGGAGTAGTCTTATGCCATGCTATACCACACTTCTTATAGAACTCTTCAAATTCCTTCTTGTAGAACTCCCCACCATTATCTGTCCTCAGCACCTTTATCTTCTTCTCTGTCTGGTTTTCCACCAGAGCCTAAAATTCTTTAAATCTGTCAAAGACTTCAGATTTCTTCCTCAAGAAATATATCCATGTATTCCTTGAGAACTCATCTATGAATGAAACATAGTACACAGACTTACCTAGTGATGGAACTAACACAGGTCCAAACACATCACTGTGCACAAGCTCTAATATCTTGTTCACCCTCTTAGCACCAGAAGGAAATCTCACCCAATTCTGCTTCCCATATACACAATGTTCACATAAATCAAAATCCAAAGAGCTATTAGACATACCTTCTACCATACCATTTCCATGCAATATTCGAAGGCCCTTCTCTCCAATATTTCCAAGCCTTTTATGCCATATCATGGTCTTTTCTCCAGAGACCACTAGGATTTTCGCTCCACTTTTGGGAACCACAGAACTGTTGCACCCAGCAATAAAAGTGTTGCCCTGAAGCTTGTATAGTGTTCCAATTTGAACTCCCCACATTAATACCAGTGCTTCCCAAACCATCTTATAGGTATCTTTATCGAACACTATTGTTACACCTGCATCATCCATCTTGCTTACAGAAATCAGATTTCTGGCCAATGAAGCAATGTGCAGAACACCAGGAAGTGTTCTAATCCTTCCACCTTGCAGCTTCAGCTTGAATTTTGCACGTCTGATGATTCTGGCCTTCCTATAATCACCTAAGAAGACATCACCGCCATCATATTTATCATACTTGCCGAACCACTCCCTATGGGGAGTGAAGTGAAAGGATGCACCCGAGTCAATCAACCATGACTCATGATGTACATGTGTATTTCAAGAAGAAGCCAAATACACATCCCCACCTTCATTCGAGGTGGTTTTTGCCTCTGCGGAAGGAGCATCATCAGATCCGTTTCCTTTCTCAGGAGCTTTAGATCTGCAGTCCTTTTTGTAGTTCCCTTCCTTTCCGCATTTCCAGCACACCTTTACAAACTTTCCAGGAGATTTAGATCTCCCTCTAGATTTAGATCTCCCACTCGAAACCTTATTCTTGTTTCTGTTTTGGGACCTTCCTCGTACAAATAAGGCATATCCATTCTTACCCTCCATATTTCTCCATCTCATTTCCTCAGACAGCAAGGCTGAGACAATGTCATGAAAATTCAAGGTAGTTTTATTTCTACCTATTGCAATAACTAGACTGTCCCATGAGTCTGGTAGTGAACAAAACAAACTGATGCACTTATATTCATCTGAGATTTTAATATCAATAGATGACAGCTGACTTACCACAGTATTGAAGGCGTTCATATGCTCTGTCACCGAGTCTCCATCCTTCAGCCTCAGGTTATACAGCTTTTTCCATAGGAACAATTTATTCACTAGAGATTTATATTGGTACAAAGTGCCTAGCTTGTCCCACAAGGTCTTCGCCATAGCTTCCCTAGATACATTCAAAAATACTGAATCTGAGACACACAGTCGTATTGTGCTCTTTGCCTTCCAATCCAGTTCCTTCCAGTCTTCATCTGACATCGTCATTGGTTTAGTACCCAGATCTACCATGATCTACTGATATTTATCCACCAACATATCCTCCATCTTGAGCTTCCACAACTCAAAACTCTAACCATTAAATTTCTCGATCTCTATCTTCTTGCCACTTTCCATCTTCTTTCACCTCAAGAATCGATCCCACAGATCTCCCACTGAACAGGATCTACCTCAAGCCTGAGCAAAAAACCACTCAGCAGCAAAGGCATCCCCTTGAAGCTGAAACTGCTCTGATACCAAATGTAGGTTTTAACCCTGTATAGAAATTATCTGCAAATGAATCTTAAATATAGAAAATACACAGTAGCGAGAGCATAAAACATAAAATAGATAAACGCAGAGATATTCCCCTAAATCCCAAATTGGGACGACCAGCTTTATTTTTCATTATATTCCTTTCAGTGTTACAACACATATATATACATATTGAAGCATACATAAACCCCAATCCATTAACCCTAGAGTAAAACATAACCGTAGTTCCCTTGACCGGATCTACAAAATACCAGGGGCCAAAAACCATCATACCCCAAAACTATGTGCAAACCCATGCACAAAACCATGGGCGGATCTGCCCACTAGAAAATAAGGACCAAAAAAAAATTTCCAGGGTGCTACCCCGGACCCTGACAAACCCCCCCAACTTTGCGCCCAACACAAAGTACAGGGGGGGATATCACCCCCCACGCGTGATTAGTCGTGGAAATAATATAACACATACCCAACATACCCATGCTTCTTGTTGAGCCTTATCTGACCTTTTCTATTTCACTAGACACCTTCATTGACCTTTAAAAAGTAGTTGATGCACTATATGTTCTGTCTCTCTTTCCCATATAAATCCCTTTAATTTTTATTGGAAAGATAAGAAGTACATATATGTTTGTTGAAGTGGAGTCAATGCCATTAATGCACTCAACTAGGAAGACTTGTTGATTCATAAATCGGTAAATTGATGACATTGGTAATCACCTAAATCTACACTTTGGATGAGTGACTTTGTCAAAAGAAGATTGCCTTGAGTTATTATATGGAGAAAAAATGTAACCTTTCTATCCTGTGAATAAGATTCTATTTCATATTTTTTATTTTTGAATTTTATTCAACTAGAGAAATGCTTATGCAATATTTAACCTTTCTATCTCTTTGAACATGATATGATTTCCCTTTTTTAAATTTTATTCAATTGGTGAAACTAATATGCACTAATTGATGTGTGAAACTCAATATAAATACATTTAAGTTTTTTTTATTGTGCAGGAGATGTTTTTTCTTAATTTCACCTACTGACAACGATGAAAATGTGAAGTATTATTTGATGTGTTGCACTGAACGAAAAATGAAATTATTAGAAAACTATAATGATCATGGGTTTCCATATGAAAGGGGATCTATTATACTAAAGGTTATTTTTTCAGACAAACTAATCAGAGTGGGTATTTTTTTTACTTTGAAGACTATGAACCTGATGTCATAAGTTGTCAATATAGTCACTTCGTGCGTGTAGCACACATAAACTTAATAGAGGTTCAATCAAAGAAAAAAACGAAAATTAAGAAATGGAAAATGTCAAAATCTGATCATGAACGGATAATTTATTCTCTTTGGATTATGTTTTAGAACTTCCAGAACTCAACTAAAAATTGAGTTTCCTTGTTATGTTATCTGTGAAAATGTTTGCACATGTACAAATTGTTTTGGTACATTCACACTAGGATCAACTAAAAGTAGATTTTCTATACATGCATTGATGAAAAATGTTGCATTTATTGGATATATATAGTTTCCAAATCCCTTTTCTCCTGTAAAGTGATTTAGTTGCCAATTGTAGTTCAACTATCCAATAAAAATATTTAACATTATATCACATGCCAAGTGTAGATCAACCATCCAAAACTTAACTTTTAATTTAACAAAAAATTATAGATCACAACATTACTTCACATGCCAAATGTACTTCAACCATCCAAAACTTAACTTTTAAAAAGAAAAAAAATTATAGCACGACATTACTTCACATGCCAAATGTAGTTCAAAAGCAAAACATTAATTTATAGATCACAACATTACTAGTAGTTCAACTATCCAAAACTTAAGTTTTAAAAACCAAACAAATTATAACACAACATTACTTCACATTAACATACCAAAAGTACTTCAACCATCCAAAAATTAACTTTTAAAAACAAAAAAAATTATAACACAACATTACTTCACATGCGAAATATAGTTCAAAATAAAAACATTAATTTATAGATCACAACATTACTAGTAGTTCAACTATACAAACTTAACTTTTAAAAACAAAACAAATTATAACACAACATTACTTCACATGCCAAATGTAGTTCAAAACAAAAACATTAGTTTATAGACCAGAACATTACTAGTAGTTCAACTATCCAAAACTTAAGTTTTAAAAACAAAACAAATTATAACACAAAATTGCTTCACATACCAAATATAGTTCAAAAGAAAAACATTAATTTATAGATCACAACATTACTAGTAGTTCAACTATCTAAATGTAGTTCGCATAAAATATATGTCCAAAAATTGTAGATCTCATAAGTATCAAATATCAAGTGATATATATATATATATATATATATGACTGCATCTAGGTAATATATATAAAAAGTAAATTTAAGATTAGAAATCTCAATCAAATCTAGAAATCATCCATCAAATATAGATGGATGTAGTGTCTTTCCTAGCAGAGCCTCAATCCGTGAGCTATCTTGTGAAACATGGGGAACCTGTACACAATGCACATACAAATATTAAAATTTGATGTTTTAAAAATGAGTGAGAATATATAGAACTTCATGTAAAAAACAAAATGAAAAAAAGAAATCATGCAATACCTCATGAGGTTCCCTCTCCATTCGTTGCTCGTCGGCGTGCTTCCCCCCATGGGAATATCTCAACGATATTTGTACAATATACATGTACGGTTATATATATATATATATATATATATATATATATATATATATATATATATATATATATATATATATATATATATATATATATATATATATATAATTTCAATTGAAAATGCATATATATATATATATATAAACTTATTTTCAATAATATTTAAAAAAAGTAGACAAATTGTTCAAATGATTGAAATGTTGTGGATGTTCCTATCTCCATCGCTAGAGTCCGTGGAGAAAAGAAATCCTCTATAGAAACCTAAAATTAAAAAAATTAATTTTTAAGTACATTTAAAATAACTCAAGATCAAGATCTCAATTTATAATAAAACTTTTAAACTTCAATTTATAAATTATAAATTAAAAACATGTATATTTAAAAGTGAAAATTTGAATACTTCTGTTGGATTTGGCACATCTGGCACATCTCCTAATAGAGACTCCAAAATAAAATCTCCAAAAACGTAAAATTCAAAAAATTCAAAATAACTCAAGATATAGATATACATCTCATTTTTAATGGAACCTTTTGAGGTGGGATATATATAACTTAAAAACATATAAATTTTAAAAGTGAAAAATTGTCCATACTTGTTGTGAACTTGGCACATCTCCTAAGGAAGTAGAAGATACATCTCCTAAGGAAGAAGGTACCACCATCCCAAAAACATCAAACAGAATCGGAATCTGTTAAAACATTTTATTATATATACATGAAAATGTACATGTGTGCACAATTATTTATTTTAAAAATATCAAGTTTAAAAAACACTAACATTTTCCAACATATCTTGATGGTGAGACCCATCTTGATTGTTTGAACCTGAGGCTCCGAACGTGTTATTAATATTTTATTTATTCATCAAGCGTGACAACAGCAAATGGTGTTAACATATATAGTAATACATTGGTGTTAGATTAATGTACATACAAATAAATGTGTATGTGTGTGTGTGTGTGTATTTATTACAAATTGTATGTATGTGTTAAAATAATTGAATCCTAACCATTAACACATATCAATCCCATGCCCTCTTCCTCATGAAGAATTAGGTCATGCAAACCATTGCGACAATTATTTGCATATGTTTTTCAAATCTTCAACACTCATGTTGTCAATCTCTTCATTTGTTTAATACACAAAATTGGCGCGTGCATTCTCGCGTGCTCTTTGTTAATTCAGACAAACATCGACTCCACCCAATCCACTGTGAACATTTTAAATGATGGCATCCCTTGCTTCTCGACTAATTTGAGAAGTGGCTTCCATCTCTGACTACGAAGTTTTGACATGAACAGGTCGAGTAACCAATGGTGGCTGAGGACGAGAAAACTCAGCATCACGCCTAGTGCCCCTATGGTCACATAATTGACCTTTCCCAAGACCAAAAAATTTCAAATGGAAGGTCATTGTAATTGGGTTTCATTTCCAAAAATAATTTTTCATAGAATAATTTTGCAAAATAAAGTGGAACGTCGTCGTTCCGTAGGAATCTTCCATAAGTCGAAAGATGTCTATCATACAAATAGTGAGATATATCAGGGTGCTTGAAATATTTCACCTTAAATATCTTTATTTTCGTCCCTTCTTTAAAATTAAACATAGAATTTTCATTCTTGTTGTCACTCTTACTTTAACAGCCTCCCATTTATCAAGTCCCATCACTGTGTTGTAGCTGCTACAACACCACCCAAAATTTTGGGTATATTCGAAATTTCGGGTCCCCCTCCGCTCACTAGTCATTTAGGTCTTTCACCCGACCTGCAGTCAGTAACATCCCAACGACCCATCCCCAACCCCTCGTGAGCTTTCTCACCATCATGATCAGATGTTGTTGCAGCAATCACACCATGTGTGGGAGGGATCATCATGTATACCCTCGAATAAAAGCTTTTCTATTTTGTACATTAGGAGCCCTTCACCTTAGATCATTGGGTATTTTGGTCTCATGTAAATTATGTGGGGGAATCATTCTCCAAAAGGTAACTGAAACTAATTGATATTATAATTTTATGTGCAGGTGATCCCACAGATGATTTACCAAAAAATATTGCCATCACATTGGGAGAAAGAAATGGAAACCCAAACTAATGAGAGCACAATAGTTAGGGGAATTGTCAATCATGGTTAAGTCACGCCCTTCCGGATAGGCATTTTCATTCTTAGAGAAGGGTTACCTAATTCAAATTGACATATATTTATTAAAGAAGGTGTTGATTGCAATCTGGTAGCTCTTCTTTCTGCATATGTGATAGTGATCATGGTGATGTTGAATACAATGTTCTTATTAATACTAGATTTGATCAATATCGGTAGTTTTGTATCCTATACGCATATCATCCACATTGCTCCTCCTTTGGTGGGTCATTGTTGCAGAAAATGTAGAGTCTTTACAAAAGGAAATTACATTAACAATCATCAGTGCATCGCTCAAAGACAGATAGAGTGATTTTTTCCAGTATCTCAGGGGTGACTGATTTGTGCATCAAAGGGCTTATGGCTTGAACATGTGTATCAAATTTGGTATAGTGAAGCTAAGAGGAAAAACCAAATAAACTATCTTCAAAAGTCGTGCAATTCACATAGGAAGCATGGTAAAAGGGTTGGCACATTACAAAAGAGGTGTATAAGTACACATTTCAAAAGGCAATATATTGTTCAATGGGGGCTCACATTTTAAAGAGCGGTCACATACCTACCAAAGCCATGCATTCCAAAGAATATTGAAAAGTCATGGGTTACCAAGGAATGGTTTTATCTCCATAAAGAGTGCCCTATTAACCACCTAAAGGCCTATGCGGCAAGAGATCTTAAGCGATTCGCAGCATATATAAAGACGCATTCGAGCTTCTCAGAGGTAAAACCAGAGTGCACATCCCACATAAATGCATTCGAGACTGCATGCAGTGCATTTTCAATTGCAGGCTCATGCAGGAATAAGCAGCTCACCACGGAAGCGGAATACCGATAATAGGTTCACAGAAAGAGTGTTAAGAAAACACATGTCGACATGGTATTGGCCCACTGACCCTTACCTTGTGGGGCAGAGAAATCATGTCACTTATTCTGAATCCACCGCTAACAATATGATGAAAAGCAAATGATTTTAGACGTTGTATAATTAAACCAAGGTGCAACGCAATATGGTTTCAAAAACATATGAGAGGGTGGAGCAGAACTACATGGAACACGCGTAAATACTTGTATGCCAGAGTTTAATCTGTGGTAAAACATTTGGAGCAGAACTACATGGAACGTGCGCAAATGGGTGAAAATACTTCTATGCTTGAGAAGATATATATAGTGTCAAATTTTATAATGAAAACATGGAGTGGAATTATAGTGGAAATTTTATAATAATTATGGTGCAATTACAGTCAAAAGAAAAGCAGAATTATAAAATTACGGTGCGTGTGGGGTCTGCATGGGGAAGCACGTTTATAAAACTTGCATGCCTTTTGTGAAACTTGCAAGTTTTGTTGATAATATTTCAAAACAGCACTACCATTGTGATCGATGCAGTATATGTAGAACTGGGGGTGGGGATAATTTCTTCCATTAGTTAAAATACGGTTGTCGCTATTCAATTATAGTAAAGGATTGTCATTCTTGTGTGGAAGGAGTAATACACCATAGCTGTCCTGTTTGTTTTGAGTTTCGTTTAAGTCCACGAGGGAGTAATACTACCTTATGGGCATGCTACTCATATGGACTGTTTCAACGAAATGCAATGACACCTACAACTCTTTTGTCCAGCGTCTTTTAAGTCAGTCTTACCAGGACAAGAATATCTGGAATATGTTCTGCCATTCTTTCAAACATGTCATTCACATCGACTATTCCAAATAGATGCAACAACTGTAACGTAACCTCAGTAGCGTTATTTCATGTTGCAGCACAAAACGCCTGAACTGCAATTTGTGTAACACCCGGCAAACTACAAGAAGTCGCACCACAAACACTTGTCGATAATAGCGTGTCACCTCTGTGATATCTACCCAAAGGTTCTGATGGGAAATCATTAAAGATGTTGTAGCCATGAATATGATTTATTTTACGTTACAAGTAGAAGATTCGCTGACGCTTTGGAGACTCGCTGGCACGGAATAACGGGTTCATCTCAACGCTGATGGCAAAGGCATGTGTACAAGTTGTAACGCACGATGTAGACACAACTTGGTGGTAGTGGAAACTTGGGGTCGGAGGGTGAGCACAGATGAAGATGGTCAAGTCACAGATCAACCTCCCACGCGTCTGTGCGACTCAGACAGAGTGCGACTATGCGAACATGGGGAGGTCACAGTTCAGCCCAGGTCGCTGAGTCGCAGCACACCCAAAGCCCAGTGAAGCGCTAATTGCCCGAATTTGCGACTGCGCGACCCTGTGAGGTCACAAGTTTAGCTGAGATCGCTGAGTCGCATATCTGTGAGACCAATGTAAAGTGCGACTTAGTTGTAGTAGCAACCTTGTGACATTTTAAGACAAAGTCGCGTGACCCCTCCAGGTCGCTGAGCCACTGATCTATGGGGCAAATAAAAGCTGTGACTTGTAATAAAATATGCACATGATGATTTAATAATCTAATTAGGTCCAGTAGCCTGCCTTTTAATGTCCCCACCAGATGAGAGAGGGAAGGAAGTCCTTATTGCAGAGAAATTCCATCACTGATCGAGAGAAGATGAGAAGTTTTCCATGCGTCATATGCAAGAGAGCGAGTGAGTAAATATAGTGTTGCTAGATTGATAGTTGCTTCATGTGCATATAAAGTGCTATGGGAAAAGGCCGCATGTCTCAGATTGGGAAAATTCAAGCTTTTTGGTTTTCTCTGTTATACAGATCAATAAAGTAAAAACGAAAAGAAACTTTTAAAGGGTCATGTTGGAAAACGACCAAAGAAATTTAAAGTGGAAGATGAATGGAGTAATGTTTTCTTCCCATTCATGTGGGAAACTCTTGGTTGCACCAAAACAGTGCCCAAGGCAACACCACGTGACACCATAAGTTTCCCTAAAAAGTTATTATTATTTGGGGTTTCTGATGTCTACACATACCTCCTTCATGAGAGCTATAGGGTACAGTTCTAGCCTGCTACCAAAATATAAAATGGGAACCAGAAATGCATCACATGTAGTGGGAGATGGCACAAACATGAAATATTTGGTCTTAACAATGGTTTTCGCTGCAAACATTCAGAGTTTAGTGAAGACCATGCCACGGCACAATACCTGACCACACAGTGGTCTAAGTTATTATTTTCATTCTTGAAATTAATTAAATATGCCCCTGACATTATGATTCGTAAATGAAGGCATGTAACCTAAGCTGTGTGACTGCAGGTGGAAGCCGTTGGTCTGCGCAATGAGAAAAAATTTTTCCCAACAAGAAAGAGGGCCTGTTTTCAAAGCAAGGAAGGCGGGATAAGGAATATTCCTATGAAACCTAGAGAAGGCCACAAGTCGCAAATCTGCCCAAGGTCTCAAGTCGCATATCTGCCAAGGTCGTAGGTCACGGATGGTCTGAGGTCGCAAGTCGCGGGTGGTCCGAGGTCGCAGGTTGCGGGTGGTCCAAAGTTGCAGGTCGCAGATGGTCCAAAGTCGCAGGTCACGGATTGTCCAAGGTCGCGGGTCGCAAGGAAACCCAACGGTCAGGAAGACGAAAAGTTAAGGAAGCCCAAAGGGCAAGTTTTGTCTTATAAATACTCCTTTCAGGAGCTTGGAAAAAAATCTTTTGTTTGGGACTCGAGCTGAGTACATTGTATTACTAGAGAATTATACATTTGAGCATGAATACAAGCATTTTGAAAAATCCCTTTGTGGATCTGGTGTTGTCATATGTATGAGTGCTATTGAGTATTATGTTTTAGTTTCTGAACATCTTAGATTAAGGGAACCATATCTTTAATTCATATCAAAATTGCATAACAGTTTGCTAAGTATGTTAATGGTGGTTGAGTTCATTTCACTTCTTAACGAATGTTGATGACTTTGTTTATTAGCATTTGTGTTATCATTTAAAACTTTTGGGATGTGAAGGATGTTCTTGCCATAAGGAATTGTTTCTTTTGTGGTCAAAACAGTTTACAAGCATGACCTTAATGAAGTGTCGTTAAAAACACTTCCTTCGGTACTCTTGCTTTATTATTTCCTCCTGCTACTCATAGTGTCATAGGTACATTTAATGCACCAATCATATGTCTTGTATCATCTGATCAAGTGTGTACCCACAGTTTTATAGAGTTTAAGCGAGACCCAAATAAAGGAGAAATCAGCGGTAGCCGGACCCACACTCCGGACGGGATCCCTATTCCAAACAGTTCAAGGTCTAATTGGGACCTTTTACTGGGGAGATCCCCTGCAGTTGGCTGGACAGATTTTCCCGTCAATAGAATTGGTGCTAGAAGGAGGACCAGATGACAATCTGAGCCCTTAGAGCCTGTAGTTAATCTAATATGTGTAATGGCTCGTTCCCAAATCATTCTCCCGAGATGTTTGTCGGATTTTTATGAACCTCAATGTCTCATCCCCGATGAAATTATGTATCACTTTTCTGAGTCAAAATTTGATGGTGAAAATGGAGTGTCCATAACCCAACACCTTTCAGATTTCTGTGACTTTGGTGAGTGCTATGAAATTGACAATGAAGGTTTGATTTGTTTGCTTTTCTTCCTCACTCTCGAAAGTCGCGCTAAGAAATGGTGCCGCACATTGCTGGAAGCTTCCATCCATTCGTTTGAACAACTCACCGGTGAATTACAACAAGCTTTTCATAGGTATGATTTTCAAAGTGTATTGATAAAGCTAAATGACATCAGAATGGAACCTCAGGAACCTTTAGATGAATTTTCTATCAGATTTTTTCATTATTGTTTTGAGTTCCCTGAAAAGGATGTCGATTGGAAGTTGTTACATGAACATTTTAGGTATGTGATCCTCGTTTCCCTTGAAAAATTTCAAGTAGCAACCCAGCCTGATCCTAGTGTTCCCTATGACGACTCGCAAGTTTCCAGCTGTTCAGACTGTGTCCCCAATGTTTCCTTGTCCATCTCCCTAAGTCCAGACCACATTCTGGCCTCCCAGGAGAGTACTGCTATTTGTGATATTCTTGCTCCTCCTCCTGAGTTATCGGGTAGTGGAGTTGTGACCTTGAAAGTTCTGAGCAAGGATAGACACTTGCAAGAGGATAAAGCCTATTATAATACCTTTGAATCTTTCACGCACCCTGTCGAATCAAAGCTTGAAAACCATATGGGCCCAACATCCCTCCAGGATCATAAAACCTACCTCCAACCCACTTGATGTCTCCCTGGGCACAGTCCTAAATCTGATTTGCATACTGATTATGAACTGATTCCTATCCCAGATGAATTTGATTCCCTTCCAGGGCCTGCCAAATCTTTGTTTTCCCTGAATGACACGGATGTGCATATTGAAAAACCTTGTACGGTTAATACCCCTACGGCTCAAACTTATCGTTCATTATTCCACGATTTATTTCACAAGTCCGCCACACCAGTAATTTCTTCGAGACATTCAAAATTTACTTATACTGGTATTGGCGACAATCATAAGCACGCAGATGTTGTTTCACAATCACAGTCCGAAATCGATGAATCTTTTAGATCTGATCTTTCTCACTCCGAATCTTTAGACAGCCATAGGGGCGATTTCCTACCTAGACAACCTCAAGATGTCCTCTTTATTGATCCATCCCAGTTGGTGACTCCCGGGGAGCCTAACATGCCAGGTACCCAACTTGATCAAATCGATGGTTACAGCGATCACTGCTTATCTGAAAGCATATTCACTAACAACGCTGAGGATCGTCACTCGTAACCCATTGCCGACCATATGGAGACACCAGAATTCGATAACCTACTTTGGGAAGATTCAAGTACCCATCAGAAAATCAAAACACTTCATCTCCTACCGACGGTTACCCCAGGTTCTCCTGATCTTGACAAGACCCCTCAAACAACTCCAATTAGGGTTTCTCAGCTTAGGGTTTCTGAAATAACGACTCCGAAGTACCATACTCCTCCCAGCATAACCACATTGGATATCATTTCATCTGGGCAAATTTTTCATTCTAATGAGGTTTCCTTGAGCACATATTCATGCCCCCCAACAGCTAGTATGCAACAACCGATATACCCCAATTTATTCACTGGTAAGAAAACACCAGCCATTGTCTCTAATTTTCCTAGTTGTTGCCTAGCTAGTACCAGTCGCAATCAGGCACTAACATGTGATTTTTGGCAAATCCCTCAACTACCCGAAAACCTTATGGTAAATCCACCCCATCCTGGTAAATCTAAAGAATCTGATACATTGGATTACGAATATGTTAGTGCACAAAATTTCTACCAAATTGATTCAAAGCCCACTGAAATTGTTCAAATTACCACATTTCATGATCACAACAATCCGCCTATTGGTCTCACCAAGAAATCAAAGCTGGGAAGCCCCCCGCTCGAAGGTCTAGATTTTTTTCAAGGCGGTGAGGAATTTCAGGCTCCACTAAATGTGGATTCGGATCCCCATACCCTTGACCAAACCCAGGAGCAATCCCGAACTAGGGTTTTCAAAACTAGGGTTTCTGCACTTAGATGCTTAAGCACCTATAATTCGCCTGGCACATGCTTATTTTTTATATTCCATAAAACCGATCATCCTCCACACCATGATGAGGTTTCTGTTTGGTTCGATGGATCTTACCCGATGAATATACTCCCAAACAGGCAATGTATTACCCCCCTCCTGTCGGACCTAAAGTTGTGCATGAATTAGTTTGTGTCATTCATTAAAATTGTTGAGTTTCAAGAACATATTGTTGTGTATCAGTATGAGAGTGGAATTCGCCTCGCACAATCCATTTTGGCATGTTCTCTGGTAAGTATCCATGATCTTCTGGCCATTGCACATGCTCTTCAGGTAAGTTTTGTTGTTGCTGCACTTTTTAGGATACTAGCTCTGATCCCGAGCATTGTCGTTTTTGCAGGTCAGGAACTAATGCGGTGGCTGCACTGGAAAGCTGATTTCACATAACCCGACCACATCATTAGTTAAGCTAGGGTTTTAGGTGTAGGCTAGCTAGGACCTGTTAATAAAAATTTGTTAGTTCAAAGTTTTGATTAGGTTTATTTGCCAAAATTTTACTTTATAATCTAAAAGTGATCTTGCTATTTTTGTTTATGATTAATATCTTAGGCATCATCATGTTACAAGTATTTTCCATTCATTTCCTTTTCAGTTGCTTGTTGTTGCATAAATAATCACTGCTTGTATTGCGCCTCTTTTCCACCTACAACTGGTTGATCGTTCTCACACATGGCGTTGCATTTCATCTTGAACCTCGCCTATTACATTGGGTCGTACACTGTCTTCCTCACATAATTTCCGCAGATTGTCGATATAGCTTTGAAAATATTCCGCATATTTTCTATCACTGCATGGGCCCTCATTGAAACCCTACCACCTTGCAGATTTGTTCTGCCCCGACTACTGAAATAGTAACCCCATTGTTTGCGTGAGGTTGTGGTGACTATCTCAAGAGGCAACTTTCTCTTAGGATAAGTAATCGGAGTTACATTCTCAACAAGATGCCTATGAGTCTAAACTCATTAGCCGGGGAGATACGAGCTGGTTGTTGTGGGAGACCTAATGAGTTTGAATGGCCCAATACCCGTAAGCCTAATCCTTGTGCCTAGCATAGTCTTGGACATCTTAATGATCTGTTTTGCATGCTTCGCCTATTGTGGTGGATGTGATGTGAAGGTTTGGCACAAGGGCAAACCCAAATCAGAATATCTTTCAGTTTCTGTAAAATAGGGAACAACCTCTCTTGCTCGTAAAATAAGTTAGGATCCCTCATCCGCCCATGAAAAATAATTTCCACGAGCACATGAGAATAAGTGCTACAAGCACATGAAACAAATAAGGGTAAAGGATCGAGAAAGGCTTCCTGCACAGAGAGGTAATGCAACGACTTCGGCAGGGTACTGACCAGGCTCGCTGGCAGTGGAGAAATGCTTGTGATTTCTTGAAGTGACTCCACCGGGGTACTGTCCAGGCCTACTGGCAGTGGAGCAACACCGGAAACTTACTTTAAAAATCTTGAAAATAATGAACCCACTACCTTTCTCTTCACATCATCAACAAGTTACTGGCGTCCGTGAGCTCCCGCTTCGGTGTGTTTTGATTAACAAGACCTAGTTGAGGCACAAGGACTAGGCATATCTGTAAAGGCCAAAGTAATACAAAGGGTACCCACAGAACCTGTTCAATATTCCCTTTCATCACTATCTTGGCTCAGACTTTTGTTGTGATATTGACAGAGATGCTGGATTCTACCAGTGGTTCGCCATTTTTTGTAGCCGCTACAACACCACCCAAAATTTTGGGTATATTCGAAATTTCGGGTCCCCCTCCACTTGCTAGTCATTTAGGTCTTTCACCCGACCTGCATTCAGTGACATCCCAACAACCCATCCCCAACCCCTCGTGAGCTTTATCACCATCATGATCAGATGTTGTTGCAGCAATCACACCATGTGTGGGAGGGATCATTATGTATACCCTCGAATAAAAGCTTTTCTATTTTGTACATTAGGAGCCCTTCACCTTAGATCATTGGGAATTTTGGTCTCATGTAAATTATGTGGGGGAATCATTCTCCAAAAGGTAACTAAAAATAATTTATATTATAATATTACGTGCAGGTGATCCCACAGATGATTTACCAAAAAATATCGCCATCGCGTTGGGAGAAAGAAATGGGAACCCAAACTAATGAGAGCACAATAGTTAGGGGAATTGTCAATCACGGTTAAGTCACGCCCTTCCAAATAGGCATCTTCGTTCTTAGAGAAGGGTTACCTGATTCAAATTGACATATATTTATTAAAGCAGGTGTTGATTGCAATATGGTAGCTCTTCTTGCTGCATATGTGATAGTGATCATGGTGATGTTGAATACAACGTTCTTAGTAATACTGGCTGCGATCAATATCGGTAGTTTTGTATCCTACACCCATATCATCCACATTGCTCCTCCTTTGGTGGGTCATTGTTGCAGAAAATGTAGAGTCTTTACAAAAGGAAATTACATTAACAATAATCAGTGCATCGCTCAAAGATGGATAGAGTGATTTTTTCTAGTATCTCAGGGGTGACTGATTTGTGCATTGAAGGGCTTATGGCTTGAACATGTGTATCCAATTCGGTATAGTGAAGCTAAGAGGAAACACCAAATAAACTATCTTCAAAATTCATGAAATTCACATAGGAAGCATGGTAAAAGGGCTATCACATTCCAAAAGAGATGTATAAGTACACGTTTCAAAAGGCAATAAATTGTTCAGTGGGGGATCGCATTTTAAAGAGCGGTCACATACCTACCAAAGCCATGCATTCCAAAGAATATTGAAAAGTAATGGGTTACCAAGGAATGGTTTTGTCTCTATAAAGAGCGCCCTATCAACCACCCAAAGGCCCACGCGGCATGAGATCTTAAGTGATTCACAACATATACATATGCGTTATGGAAGATTTTAATTTGGAGGGAAAGGGGCCTGATATAAAGACGCATTTGAGCTTCTTAGAGGTAAAACCAGAGCGCACATCCCACGTAAATGTATTCGAGACTGCATGCAGTGCGCTTTCAATTGCAGGCTCATGCAGGAATAAGCAGCTCACCATGGAAGTGGAATACCGATAATAGGTTCATAGAAAGAGCGTTAACAAAACACATGTCGACATGGTATTGGCCGACTGACCCTTACCTTGTGCGGCAGAGAAATTGTGTCACTTATTCTGAATCCACCGCTAACAATGTGATGAAAAGAAAATGATTTTAGACATTGTATAATTAAATCAAGGCGCAACACAATATGGTTTCAAAACCATATGAGAGGGTGGAGCAGAACTACATGGAACGCGTGCAAATACTTCTATGCCAGAGTTTAATCTGTGGTAAAACATTTGGAGCAGAACTACATGGAACGCGCATAAATGGGTGCAAATACCTCTATGCTTGAGTAGATATATATAGTGGTCAAATTTTATGATGAAAACATGGAGCGGAACTATAGTGGCAATTTTATAATAATTATGGTGCAATTACAGTCAAAAGAAAAGAAGAATTGTAAAATTACGGTGCGTGTGGGGTCTGCATGGGGAAGCACGTTTATAAAACTTGCACGCCTTTTGTGAATCTTGCAATTTTTGCGGATAATATTTCAAAACAGCACTACCATTGTGATCGATGCAGTATATGTAGAACTAGGGGCGGGGATAATTTCTTCCATTGGTTAAAATATGGTTGTCGCTATTCGATTATAGTAAAGGATTGTCATCCTTGTGTGGAAGGAGTAATACACCATAGCTGTCCCATTTGTTTTGAGTTTCATTTAAGCCCACAAGGGAGTAATACTACCTTATGGGCACGCTACTCATATGGACTGTTTCAACGAAATGCAATGACACCTACAGCTCTTTTGTCCAGCGTGTTTTAAGTCGGTCTTACTAGGACAAGAAGATCCGGAATATGTTCTGTCGCTATTTCAAACACGCAATTCACATCGAATATTCCAAATAGATGCAACGATTTCAACGTAACCTCAGTTGCATTATTTCATGTTGTTGCACAAAACACCTGAATTGAAATTTGTGTAACACCCGGCAGACCACAGGAAGTCGCACCACAGACACTTGTCGATAATAGCGTGTCGCCTCTGTGATATCTACCTGAAGGTTCTGATGGGAAATCGTAAAAGATGTTGCAGCCATGAATATGATTTATTTTACGTTACAAGTAGCACAATCGTTGACCCTTTGGAGACTCGCTGGCATGACATAACGGGTTCATCTCAACGCTGATGGCAAAGGCATGTGTGCAAGTTGCAATGCACGATGTAGTCACAGCTTGGTAGTAGTGGAAACTTGGGGTCGGAAGGTGAGCATAGATGAAGATGGTCAAGTTGCAGATCAACCTCCCATGCGTCCGTGTGACTCAGACATAGTGCAACTATGCGACCATGGGGAGGTCGCAGTTCAGCCTAGGTCGCTGAGTCGCAGCACACCCAAAGCCCAATGAAGCGTAACTTGCCCAAATTTGCGACTGTGCGACCTTGTGAGGTCGCAACTTCAGCCGAGGTCTCTGATTCGCATATCTGTGAGACCAATGTAAAGTGCGACTTAGTAGTAGTAGCAACCTTGTGACCTTTTAAGACAAAGTCGCGCGACCCCTCTAGGTCGTTGACTCGCTGATCTATGGGGAAAATAAAAGCTGCAACTTGTAATAAAAGATGCACATGATGATTCAATAATCTAATCAGTTCCAGCATCCTGCCTTTTAATGTCCCCACCAGATTAGAGAGGGAAGGAAGTCCTTATTTCAGAGAAAGTCCATCACTGATCAAGAGAAGATGAGTAGTTGTCCATGGGTCATATGCAAGAGAGCGAGTGAGTAAATATAGTGTTGCTAGATTGATAGTTGCTTCATGTGCATATAAAGTGTTATGGGAAAAGGCAGCATGTCTCAGATTCGTCAAAGTCGAGCTTTTTGGTTTTCTCTGTTATACAGATCAATAAAGTAAAAATGAAAAGAAAATTTTAAAGGGTCATGTTGAAAAACGACCAAATAAATTTAAAGTGGAAGATGAAGGGAGTAATGTTGTCCGCCCATTCATGTGGGAAACTCTTGGTTGCACCAAAACAGTGCCCAAGGCAACACCATGTGACACCATGAGTTTCCCTAAAAAATTATTATTATTTGGGGTTTATGAGGTCTACACATACCTCCTTCATGAGAGATATAGGGTACAGTTCTAGCTTGCTACCAAAATATAAAATGGGAACCAGAAATGCATCTCATGCGGTGGGAGATGGCACAAACAGAAAATCTTTGATCTTATCAATGGTTTTCGCTACAAACATTTAGAGTTTAGTGAAGACCATGCCACGGCACAATACCTGACCACACAGCGGTCTCAGTTATTATTTTCATTCTTGTAATTAATTAAATATGTCCCTAACATTATGATTTGTAAATGAAGGTATGTAACCTAAGTTGTGTGACTGCAGGTGGAAGCCGTTGGTCTGCGCAATGAGCCAAAGTTTTTCCCAACAAGAAAGAGGGCCTATTTTCAAACAAAGGAAGGCAGGATAAGGAATATTACTATGAAACCTAGAGAAGGCCACAAGTCGCTGATCTTCCCAAGGTCGCAGGTCACGGATCTGCGGAGGTCGCAGGTCGTGGATGGTCCGAGGTCACAGGTCGCGGGTGGTCTCAGGTCACAGGTCGCGGGTGGTCCGAAGTCGTAGGTCGTAGATGGTCCGAAGTTGCAGGTCACAGATTTTCCAAGGTCGAGGGTCAAAAGGAAACCCAACGATCAGGAAGACGAAAAGTCAAGGAAGCCCAAAGGGCAAGTTTTGTCTTATAAATACTCCTTTCAGGAGCTTGGAAAAAGATCTTTTGTTTGGGACTCGAGCTGAGTACATTGTATTACCAGTGGATTATACATTTGAGCATGAATACAAGCATTTTGAAAAATCCCTTTGTGGATCTGGTGTTGCCATATATATGAGCACTATTGAGTATTATGTTTTAGTTTCTGAACATCTTAGATTAAGGGAACTGTATCTTTAATTCATATCACAATTGCATAATAGTTTGCTGAGTATGTTAATGGTGGTTGAGTTCATTTCACTTTCTTAATGGATGTTGATGACTTTGTTTATTAGCATTTGTGTTATCATTTAAAAATTTTGGGAAGTGAAGGATGTTCTTGCCATAAGCAATTGTTTCTTTTGTGATCAGAACAGTTTACAAGCATGACCCTAATGAAGTGTTGTTAACAACACTTCCTTCGGTACTCATGCTTTATTATTTCCTCTTGCTACTCATAGTTTCATAGGTACATTTAATGCATCAATCATATGTCTTGTATCATCTGATCAAGTGTGTACCCACAGTTTTATAGAGTTTAAGCGAGACCCAAAGAAAGGAGAAATCAACGATAGTCGGACCCACACCCCGGACAGGATCCCTATTCCAAACGGTTCAAGGTCTAATTGGGACCTTTTACCAGGGAGATCCCCTCCTGTTGGATGGACATATTTTCCCGTCAACACACTGTTTCCTTTATTTTTCTCATGACATCCATAAAAGTATCCATGGTTGGCCCAAGCTTTTGGTACACATCTACTAGTTTTCCTAAAGAATGTGTAACTATTTCCAAGCTTTGTCGACTCTCAGTAGGTAGAGTCAAAGACACGAGATCTCCCTGTAATTTTGCATGAAGTTGTTGACACCTTTCTAAGTGCATTACTTCATGTTTCTTTCCCATGGTATATTAGAAATGTCAGCGGGATATGTCATGGTGGGTGGACAACCTTCTTCTTGAATGAAGCGTTCTTCCCTTCGTCTATTTCGACCAACATTTGGAGCATTTTCAGCCTCTGCATCAATATATAAAAAAATTTATATTATAAAAAACACATGTAAACAAATTTGTACAAATTGGATGAAAAAAATATTCAAATTGATGGCAGCCTCTATGTGGTTGGCTAGCATCTTCCCCACTCTCAAACTGTTGAGAACTAGAACGACCCTGCTAAGAACCAACACCACCATCCATTGATTGGCCTCCGGAGGAATAAACATCACCACCTTCACGCAACCTACTAGCACTTATTTATGGCCCTCTAAGGGGATTTTAATTACTGCTAACCTCTCGAGACAAGAGAGAAGGTTCATAAACAAATACGAATTTATACGAATCAATTGAAAAATACATTCATACATATAAATACATGTACATATTCATTGACTAAATTACATGAACCATACCACGACTGGGTGAACTATGGGCATGCTCCATGGATGGAGTAGAGACCCTTCTCCTCTTATCTCCTAAAAAATAAAAAAAGAAACTTATTAACAACTAATTTATCTCACAAAGTCGATAAAAATTCAATTCTATATGTACACACATGTATGGAGATTTAATATTATATTTAAATACCATGAAAAACCATCGATCCCTGAACCCCCCTTTCCTAGAGATATGGTATTTTGTTGATCTTCGTCGTTCACCCTCCATGATATATATATCTGCGGTGGACATTTACAATTATTTTTTTTAATAACTAGAATTTAAAATAAATTCAAAATAAATTTCAGAAAATTAATGTAATTTACTGTACACAAATTATGTAAAACACAAATTTCAAAGCACACTTGGTATAAAATTGAAAAAAACACATTATCATTAAAAAAAAAAGTGAAACTGCATTTAAAGAAAATTTGTGGAAGTCCCCGCATTTTAATTTTTTAAAAATGTGAAGTTCACCAAGTTGCACTTTACATGGTGTGGTGGGAGCACACTTGGTATATAATTGAAAAATGCACATGGTAATTAAAAAAGATGCATTTATAAGTACAAAACACACACATATCCAACATATGTTACAATTTCCATCAATAATTTTTGAAGGAGAGAGTCTTAACACTAATTCATCTTTGAGAGATGAATCTTGAATTTTTGAGGAAGAGCGTATCAAAACTAATTCATTTGTGAGAGATGAATCTTGAATTTTTGAAGAAGAGCGTCTCAAAACTAATTTGTCTTTGAGAGATGAATCTTGCATTGGCATTTCCATGTATAATTCTAATTCATTTATTAATTCATCTTTCATAGATGAATCCTGAATTGGCATTGCCCCATGCACTAGATCAGCAGACATATTATTCACATTTGAACAATGTCTTATACTAAAAATTTGAAATTGGCTAACAATATTGTTTGCTATTCCATGCAGTTCTTTTAGCCTCTCATTCTTAACTTGGTACATGCCATTCATCTGGTTGCACACAAGTTCAGAATTGGTAAAAACTACAATTCCATTTCATCCATACTCCATAGTTGTTCCCAAGCCTTCTATCAATCCAATATAATATGCCTCGTTGTTTGTTGTTCTTCCCGGTATATTCATTTTCCTTTGGATGACTTTTCTAGTCGCAATATTGGAAAGCACATATGTAATCACTGCTTTCCCTGGATTGGGATAGCAAGAAACTTCTATGCATAGTTTCCATTTTTCAACCATATTTAATGGTTTTCTTATCCCTGAAAAAAAAAAAATTCAATAAAAATATATATTAAATTAACATTTATTGCAAATTCATGGGATAAATGACACAAGACCATGAGATAAATGACATGTGCATGGTTTATCTTAAATTTTGACTTAAAAAGTTTATGGTAGAATTCACATCTAGAATTAATGGGAGGAAGCCTTTAGTTTGTGGGAGAAATGACATATGTACATAGTTTACCTTAATGTGGTTGTGTTTTATGGATATTAAAATGAAGAACTTCTATTTAGATCTATTCCATTAACTGTAAGGGCATTTACTAGATGTGTCACCTTTCATAAAATTTGAGATACAGTGACTACCTGGTCTTTTATAGACTCTGCCTATAGAACTTGTAGAATTTAGTTCACTAAATGTCCCAATTATACCCTATGAAGGGTGTAGAGGACTTGTGGAATCACTCACACTACTTTACGTAGACATAAGGGCATATAAGAATGAATTTGTTTTACATTGGATATTAAAATGAAGAAATTCTATTTAGATATATTCCATAGATTGACTGTAGGGGCATTTACTGGATATGTCACCTTTTATAAAAGATGAGATCCAGAGGGTACCTGGACCTTTACAGACTCTTCCTATAGAACTGGTAGAAGTTAACACTATTTGTCCCAATTATAACCTATGAAGGGTGTAGAGGACCCGTGGAATCACTCACACTACTTTACGTAGACATAAGGGTGTATAAGAATGCATTTGTTTTACATTGAATATTTTTCATTTTAAATTAATAATCTATTTGAAACAATTACCTATATAAGGTTAAAACCTATGTTTTGTATCAAATAACTTTTGGTTTCAATGGGAAACTTTTATGGCTTTAATGTGTTTTTCTTGAAATGTGATACACCCCATTAAAATGGGTGATATATCGAAATGATTCCTATGGTGTAATAAAATATAGATGCATAAATTCAATGAGCATATTTTTGAGATATAAAAGTCCAAATGGAAGAGTTGTTTGTGAACAAATATCAATGCCACTATGGACATATCTGCTTCATTAAAATGGATTTTTCTAGAATGATGTCCACTAAGTTGGAAAGAAGGGAAAGTATCACAATTATATGTTAATGTGCATGTGTTTTACATTGAATATTTTTCATTTCATTAAAAATCTATTTGAAGCAATTAACTATATAAGGTTAAAACCTATGTTTTTGTATCAAATTTGGTTTTTCTCGAAATGTTGTTTGTGAACAAATATCATTGGATCACTATGGATATAGATCTGCTTCATTAAAAGGATTTTTCTAGAAGGATGTCCACTAAGTTGGAAAGAAGGGAAAATATCAAAATTATGTGTTAATGCATGTGTTTTACATTGAATATTTTTCATTTTATTAAAAATCTATTTGAAACATTAACTATATAAGGTTAAAACCTAGATGTTTTGTATGAAATTACTGTTGGTTTCAATGAGAAAATTGTATGGCTAATGTATTTTTCTCGAAATGTGATACACCCCATTAAAATGGGAGATATATCGAAATGAATCCTATGGTGTAATAAAATAGTTTCAAATATTTTAAAAATATAGATGCATAAATTCAATGAGCATAGTTTTGAGATATAAAAGTCGAAAATGGAATAGTTGTTTGTGAACATATATCAGTGGATCACTATGCAGATCACTATTGATATATATGAATCATTAAAAGAGATTTTTCTAAAAGGATGTCCACTTAGTTTTGGAGAAGGGAAAGTATCACAAAATTATATATGTTAATGCATGTGTTTTACATTTAAAATATTTTTCATTTTAAACTAAGAATCTATTTGAAACAATTACCTATATAAGGTTAAAACCTATGTTTTGTATCAAATTGAACTTTTGATTTAAATGGGAAACTTTTATGGCTAATGTGTTTTTTCTCAAAATGTGATACACCCCATTAAAATGGGAGACATACCAAAATGATTCCTATGCTGAAATAAAATAGTTTCAAGTAGTTTAAATATATAGATGCATAAATTTAATGAGCATATTTTTGAGATATATAATTCCAAAATGGAATAGTTGTTGGTGAAAAAATATCAGTGGATCACTCTGGATATATTTTCTTCATTAAAAGGGATATTTCTAGAAGGATGGACTAAGTTGGAAAGAAGGGAAAATATCACAATTATATGTTAATGTGCATGTGTTTTACATTGAATATTTTTCATTTTGTTAAGAATCTATTTTCAAAAAAATTAACTATATACTTGGTTAAAACCTATGTTTTCTATCAAATTAATTTTTGTTTCTAAATACTGTACATGTTTTACATTGAATATTTTTCATTTTATTAAAAATCTATTTGAATCAATTAAACTATATAAGGTTAAAACCTATATTTTGTATCAAATCACTTTTGGTTTCAATGGGAAATTTTTATGTCTAATTTGTGTTTTTCTCAAAATATGATAGACCCAATAAAATGGGAGATATATGGGAATGATTCCTATGCTGTAATAAAATAGTTTCAATTAATTTAAAAATATAGATGCATAAATTCAATGAGCATAGTTTTGAGATATAAAAGCCCAAAATGGAATAGTTGTTTTTGAACAAATATCAGTGGATCACTATGGTTATAGATATGCTTCATTAAAAGAGGATTTTCTAGAAGGATGTCCACTAAGTTGGAAAGAAGGGAAAATATCACAATTATATGTTAATGTGCATGTGTTTTACATTTTCATTTTATTAAAAATATATTTGAAACAATTAACTATATAAGGTTAAAACCTATCTTTTGTATGAAATCACTTTTGGTTTCAATGGGAAACTTTTAGGGCTAATTTGTTTTTCTCGAAATGATTCCTATGGTGTAATAAAATAGTTTCAAGTAGTTTAAAAATATAGATGCATAAATTCAATGAGCATAGTTTTGAGATATAAAAGTCCAAAATGGAATAGTTGTTGGTGAACATCTATCAGTGGATTAGTATGGATATATCTGCTTCATTAAAAGGGATTTTTCTAGAAGGATGGACTAAGTTGGAAAGAAGGGAAAATATCACAATTATATGTTAATGCATGTGTGTTTTACATTGAATATAAAAGGTTTTTTCTCTCCCTCATTGTTTGAGACCATGGATATGAGAATGAAAAAATTCTATTTAGATCTATTCCAGAGATTCACTGTAGGGGCTGTCACCTTTCATAAAATATGAGATCTAGAGGCTACCTGGCCCTTTATAGACTCTGCCTATAGAACTTGTAGAATTTAACACTACATTTCTCAATTATACCCTATGAAGGGTGTAGAGGACTCGTGGAATCACTCAAACTACTTTACATAGACATAAGGGTGTATAAGAATGCATGTGTTTTACATTGAATATTTTTCATTTTAAATTAAGAATCTATTTGAAACAATTACCTATGTAAGGTTAAACCTATGTTTTGTATCAAAACACTTTTGGTTTCAATGGGAAACTTTTATGGCTAATTTGTGTTTTTTTCTCAAAATGTGATAGACCCCATTAAGATGGGAGATATATCGAAATAATTCCTATGGTGTAATAAAATAGTTGAGTAGTTTAAAGATATAGATACATAAATTCAATGAGCATAGTTTTGAGATATATAAGTCCAAAATGGAATATTTGTTGGTGAACAAATATCAGTGGATCACTATGGATATATTTGCTTCATTAAAAGAGATATTTCTAGAAGGATGGACTAGGTTGGAAAGAATGGAAAATATCACAATTATATGTTAATATGCATGTGTTTTCCATTGAATATTTTTCATTTTATTAAGAATCTATTTTCAAAACAATTAACATAGTATAAGGTTAAAACCTATGTTTTGTATCAAATTACTTTTTGTTTCTAAATACTATGTGTTTTACATTGAATAATTTTCATTTCATTAAAAATTTATTTGAAACAATTAAACTATATAAGGTTATAACCTATGTTTTGTATCAAATCGCTTTTGGTTTCAATGGGAAACTTTTATGGCTAATGTGTTTTTCTCGAAATGTGATACACCCCATTAAAATCAGAGATATATCAAAATGATTCATATGGTGAAAAATAGTTTCAAGTAGTTAAAAATATAGATGCATAAATTCAATGAGTATAGTTTTGAGATATAAAAGTCCAAAATGGAAGAGTTGTTTGTCAACAAATATCAATGGATCACTACGGATATATCTACTTCATTAAAAGGGATTTTTCTAGAAGATGTCCACTATGTTGGAAAGAAGGGAAAATATCACAATTATATGTTAATGTGCATGTGTGTTACATTGAATATTTTTTATTTTATTAAAAATATATTTGAAAAAATTAACTATATAAGGTTAAAACCTATGTTTTGTATCAAATCACTTTTGGTTTCAATGGGAAACTTTTATGGCTAATGTGTTTTTCTCGAAATGATTCCTATGGTGTAATAAAATAGTTTCAAGTAGTTTAAAGATCATATAGATGCATAAATTCAATGAGCATAGTTTTGAGATATAAAAGTTGAAAATGGAATAGTTTTTGGTGAACAAATATCAGTGGATGACTGTGGATCACTATGGATATATCTGCTTCATTAAAATGGATTTTTATAGAAGGATGGACTAAGTTGGAAAGAAGGAAAAATATCACAATTGTTTGAGTCCTGATCTTATAAAAGGTTTCCACTAAATCCATCCCTATTACTTTTCATGTGAACCACATTCCCAAACCCACACATATATGTACCTAAGAGCCAAGCCAAGTGTAAAAAGGGCTTATTTAATATTCTAATTTAACACATATGTGATTAATTATCGTTAGAATTTTATGGTAGAAATACGTATAAAGAGTAATTTCCTTAGTATAGATCTAATTTGACTTTAAGGAATAAAGGGAAGTTTTTTAGAAAGTTTATCTTAGGAGGTAGAACTAAACCATCTATAACCCACAAAAGAAACCATGGCCCGTGAGCATCACATGCAAACACAAGTTACTCACATGTTTGAAACACCACCTCACATCATCAGAAGGGTTCGAAACCACTAAGCAACCCATACTAAGTTCCCTAGAAGGGATGACTATCATATTTAATGATTGGGTTTGCCTCCAAGGTCAAAAGGAAAATCAAAGTTACGAAAGGGAATTAGAATAGAAATTAAGGTAATACCATGACCTTTTACCCAATATTGAATGAAGGTGAGCAACCATATATATCATGAATGATGTTCAAGAAATATTATGATAAGAAATATTAAATGAAAATCAAAGTTAGGAAGTTAGGAAAGGGAATTAGAATAGAAATTAAGGTAATACCATGACCTTTTATCCAATATTGAACGAAGGTGAGAAACCATAGATATAATGAAGGAAGTTCAAGAAATATTATGATAAGAAATATTAAATATTTTTTGCAGAGGCTTAAACTCTGAGTAAATTTAATTTAACTAATTTTAATATGATATATGAACAGTCAATTCTTAGCAAAAGAAATGTCTGAGTAATTTTAATTTAACTACTTTTAATATGAGATATGAACAATCAATTCTTAGTAGAAGCAATGAGCCTTACTCTCTGACACAACTGAATATCATGAAGGAAGTTCAAGAAATATTATGATAAGAAATTTTAAATCTTTTTTGCAGAGGATTAAATTCTAAGTAAATTTAATTTAACTACTTTTAATATGAGATATGGACAGTCAATTCTTAGTAGAAGCAATGTGTGAGTAAATTTAATTTAACTACTTTTAATATGAGATATGAACAGTAAATTCTTAGCAAAAGCAATGAGCCTTACTCTCCGACACGACTAGATATCATGAAATAAGTTCAAGAAATATTATGATAAGAAATATTAAATCTTTTTTGTAGAGGCTTAAATTCTGAGTAAATTTAATTTAACTACTTTTAATATGAGATATGAACATTCAATTCTTAGCAGAAGCAATGTCTGAGTAAATTTAATTTAACTAATTTTAATATGAGATATGAACATTCAATTCTTAGTAGAAGCAATGACTGAGTAAATTTAATTTAAGTACTTGTAATATGAGATATGAGCAGTCAATTCTTAGCAGAAGCAATGAGCCTTACTCTCTGAGACAACTCCATTGAGAGATGATTTGTTATTTGCTTAATCTCTTATATCCAGGTTACGTGGATGGAAAAGCATATACAAACAAGTTTCAAGATAGGTGATTCTTCCAATTACGCTATAAATAAAGTAAGCTAAGAAATTTGGTGCCAGGATGTCCAGCTAGGGGTGTTGTTGGGGATGTTCCAGCTGAATCTAATTCTCCGAATGTAAGGTATGCACAATAATCTAGTTGTTCTTTCTCTATAGCTTAAATATTATTCACTTCAAATAATGGGTAATTTAACATAATATATGCATATCTAGTTGTTCTGTCTATGCAATAAGACCGGTATAGCTCAGATCAAAGTGCTTGAACTCAAGAAGAGTATCATAAGGCTTGTTTATATGGGGACCAAAGCTAATACTAAAAAGCAAGTGTCCAAGGGGCTAGCAAGTGTCTTTACAAACATGGCCATTAATTATACTGGATAGGAACATACGTACCTGGAAAGTCACAGCAGCAAATTGGCCGTTAATTCGATCCTTGAAGACGCTGAAGACGATCCGTGAAGACATCGTGGAAGAACTCTGTGAACAAAAATAATCAAAGTAAAATCAAATTAAAAAAAAAAACAACAACAAAAAATAATTACATAAAGTAATAAAATTAATAAAACTTACCTCCTTAGCACAACGTAAATCAACAAAAATCCCCTCCTCAGCGCGGTGCAACACCAAATCAACTAAAATCGCGTGAGACAGATGTGAGCACAACACCAAATCAACTAAAATCATGCGAGACAGATGTGAGTGCAACACCAAATCAACTACAATTGTGCGAGACAGATGTGAACAAGAAAACTGGAGCAGTTTGTGGGCGATATATTTATAAAATAATAGTTCGGTCGAACTTTGTTTGCCAGTTTTCCAATCTCTGGCCAAAAATATGTTTTCCATTGCCATCAGTACACCATCAATGTAAAAAATAGAACAATTTCGGTCGAACTAATTTCGAAAGTCGGTCGAACTCCTGAATAGTTCGGCCGAACTATTGAGGAAAAACGTTTTCCGCCACGAATTCTCACAAAAGTGTTGCCCATCTTCACATTTTTACCCAACTATCTGGAGAATATGCAGATTACCCCAACTGATGTTCTTTGCAACAGTGGGACGAGTAGTCAGCCACAACAGTTCAAAGTAAACTTATGTCATTGTGGTGGTACTCTTGCCAAAGTAAACTTCTGCCACTGTGGTGGTACTCCATGAATTTTGTAGATCGTGGGTTTGAAAAGTCTTTAAGGTTCCATAGCTACAATGGTATGGGATGAACTCAATAGATCGTGTTCCAACTGTAGCGGTATGGTCTCAACTCAAAAGTTGCGGAAGCCTTCCACTAGTCCAATTTACACAATTGTTAAGTGTGACGCAACCATCTATGCCCCATATAGACATGATGCAATGTTAAAGGGCATGGTTCACACTTTATGCTATGCTATGTTATGGAGAAGAAGACAGAAGTTTTGTTATGTTATGGAGACAAAGACAAAAGTGTTAAGGCATGTGGCGTTCATGCGTTTCTCACATGGTTCATGGAGTCTATTTTAATTTTTAAGTATTTTATTACCCCTTACTTTTCAAACCCTCTCCCTCATTTTTATTATTGTATTCTTATTCTTACACTCTGGCTATCTGATCTAGGGTTACAACCTTACAATTAAAATCCTTTCTTTTCCTATTGTTAGACTTGCGTTCAAGTATCGTGACCTGTTGATTCGCCTCGGAGCTGTGATCTCGTGGCTAGTGATTTTTTTTCATCTCATTGGATGGAAAACCGAGGGTTTTCACTGAACAAGATCAGTGGATTTGTAAGTTCAAATGCTCCTCTATTTATTAAATTCATTTTCATGTTTTGCGCAAAATTTTGTTAAGAATTTTAGGTTTTTTTAATGCTTGTACAATATTAAAGTCCCAACTTCAAAATATTGTAAATTGAAGTTAAATTTTAGTATCACTATCCTGTATTTTGGAGAACGTTCACTTAATATTACATTATGGCAAAGTGAATGTGAATTCCATTGATTCGCCATGTGCTGCCCAAATTCTACTCAATCAGCACATCTGTAAATAGTGTTTAGTTTCGACGTCCTATCTTGCCCTCGTTGTTACTGCTCTAACTGGGATGTAGTACGAGTATATTTGGATACTATATTTGTCATGCTTAGATTATTTCAAGGTTTTCTTCTATAAACCATATATTTGGGCATTGAATTTTAGGTATTAAATTGTTGCCTTTATTCTCTCTCTCATGCTTCCCAAGTGAAATAAAAGCACATATGTGTGCATTAGCTCAATATGTGGTCTTCTATGGAACCTGCATTGCATCCACACTCACTAATGCAATCAGCATCAAGTTAGTTCCCATCAAAATAAATTTTAATCCATAATAACATTTTATCTTAAATAATTAAAAAATGTTATATCTGTAAGATTCCATTCCTCTACCTTACTCCCTGACTATGCATAAATTTACATTTAGATGTTTTTTGTTAAAGTGGATTGTGATCATGAGCTCTATGTTTGATCAAGATGCTTACACACCAATGGTGGGTCTTCTAATAGATATATATTCCCATCAAGTTAGTAAAGAAATAATGTTTTTACATAATTTTCCCTCTGTGTCCCTTAGCCATTAGTCCGTTCAAGGTTTTTTTCATAGATGTTGCCAATGCTTTATTCTCAACTAAAAATTTAAAACAAATAATAATTTCTCAGTTAAAGAATTTGATTGGAAAAAATAACTAGTATAGAAAAAATAAGAAATCTTATTTTTAATAAAAATTAAGGTGCAAGAGGATAGCCAGAACAACAAAGAAGAACCACCTACTACTTTGGATAGTAGTGTTTCTCTAAAATTCTACTTCGGTCACCCGTGTTTCTCTAAACTTCTTAGTTTCTTCAAGGATTTTTTCACAGATGTTGTCAATACTTTATTCCTAACTAAAAATGTCAAAACAAATAAGAATTTCCCAGTTAAAAGACCTTATTGGTTAAAACAACTAAATGATCGCACAAAAAAAGTAAGTAATTTTTTTTTGAATAAAGATTGAAGTGCAAGAGGATAGCGAGAAGAGCGAAGGACCATATGCTACATTCAAGATTACAATGAGAATGACAGCCTATACACTGAGATATATATTTAAATTTAAAAACAATACATTGACAACTACATATTTTCATATTGTAAATTAATCAATTTATATTTCTTATTATTTAAAATATACTTTGAAATTTATAAATGAATTTAGAGAATTATTTAAAAAAAACTATTTACTAGCTCAAATCTATTATTAGGATTAATTATGTAACCTTCCAGGGAGAATTTATTTTCTACATTCTCTTATCTGTATTCATGGTAGCTTACCATTGTGATTCTTATCCTTGTGGCCTTTATCTCCATTTTCCATATTTTCTTTGTACCTCTCATATTAGCTTCTTTGGATTTCACTGGATCCCGACAGAGCGAAAGCTTGGCTAATGCTTCATCATTAATAAAAAACGTCTCCTCCATAGGTGATAAGAATATTGAACAAGATCAATACCCACGGAGTCATGATTATGATGGAGCAATTCTTTACAGAGATGCACCATGGAAGACTGATATCAAAAAATCGTTATATAGTTGCCATGATATTGCAAAACCACTTTACATCAATGAGGTTGGGATCTCACATCCATTTCTATATTTATTTCCACTTTTGAGGTTATTTCTCTTTTATTTGAGAAGCCATTGATTGATTTTTCATGTTGATTTGTGCAAACTGTCAGTGGCAAGAATTGTAAGCATGGCTGTAGTGGTCATGGAATTTTTAATAGTGAACTTGGAGGGTGCCGATGTTTTCATGGCTATGTAGGTTTGTAGTCCACCCCTATTTATCCTCGTCCCTTTTAACTAGTGTTTTTGGCTTCAAGATTCCATTAACCATCATTGTGCTTAGTTTTCCTATTTCATTTCAGTGTGTTCTATTTTTCAATTAAGCTTAGCGGCTGAAGATAACTTGGTGCTTATTGGGTACCTACCTTATCACCTTGGCTTGTGAAGGCTGCATCTGGATATTGAAATCAAAGAGCTCTATGGTACTTTAATTGTATCTATTTTTGTTTTCTTTCACAGTAGACACAAGTGATATTATATGTTTTCTAAATTCAACCACCCCATTACCTATTTGGATGAGCATTGTTAACTGTGGAATTGCATCTTGACTAATCTTGAACCAACAATGTTTTTGACTGAATACTCGTACTAAGGTTCACCTGCCCTTCTATTCTGCTAATTAGCTTTGGGCTAGAAGATATTTATTAGCTTCACTTTCTTACAACTATAGGACCATGTGTGCCATGCATCTATTAGGGTTTTCTGAATATCTAAATTTCTGCAGTAGTTTTATTTACAATTATTATTTAGTGCATATATATTCTTACTGGTTCAAGTGATGTATTAATGTATACTTAAGATGTGTTTTTCATTATATATATTACTAACAAGGTCTTTGTATCTCATTGAAAATAAAAACTGTCCCCTGCATTACTCTACAATTCATTTTAGCTTCTTTCTCACCACATACAGATATATAGTAATTTGAATGAAATTTTCAATATGATGCTTTAATATGTCGATCTAGAATTTTCTTATTGCAACAGTAGATTTAAATGAAGTGTAGTGTCATGACGTGCTTGGAGAACCCAACTTGCACACTCGTTGCCTGATGAAGAATCTATTCATAAATAATCTTGAAGACTGCTTTGTCATGCTTATTATCTGATGGCTTACATTAGCACTTGCAGTATGAATCAAAAGGTATATCTCCTTTACAAACATAGCTTCTAATTGTGAAATAAAACCCATATTAGAAGTCTGAAATAGTACAACTCTGAGAGTGGGGTTAATCACTGACACAAATGCATAAAATTTTTGCATGGAGTGTGAGTCCTCTTTGCCTGTAAATACTTGTGAAGTACTACATATTTCCCTCCTGATGAAAAATATGGCAGGCCAAGTTTCAAGATTGTGTTGAGTTTAATTCATATTCTAAAAAGAATTGTTTTCTTACTCTATTGCTAAAATTGAAATTGCATCTCTAAGCACTTGCAACAAATCTATGTAGTTTATTCTTTTATTTTCTCTGAATAAGAGTTAAAGAAGCTTGGTATTTTAAAAATAGCATGATTCGTGATACTGGGATTAATGTTATTCAACAACTTTCAAATGTGTTGTCTACATCAGAAACCTCTCAAGAATTGTCTCTGGGTTTAGCTCAACAGGTTGTGCAGCTTTGCGCTAGCCAGGTAAATTCAAGGCTCATATTACTTAAAAGTATTTGTACTTAAGCATGCTCAGTTTCTTGCTTTTAATCTCACATGTCCTCATTTTTTGCACCTTATTATCCATTATTTTTCTAAATAATATAACCATTATAACAATTAAAATTATTATATTTCATGTAGTATTATAGGTTTGCTAGCTAGAGTACATTTCAGTCTTTCAGTTTTGAAAACCATGGTTACATATTTCATCAGTTGCGTGCTTGGGTAAATTTCTACCTTTCAAAGATGGAATTGACACTAATGCATTGGTTCTTCGAATAATTTGAGAGGATTGTACCAAAAGTCCTCCCAAGGTCAACTGCTTTTTGTGCATATTGTTGGGCGAAACTATTGTCGTCAAATAATTTCCCTAAAATAAATTATCAATCCGAGGAATTCATAGACTTACGAAGCATATGCACTGTATATGCAGTATTGAAGTTAAATTAGCATAGTCTTATGATTTTGTCTCTGATTTAAGATGCAATGAATGAAGGAAGAGGCTCCTAAATTAGGAGGTCCTATTTTTCCTTCACCACAGTACTGTCCTCAAGAAGAGAGACTAAAGAGAAACTGTTTGTGATGTGTAGAAAGAAAGAGAAGAGGCTCCTAACTTAGGAGTTCCTGATTTTCCTTCCTCACAGTTATACACCAACAACATTACCATCACATCATATCATAAATTGGAAATGTGCAATTGTATAAGAGAAAAACAACATGTGAAGAGCAACCTATGTGACAACATATGTGAGCTAACATTAACGATGAACAAAAACAAAATCTTATTACATCATGATGGTTAAATTAAAGATTACAAAACCAAAAATTTATTCTAGACTCTAATTCTCAATTCAATTTTCTACTTCTTCATTCCATAATTTCCTTATTCAAATGAAGATAGAGCACTCTCTTTTATACATGAGATCTTTGAAAATAATATAGGCAACTCATAATTACAAATCCACTTTTATCTCAACCAATATCCCTATAATTACAAAATATGATCCCTTAAAATCCTCACTTATCTATCACAAATATTGGGTAAGATATGTTATCCAAATATCCATGATATTCTCCTTGGAATAAGCTTGAACTATCATCCTTTGAATTCTTGATATGGTGGAGGAAATATTCAAGAATATTTTTAAATAATCCTACACATTACAAAGCTCATCCACATTTGAGATATTAATGAAATATGTTAATTTTTCCAATAATTAACCATAAATTCTCTTATAATATAAAAGATAAATAAATTGGGAAATTATGAGGTAAACCCATGAAAATGGTACGATAAATGGTTAAATGAGGTGATATAATGTGAGGAATGGCGAGGAAAAATATGATAAAAATGTGACAATTATGAGACCCAACATACCCCCCAACTGAACTTGTTGCATGTACTCATGCAACTTTGCATGGATTAAAAACTTTGGCTTTGCATGATTATGGTTTCTAACAATGTATCATTCCAGTATGTGAAATACATGTACTCCAACTGATATTTCCTATGGTTGGGTCTTGTGTCAACAACCATGAATATAGCAAATGTTGGTTCTTGTGTTAACAACATTCATTTTTTTTACTTGCTTTTTTTTTTTTTTAATATTACATGTACTGGAAATGATAAGTCATTAATATGTACAAGAAAACATGTTCTCATATTACATTTTTTTTTTCTTCTTTTGGGATTCAACTGCATTAATTTATATTTTTGAATCATTCCGAAATAGATATCAATGTATTTGAATCAACTGTAATGAAGTGTAGTTTGTAAGATTCATGTTGGTCGACAATATATGAGGTGATGAAGGGAATCAAATGGTAATGAATACCCCCCTCCCCCCGTGAACTGAATATGTGTTAAGTTTACAAGAAGGGCAAAGATAATGTAATATGGTGAGGTAATTTTCTAATTTCATTTATTTTTAACCTGTAAGAAATTGTTTGATTAAAAATTATAAAATAACATACCTTCACTTACCGAAACAGTTGATGAACTATGTAATATAAATGTAGCTTCTACTACTTATGAATCAGGAAAATTTCATGGTGATTTTGTTGGATGAGAGAAAATGTCATGCTACTGGATAAAGTGAAAGAATATGAATTGTTGTTTGGTTGTATGAATGAAAAGATGATGTCTGAAAGTGGAACTGTGGTACTCTCATATGGCTGGAGATATATTGTTGCAATTGTTGATGGAGTCATGAAAAAATATATAGTCTTCTCCTGCTACAAAACCTGATGGTACAATTCTAGTCATGCAAATGAATGTGTCAGTGTAGAGCATGAAACTAATCCATTTGATTACCGACCATTAATGGGTGTCATTAACCAATGTGAGGCAAACTCACCATTGATGTCAATGAGTGCCAAGGTACCCAAGTACATCTTGCAAATTTTGAATAAGTGAGTTGACGTTGAACTACTTGCAAGATCCAACGATCAAGGGAAATTGATGTATTCCCATGATTGTTAGCGAGAGAACTTTCCATTAAGGAATTCAAGCCTCAAGGTACTTAATAGGGACTCTAGTCTCTATCCTAGATAAGGTGCTGAGGTTGATGGGGCAATACTTGTTGAAAGGCTGGCCTTAAGGAATCCCACATCAATTAACATGAGTTTGTAAAAAATGATTGGTAGGACTATAGATGAAAAATATTGTTGTAGAAACAGGTTTTTAGGAAAAGGATAGCAAGGCAATGTAGTCATGGAAAAATGAGTTGTTTGGTTTTATTTATGAGGAAAAGAGGAGCTGGAAATGATGAAATAATGTATGCGACTCATAAAGGTAGGCATGTGTGAAGTCATAATTAAAGGGAGACTCTAATATGGATGAATGATAAGCATAGAAGGAGGAGAGTAATTGAACATGTCATGGCATAATGGGTTTTTTCAAATATGTATGTGTGACAGACATGTACGATGAAAAGATTAGGCATGTGTGAACTCATAATTAAAGGTAGACTCTAATATGGATGACTGATAAGCATAGAAGGAGGAGAGTAATTGAACATGTCATGGCATAATGAGTTTTTTCAAAGATGTATGTATGACAAACATGTACGATGAAAAGATTAGGCATGTGTGAAGTCATAATTAAAGGTAGACTCTAATATGGATGACTAATAAGCATAGCAGGAGGAGAGTAATTGAACATGTCATGGCATAATGGGTTTTTTCAAAAATGTATGTGTGACAGACATGTACGATGAAAAGATTAGCTCATCTTGGCTTTCATTATTTCATGCTTTATTGTGATTTCTCAAAATCACTTCTGCATGAAATTGGATCGTTGTCGAACCTGAAAAATCTTAGCACTATTCCTACATAAATACTATGAGATATTTGAAAAACATAAATTGCAGGAATACTAAAAATAAAATGCATCTTACTTGTTTTCTTTATATTAGTTCTGTCAATAATTCTTGTATGAAGTGGCTCAAAGAAACGAATTATCGTAAATACAATTTTCAGGAATTATGAAATGTCCATTTGAAAAAAAAAAAAAAAAAAAAAAAAAAAATTGTGTTATAATTTTTATTACTATTATTTATTTTAATTTGGTGGCTTATAACCACAAGACGATGGCATGGAATGCAATGCCTCCTATATTTTGCATCTCATAACTAACTACAACAGACCTATATTTTCAGAGTCAAATAATAAAACCAAAAACTAATAATTTCAAGTGGAAATTACATGTGCATAAAAAATAAATACCAACCATCTGTGTGCTCTTAATACTCTTGTCCGAGGGAAAATGAACTCGGTTGTGCTCACTGAACCAGCTATACTTTTCCAATAGCGCCCCTAACATATTCCATCCAAATTCCATTGACGATTCCTTCTTTTGGTTTTTCCTGCATTCATATCATTATTGAAAGGAAACTTTACATTTCAATCCATCTCTCGATGTAGGTCAGTTTCTGGAAGGTAAGGCAATCTTGACCAATAAGAGAAGAAATCCGGGACCAATATGTTTTCCATCCCAATATTACAGTGCCATAAATCGGGGCACTATGTTCTCCACTAACCAGAAGTCCTCATCTAAATGTCAGATATTATATGAATATTTCACAATGATCACAAAGATAAATATAAATGTAAAATTCAGGATTAAATTGATCGTTATAAGAAAATTTTAGAGGACTAGCATGTTTCTGTAAGCACGTTGAAATTTCATGGGGCTATACACTTGTTATAGCCAATGGAGTTCTGCAGTAGAACCAGAGTTTCGTGGTCGTTGTAGTTTTGCATGAGACAGGTCCCTGTAATAAACTAATGAATATGACAATGAATGGTATAAAATATATACACGACGAGGATATCATGGACCATCAACTGTTAACCATGGTTTGGTATTATGGATCCCCTCATTAATTACAATTTTTCCAAATCTTGAGTTGTTCACATAAATCGATGCCTAAATTGTGGGGATTTCATTGAGTTTAATATTTTCGGCACATAGGTCATTCCTTGATATACTTATGTTTTCCGTCTTCTTTTCGATCAACCAAGTGAGTCATAAATGAATGCTCAGCCACTAAAATGAAGCGAGTAGCCTCCTTCAAGCATGTAAGCTTTCAAGATCCTTTCCTGTTTATAGTTGCACCATTGTTCCGGGTCAATGAATGTGGTTCTTCGGGTCTGAGTTGTGCGCCCATAAAAGGCCAAGCTACAGTGATATACACGCATCAATTTGCACAACTACCATTTAAGATAGTCTCACCCAGCCCATAACATTCGGTACGTCTTGATGAAAAATAGCTATAACCAGAAGCATCGGTAGCTAAGGCATAGGCATTGTATTATGTGTATTTTTAGCATGACACCGGTATGTAGCGAATTCATGCGTTTAGCATTGATTAAAGTGTCAAACAAGGTTGGTGAATATATCCTTAACGAAATCTGGATTTCACTTCACGGCTTCACGAAAAGGAGGGAGCAAATCACAGTCACGCTTTGACATCGCTCTCGGGAGGCCAGGCAGATTTACAGAGCTAGGATGATCGCCATTATTATATGACAGGGGAAGGATGGTGAGCATGGAATATGAGAGACACTGGCTGTAATCTCCCACAATGGGGGAGTAAATGGTATATACGTTTCATTCGGTAGCAAGATCTGAGAGATAGTATGGCCAAAAATCGAGAATGATAGAGGTGGGACGAAGGCAGATGAGTACTTTCATATATGGTTGCGTCTCCTCCATGGCTCGAAAGAAATCTCCAATGCGATCGGGGATGCGCTCGATGTTTTTGATGTCGTGGGGCAGTCCTGAGACAGCAGGCATCGATATATATACAACCCTAATGCCTGAACCATAATGTTGAAAAATGTCTCCTTTCTGTTGGAACCTCTGAAGGGATTTTTTACATATTTCATCTCATAGATTAATATTCCTAGTCACCACCAGTCCACTGGAAAGGCATGACCCGTGCACCACAAAACTTGAGGTGCGATGTACTCTACTATGCCTATGAATAAATGGGACTTCATGGTTCCTTCAACTTTCCTATCAATACTAGTGGATCTGGATGACTTCTCATCATCCGAACTGGAATTGTTACTAAATACAGACTCGTGTTCCGATCTGGTTTGATTAATTTATGAAGATAAACGAAGGGAGAGATAGAAATTAGTAAGCATTCTATGACCGTTGTCTTCGACAGATATGTTATCTGGCTTCATATCTCTATACACTATCCCTTGCTCATGCAAATAATCTAGCGCTAGTACCACTTCGGCCACATAAAATCTGTGCAATATCAAATCTACGCATAAACTAGCAGTTTTCTAGCCACACACTCATTCTCATTATTTCTCTAAGGTCATCTCATTGTACCATCATTATTTGGATCTATCTCCCTCCTTCATCCAGACAACTAACCAAGATCATTTTCAAGCACAAGTAGGTGAATAGATCATCTGTCCAGCTACACGATGGATAACGGACACATAGTCTAGGGTCGAGGTAGGGGGCATGCATATATAAGTTGAAGCAAAACATGCCTGTATTCTTCGGCTAGCCAATGATTTCTTTATCCTGTGCTATTTCTTATGCCAGCTAGTGTTGATTCGACCAGAAATTGCAGCAATCCTAGCAAGGTGATAACTTCTTGGATCACCTGAGTAATCGAAGCGAGGCAAGTTTCGTAGCAGGGCACTATTTTAAATGCAATCAAACGCCATTTTTCATAAAGTCACACATGATTTGAAATTTTTAGTTGGGGTATAAAATTAAAAAGAAAATTTAAATGAAATTTCTTTTAATTATTTTATTTTTATTTTTCATTTTTTTCTATAAAAAAATGAAATTGGAAAAATTTAAAACAAAACTAAATTTTTTAAAGAAATTAAAAAAAAAAATAGTAAATGGAGATCCATATATATATATATATATATATATATATATATATATATTCCTAAAAGATATTAGAGACATCATTTTTTTCAGAGATTGCATACTTATTCAAAAACTAAAATAAAATAAGAATAACATTTTTTTATTCATTTTTCTAATCTACTCTACCCTAATTGAACATTTAAAAATCACTTATGTATAATAAAATTTCCAATGTAACCATGCACACAACAATAATAAAAATATATTCACTTTCAATTGCGCACATGTATGGAAATGTTCAAAAATAACTAGATTTACTTGTTGTAACTGTGATTTAGTTAAATAAAAACAAAACGAGTGATCTAACCTCATACTCACTTGGAACCATTGTTCAATAAGATTTTCGTAGGCGTGATTTTCGTCCTTCAGATCATGCTGCCACTCCGCATTTTCCTACTTGACTAATTGTTTTTTCATCAAATGTACATGATTTTTTGTATGTAGATTCATTCTATTTTGGAGGAGTAGCTAAGCTTTCCGCAGCTGTCAAGATCTTCTTTTCATAGGAAGAGGAGATCCCAAGTTTTGTTAGGATCTGAGTGAGTTGTTCTAAACTTATACTCATTTTTAAATCATGTTTACAAAAAAAATAAACTATTGTCATAGAAATAAAAAAATAACAATCACTCTTCACGGTTGTAGAAATCAAATGCTCTTGCACAAAAAAAATGGAAATCAAACTTGTAGAAATTAAATATGTTTGCTGAAATTGAAATTCCTACTTGCAGGAAAAAGTAACCTATACCTCAATCCATCATGATTCCCCAACAACGGTGCCAAAATGTAGGGCAAAACTATCGTCGTCAAATAATTTCCCTAACATAAGTTAACAATCTGAGGAATTCATAGACTTACAAAGCACATGCACTGTATATGCAGTACTAAAGTTAGGTTATCCTAGTCTAATGATTTTGTCTTTGATTCAAGATGAAGTGAACGAAAGAAGAGGCTCGTAACTTAGGAGGTCATGATTGTCCTTCCCCATAGTACTGTCCTAAAGAAGAGAGACTAAAGAGCAATAGTTTTTGATATGTAGAAAACAAGAGAAGAGGCTCCTAACTTAGCAGGTCCTAATTTTCCTTCCTCACAGTTTTACTCCAACAACATTACCACTGCATCATATCATAAATTGGAAATGTGCAATTGTATAAGAGAAAAACAACATGTGAATAGAAACAGATGTGACAACTTATATGAGATAACATTAACGATGAAGAAAAAAAAATCTTATTACATCATGATGGTAAAATTATAGATTACAAAACCAAAAATTTATTCTAGACTATATTTCTGAATTCAATTTCTACTTCTTCCTTCCTTAATTTGCTTATTCAAATGAAGAGATAACACTCTCTTCTATACATGAGTTCTTTGAAAATAAGGTAAGAAACTCATAATTACAAATCCACTTTTCTCTGAACTAATATCCCTATAATTACAAAATATGATCCCTTCAAATCCTCACTCATCTCTCACAAATCTTGGATAAGATATGTTATCCAAATCTCCATGATCTTCTCCTTGGAATAAGCTTGAAAAATTATCCTTTGAATTACTAAAATGGTGGAGGAAAAATTTAAGAATATTTTTGAATAATCCTTCCAAATAACCCTACACATTACAAAGCTCATCCACATTTGGGATATTAATGAAATATGTTAATTTTTCCAATAATTAATCGTAAATTCTCTTATAATATTAAAAATAAATAAATTGGAAAATAATGAGATGAACCCATGAGAATTTTATGATAAATGGTTAAATGAGGTGATATAATATGAGTAATGGCAAGGAAAAATATTATAAAAATGCGACAATTACGAGACCCAACACATATAAAAAATAATACATTAAAAAAGATATTTTAGGAAATTTCCATCTACACATCAGAAATCACTTCTTTTCTGTAAAACATGTGCCCTCTTTGCTCTGAGCTCACTACCAATTTCATAACTATTGGTTGTAGTGTAAGTAATACTACTTTAGACTACTTGCCTTAGTCCTTAGAGTAAGTTCCATGGAGTTCAAGCTAGACTACCTAAAGCCATAGAGTGAAAACCTTAAGCAGTAAGTTCCAGTGACGAAGCTATAAGGTAAGGTAAATTCCATTATTAGAAAGAAAGAGCTCTTACTTAGCAGAGCTCTAGCGAAGAAACTACAATTTGTATCCTTTGAATTAAATAGGCACTATTCCATTTTAGCTTACGCTAAGTTGTAGTTCAATTTGAAATGAAATTGAGAATTAGTTCTCAGCGGTAGTGAAGGAGTGCATAGTAGTAAAATAGAAATGATATTGTTGTTCTATATTATATAGTTAGTCCATGTAATATGATCCATTTCAAGCCTTAAGCCTTACCTTAAGCCTTAAGAATTCAATAATTAAATTAAGCTCCATAGAGTTCAAGCCATAAGGTTACTTGCCTTAAGCCTTACTACTAGCCCATGGATACTACCTTAGGTAGTAGCTCTAGATCTAGCCTTAGTCTTAGCCTTAGAGTTCAAGCTTACGAGTAGTAACTGTAGGCTAAGGTACTAGTGCTTTAGAATGACTTTAGACTTAGTCAATGTCAATGAGCCTTAGTGGTTGATCCTTATAGTTATTGATTACCTACATCTACAAATAGGGGCACAACATCTACAAAGAGGGAAATTCCCCATTCCTGGTTTTACCCATTCTTTGAGTCTTAGCCGTGTGTTAGCTAATAATATGAAGGTATCCATTGTATCAGCTAGTAGCAGCTCACAATCTCATCAGTGTATTGGCTAGCAGCCATCAGCAATGCCCTTTTGTCCGTCTGTCTATGCTCTAGAATGCTTGGTTATTCTATGCTCTCTCCTTGGCTCTCTATATGTTGTTGATACAATTTCTTTGCTCAGATTTCTATAGGATGCTTTGCTCTATATGCTTCGCAATGCTTGCATATTCTATATGTTATGCTCAAAAGGGCTAATATATCCTCTTTATGTTAGGCTATGTAACATTATATGCTTATCTACGCTAGGCTATGCTATATAATATTCTGCTAATTTGGTGGCTAATTTTTTGCTACTCTATTTGTTGCTATGCTCATTTTTGGCTACGTCTAGTATGTTGAAATATTAAAGTCACCTGTTGTGCCTTTGTACAGGAAGAAAGAGAGTACAGCAGCAGCAGCAAAGTTTTGAGTGCACAATACTCTGCATTCAAGAAGAATGGAGAATCCGTAAGGAGAATTAAATGTTAATGGGCCGCAGCCAAGTATTGCAGAAGAGAATTAATTTGGTATTATGGGCGAAGTCATTTCATAGAGAAATGGAGATTTCCCGAAGATTTAAACTACGGAGGAGCAGAGGTTTAATGAAGAAAGTCATTTCGGGCTTTAACGCCCTCAACAACCAATATGAAGAGAAATGAATGAAAATGTGTTTAAAATAGGCGGAAGTCCTTGTATTTATGAAAGGGAGTACAAGTGGTCCCTACCACTTAAGTGCTTTAGCGTAGATCGCAGAGCGTAGCTTTCAGTTTTGAAGAGGAAAGTGTCTTGTTGATATGGAAATCTGCGATATGCGATGGTTGCGTCATCGCATATCGCAACATCGCAATATCGCAATATCGCAATTTTCCCTCTGCCATTTGCAATGTTCTGCCGATTTTTTTGCGATGCGATCGCACCACCGCGTGGATCGCAGATCGCACATCGCATTTTTTATTGTTCCGCCATATATGTTGATCGCAGATATTGCGATTGTCGCACCATCGCGCCATCACAATATCGCACTATCGCATGTCGCAAGTTTTTTGTTTGTTCCGCTGTTCCGCCATCGCAAACCGCAATCTGGCCGACTGCGATGTGGTCCCACTCATACGTCACGCCAATGTTATATTTTATGATGCGCAAAGGTCATTTCCTTTGTATTTTGTTTTATTTCATTATTTTTGGGTTTTGGTCCCTGCCGCGCCATATAAAATGAAAAAGGCATGCGCGCAACGTAATGTAATGTTATTTTGAGTATTGTTTCGCACAGCAGCGCGGAGCAAAAGAAAAACACAGCAGTGTTGTAGTGTTTTTGAAGAGAGACAGAGATTTTTTTTTGTGGAGCATTGCGTGTGTAGCAGTCTCTATTTATATTTTGTGAATCTCTCACTGTTGAGGAAGAATTCTGTAATAGTTTTTTTTAAGTTCTGTTAATGTTTATGAAATAGAAAGCATTTTCATGCCATCTCTGTTTGAAAGCGAATTATAGTTTTTAAGCTTCTCTATGTTGAAGAGGGGAGTTTTATTCTCTCCATTTATATTGTCTGGAATTTCCCAAAATTTCAACATGGTATCAGAGCTAGTTCAGGCTCTTTGAAACTTTCAAAGAAGCTGAAGAAGAAGAAGAATTGTTGCGGCATTTTCTCCAGCAGTGTGAAAGCCCAACAGAGGTCAAAGTTCAGGTATTTCTCAAGGAAAACAGAGTTGTTGTTTTTGTTTAAAAGAGTTTGTTCCTTCAGAAAAGGAAAGACAGTTTATTTAAGTTCAGAGTTCAGATTAAGAGCAATGGCTGGACCAAGCACAGGAATGAACATTGGAAATGTTCAGCTTCCACAGTTTAATGGAAAGAACTATGATTATTGGTCCATTACCATGAGAGCCCTGTTTGTCTCACAAGACTTATGGGAACTTGTAGAAGATGGTTTTGTTGAACCAGCTGATGAGCAGGCTTTTAATGCCTTAACTCAAGCAGAGAAGGATTTATTGAAAATCAATAGGAAGAAAGATGCTAAAGCTCTCTTCTTTTTGTATCAAGCTGTAAATGAGAGTGTGTTTCCAAGGATAGCAGCAGCTAAGAAATCCAAGGAGGCATGGGAAACTCTGAAAGTAGCCTATCAAGGTATGGATAAAGTTAAGACATCAAAACTTCAATTGCTGAGAACAGACTTTGAAACTCTTTGCATGAAAGAGTCAGACAGTGTTGACACATTTTTTACACTTGTGATCGGGATTGTAAATCAGATAAGATCACATGGAGAAACTCTTGAAGAAAGAAGAATTGTGGAGAAACTTTTGAGATGTTTACCCTCAAATTTTGATGTTATTGTAACCACCATAGAAGAGACCAAGGATCTCTCAAGGTTCACAGTAGATGAACTTCATGCCTCACTCATAACTCATGAACAGAGATTGAGCAGAGATGAACACTCATCTCTTGAGCACGCCTTCAAGACCCAGATGCCTTCAGGAAGAGGAAGAGGTCAAGGCAAAGGAAGAGGAAGAGGCAGAAGCCAGAATAGAGGTGGAAGGAACAGCCCTTCACATTCACAAGGAAGGAGCAACGGTCAAAGTCAGAGCCACGGCTAATGCAACAACTAGCAAGGTGGACGTCAACACCAACATGCTCATGGACAGAGGTATGGCAAATCCAATGTCCAATGTCATTATTGCAAGAAATATGGGCACTATGCCAATGAATGTAGATAGAAGCAAAATGACATGAAAAACAAGCAGAATGCTCATGTGGCAAAAGAAGAAAAGAACCCAAGTAATGTGATGTTAGCTTGTAATGTAGCACAAGATAGAGAAGATAATGTTTGGTTCTTAGATTCAGGTTGTAGTAATCATATGACTGGCAACAAAGCAATGTTTGCCAATCTAGATGAAGAGATTCTGAAGTGACCACAGGGACTGATACTAAGATCTCTGTAAAAGGAAAAGGTAGAGTTAGTATTCGAGCAAGGAATGGGGAGCAGAAATTTGTTCCTGATGTGTATTATGTTCCAGGTCTGAAGTGTAATCTTTTGAGCATTGGGCAGCTCATAAACAAAGGTTACAATGTAATTTTTAAGAATGATGTGTGCACAATAAAAGATATACCTCCAAGCAAGAAGATCCTTGCTAAAATCCAAATGACCAGCAATAAAATGTTTCCGCTCAAGATCAATATTGACTTGAAGGGAAAAGGAAAGAGCATAGCAGCTGTAACACAAGAAACCTTCCAGGAGGAAGAGAAAGATGAAAATTGGTTATGGCATCTGAGATTTGGACATCTCAATTTCGGAGGATTAAATTTGCTGCACAGAAAAGGAATGGTAAGAGGTTTACCATTGATTGAGAAGCCTGACAGCCTATTTGAAGGCTGCATCTTGGGAAAGCAACACAGAGAAAATTTTCCTTCAGGGAAAAGCATAAGGGAAAAAGCACCCCTAGAAATCATTCACTCAGATTTTTGTGGACCGATGCAGATAGCATCAGTTTCAGGCGGCATTTACATGCTAACCTTTATAGACGATTTCACAAGAAAAGTGTGGGTTTATTTTCTGAAATATAAGAGTGAATTTTTTCATAAATTTTGCCACTTTAATGCTCTTGTAGAGAAGCAAAGTGGGCAGTACATTAAAGTCCTCAGAACTGATAGAGGAGGAGAATACATATCAAAGGAGTTTATGCGTTTTTGCAGAGAGAACGGCATACACAAGCAGTTTACCACAAGGTACACACTGCAACAGAATGGAGTTGCTGAAAGGAAGAATCGAACCATAATGGAAATGGTGAGAAGTATGTTGAAGGCAAAGCATTTGCCGAATGAGTATTGGGCAGAAGTAGCAAACTGTGCTCTGTATATTTTAAATAGATGCCCCACAAAAGAATTGATGAACAAAGTTCCAGAAGAAGCATGGAGTGGCAGAAAACAGGGAATCACCCACATGAGAGTTTTTGGATGTGTGGCATATGCACACATTCCAGACAAGTTGAGAAATAAATTGGACAGTAAGGGTGAGAAGTGCTTTTTCCTTGGATATTGTGAGGATTCCAAAGGATATAGATTGTATAACCCATCCACAAAGAAGTTTGTGATAAGCAGAGATGTGCAATTCATTGAAGAGGAAGCATGGGATGGAAGCATTGAGAGAACAGTCAATGTTAAAAACTGTTTGTCTCATGATGAAGATGAGGGAGATGTTGTTGAAATTAACAACTCATCCGTAGCAAAACCTCCACCAGCACAAGGACAACAAGGGACACCTCAAGCGGCAGTGAGAACACCCTTGAGAAGAAGCGGGAGTGCATCTCCAAGCACACCACATGGAGCAAAAATGAGTGCTTCATCAAGCACGTCTACACCAAGTGAACGAGGAACAAAATTCAGAAGTATTAGAGAAATCTATGAGCAAGGAGAAGCAAATGAACGTATGAATTCCTTATTTGCTTTATACTTTCAAGTTGATGATCCTATTCATTTTGAAGATGATATTAAAGATAGAAAATGGATAGAAGCTATGGATGATGAAATTAAAGCCATAGAGAAGAACAAAACATGGGAGTTGGTTGATCTCCCAGAAGGCAAAGAAGTCATCGGAGTTAAATGGGTCTATAAGACCAAAAGCAATGCTGAAGGAAAAATAGAAAGACACAAGGCCAGACTTGTTGTCAAGGGATATAAGCAGAAGCAAGGAATTGATTATGAAGAAATTTTTGCACCAGTTGCAAGAATGGAGGCAGTAAGAGCAGTGCTGTCCATAGTAGGAAAAAAAAAATGGAAAGTATATCAGATGGATGTAAAATATGCATTTTTAAATGGAGTTTTAATGGAAGAGGTATATGTGGAACAACCTCTCGGATATGAGAAGAAAGGCCAAGAGCATAAGGTCTGCAAATTGAAGAAAGCTCTTTATGGGCTGAAGCAAGCACCAAGAGCATGGTACAGTAGGATAGACTCCTATCTACTGGAAAATGGATTTGAAAAGTGTGAGGGAGAACCCACCCTCTACATCAAAGAAAAGGATAGTAAGATGTTAATTGTTGTTTTGTATGTTGATGATTTAATATTTACAGGTAATGATGATTACCTTGTTGAAAATTTTAAAACAGTCATGAAAGATGAATTTGAAATGACTGACATGGGTTTGTTGAGATACTTCTTGGGAATAGAAGTAGAGCAAGGTGAGAAAGGGATTTTTATATCCCAAGAAAAGTATGTGAATCAGGTTTTAGAAAGATTTAATATGAAAGAGTGCAAAGCTGCAATTACTCCCACAGTAATGGGATTGAAGCTGAGTAAGGATGACAACAGCAAGGATTTTAGTCTAAGTTTGTATAAAAGCATAGTTGGCAGCCTCATGTATTTGACTGCAACTAGGCCGGATATTATGCATGCTGTTAGTTTAATTTCCAGATTTATGGAGAAGCCAAAAGAAGCACATTGGCAAGCAGCAAAGAGAATTCTGAGGTATGTGAAAGGAACTAAAAGATTTGGCATTTTATATACCACTTCAGAAAATTCAGAATTAGTTGGATACACTGACAGTGATTGGGCTGGAAGTGTAGATGATCGGAAGAGCACTTCCGGTTATGTTTTTCATATGGGTTCAGGAGCCATTTCATGGGCTTCTAAGAAACAACCTATTGTAGCATTATCTACAGCAGAGGCAGAATATGTGGCAGCTACAGCAGCAGCGTGTCAAGCAATTTGGATGAGAAGAATGTTGAGAAGTCTATGTCAAGAACAGGTAAAAGGGACAGTGATTTATTGTGACAATAGCTCAGCTATTGCATTGTCAAAGAATTATGTGTTTCATAAGAGAACGAAGCACATAGACACAAAGTTTCGCTATATCAGAGAATTGGTGAACAATGGAGAAATTGTTTTGCAGCATTGTGTAAAACAGAGGAGCAATATGCAGATATTCTAACAAAGCCATTGGGACATAAAACATTTGAATTTTTGAGAAAATGTTTGGGTATGATGGATAACCCAGCAGCTGACTTTAAGGGGGAGTGTTGAAATATTAAAGTCACCTGCTGTGCCTTTGTACAGGAAGAAAGAGAGTACAACAGCAGCAACAAAGTTTTGAGTGCACAGCACTCTGCATTCAAGAAGAATGGAGAATCCGTAAGGAGAATTAAATGTTAATGGGCCGCAGCCAAGTATTGCAGAAGAGAATTAATTTGGTATTATGGGCGAAGTCATTTCATAGAGAAATGGAGATTTCCCGAAGATTTAACCTACGGAGGAGTAGAGGTTTAATGAAGAAAGTCATTTCGGGCTTTAACGCCCTCAACAACCAATATGAAGAGAAATGAATGAAAATGTGTTTAAAACAGGCGGAAGTCCTTGTATTTATGAAAGGGAGTACAAGTGGTCCCTACCACTTAAGTGCTTTAGCGCAGATCGCAGAGCGCAGCTTTCAGTTTTGAAGAGAAAAGTGTCTTGTTGATATGGAAATCTGCGATATGCGATGGTTGCGTCATCGCATATCGATTGCGTCATCGCATATCACAACTTATCGCAATATCGCACTATCGCATGTCGCAATTTTTGTGTTTGTTCCGCCATCGCAAACCGCAATCTGGCCGACTGCGATGTGGTCCCACTCGTACATCGCGCCAATGTTATATTTTATGATGCACAAAGGTTATTTCCTTTGTATTTTGTTTTATTTCATTGTTTTTGGGTTTTGGTCCCCGCCGCGCCATATAAAATGAAAAAGGCCTGCGCGCAACATAATGTAATGTTATTTTGAGTATTGTTTCACACGGCATCGTGGAGCAAAAGAAAAACACAGCAGTGTTGTAGTGTTTTTGAAGAGAGACAGAGATTTGTTTTTGTGGAGCACTGCGTGTGTAGCAGTCCCTATTTATATTTTGTGAATCTCTCACTGTTGAGGACGAATTCTGTAATAGTTTTTTTTTAAGTTCTGCTAATGTTTATGAAATAGAAATAATTTTCATGCCATCTCTATCTGAAAGCGAATTTTAGTTTTTAAGCTTCTCTGTGTTGAAGAGGGGAGTTTTATTCTCTCCATTTATATTGTCTGGAATTTCCCAAAATTTCAACATGGTAGGCAGTGAATATGCTCATTGGGCAATGGCTATGCTCCGCGTATTTATGATCGGGTGTCTTTGATCGAAAATTATTAGGTGACTATGATTGGGTGGCCCTTCCCTGTGTACCGTCACGTCGCGTTCTGTTGCATGTTGTGCCATGTTGTCCCATGTCGTCACGTACCGAAGTATGAAAAAATCGTAATCACTTATTTTCTATGAAAATTGTCATCTCTTTTATCTATTGAATTGTTGGATTACTATGAAATATGTTTCTTGTCTTATTTTGAATTTGTGATGCTCTAGAGCTTTTAATTATTTTAAATTAATTTTTAATTTTTTTAATTTTAATAAAAAAATGGAAAAATCAAAAATATCTGTAGCGATGTGCAGACTTTGGCTACTTTTTCAAAATTCTTAGAAGCATATCCTCAATGTTTTCTGCAAATGACTAAAAATTGTGTAACAACCTCATAGTTATTTAAGATATTTTCCCTTACCAGTTCTTGTTGACATAGTTGTTGCAGTTTGGCTTTCTTCCTTACCAATTTATCGTTGTATCAATAATCTACATTATTGTATTGTTATTGAATTGTTGTAAGTAAAGTAGTTTCATGATGAGACATTAACATTCTTGCGGTTTTTTGCAATGAATTTTCTTGCAAGATCTAATTTCAAGGTCTTGAGTGTGTGGCAAATGGGCTCTAAACCTTGAATAACTGTGTTCAATTTCCTTGTAAAAATCACACTTAGAAAAGTGGCTCCCACTTGTATTCTTTTCATTTTTGAAATCAATGGTTACATATTTCATCAATTGTTGGCTTGGGTAAATTTCTACCTTTTGAAGTTGGAGTTGACATTAATGAATTGGCTCTTCCAAGTATTTGATTGGATTGTGCCAAAAGTCCTCTCAAGATCAACTGCTTTTGTGGATATTTAGGAAATTGCAAGCTACACATCAGAAATCACTTCTTTTCTGTGAAATATGTTCCCACTTTGCTCTGAGCTGACTGCCCATTTCATGGTTGAATTGCAAGACAATATTGAAATTTGTATTTGTTTTCTTTAGAGCTTTTCATGCTCTAGAAAATCTCGTAAAAGTAGTATTCACTTATTTTCTGTGAAAATTGTGATCTCTTTTCTCTGTTGAATTGATGGATCAATATGAAATATAATTTTTATTTTATTTTAAGTTTGTGATTCTCTATAAAACCTAATAAGTTGTTGGTGGGGTCATCTGGGGATTTTTAGCTATATTTCAGTCTTTCCATAATGACTCTCCTTGTTTCATTTTGACCTTCTTACTTATATCACTAATTCATGCAACATTCAAGGTTTGATAGCTAGAGTATATTAAGCATGATTGTGTTGTTCAAGCAACAATAACTACGGGAGCCATTGCAACTGCTGTTGAGTTTCTGAAAAATCTCACTCATTAAGGATTGCTTGTTTTGATTCTGGTTCACATCATACTTCATAACTACATAACTACTAATTTTATTTTGGTTGCTCCAACTGAGGGTCAAGGCAAGGACTAGCTGCCTTGTATCCATCCTTTTTTATTTAATATGATTAATCTTCAATCCTATTAGTCCTTTCCCAAAGGGTCAGAAATTACTCATAATCGGTTTTTGTTTTTCTATTATTCTTGTACAAAAATCAATGGTCTTTTCATGAAAATGGATTTTCCTTCCATTGTTTTAGAAAAAATTAGAAAATCATATTCAAAATTTTCAAGACCATATTTTATTTTTAATGGAAGTTTAATTTCACCATCCTATTTTTCCTCTTCCTGAGGTAAGAGGCATGATATCTTAGTCTAAATTTGAGTAAAAAGATGCATTTAGTTGAAGTTTTTTTCAAGTGCATTACATCACTAGCATTCAATAAAAATTTAATGTTTCATGTTCAGTGGCTATATTATAAAGTTCACCCAAAAATAAGTGGGAGTGGACAAGTGGATATAGACTAAACTTCAATGTAGAGTTCCATAACCCTTATGCCTTGGATTTTGTGGTGTGGCATTCCAAGCACTGTCATGATCTTTCTTCAATACTTGTGTCCCTGATGATGTCAATTTTTCCACAGCTTAACATATCCTCTCCTTGGCCTCACCAGTAACAACATGGGTCTATTCCTTCTCACCATAATGATCTCGGATATTTAGAGCTTGCTTTAATACCATTATGGTGTTTTGTTTTTCATCCAAGTCAAGAAATTCGAAAACATGATTGTTGAGAATATAAGTTGCATGGGAGTACATAATATTTAAACTACAACATCCAAAAAAATAGAGAAGCCGTAGAAATGGGAATAGTCCATAAAATATTTGAAAATTAATTACCAGTACCCATAGAAAATTAGGATTCAATTGACTGGACATGGATGAGAATCAATTAATTTTTTTTCTTGAATTCATGAGAGTTTTTTGCAGACCCATTCATAGGTACACATACTCTCTTCACTCTCATACAATGCAACCAAAATATTCTTCACCATCTTAAATCTATGACCCTTTAAACTTTTCACCAACAGGAATTGAACAAAAGGGAAGATGGATTGGCTTACATCACTTTCTAGCTCCTACGATTGATTGTATGCCATTCTATAAATACTAAAAAAATGTTGTGGATGCAGAGTACACCGTAAAAATGCTTAATATTATATTAATTTCTTTTTTAGTTGTTTTAATATGGTTACCCATGAAAAAATTATAATTCATTATAATTGGAAGGTTTTATGTACCATAATCAATTTTAAATTCTAATTTTATCCAAATTTTATCAAATACTAATCATATGGAAAAGAAAAATCCTAGTATCCTTGCTACTTTTGAGACTTTTCTTGTTTTCAAATTAGGGAAAAAAGCACAAAATATTGGGGAGTACCAGACTTTTCTTGTTTTAAAATTAGGGACAAAAGAACAGAATCTTGGGGAACCTACTTATATAGTTCAGAGAAACCAAAATTACATATTCATTATCTATTTTAATCTAATTACTCCCCCAGTATAGAATCGACTTGTTTAATAAATTTCCCTTTTGGGATTAGTTTTACTGGACATTGGATAAACCAACACTCCCCATTTGTTTCATAACATGGATCAATTTCCTCTCATGGATCCTTCTCTTTGGCAATGTAATCATTGACCAAAACCTGCAGGTTTTTGTCTAATGAAAATAATGATTCCCAACAACTGGTATCAGAGCGTAGGTCACAAGTTCGATACACACCTGGCTCACATTGGGGAAGATATTTTTGTACATTGGATAAACCAACACTCGTGTTTTTTGTGACATGGAATAACTGCCTCTCGTGGATCCTTATCTCTGGTGATGCAATCATTGACTAACACCTCTGGGTTTTAGTCTAATGGAAATCGTGATTCCCAAAAAATTTAATATGATCACCATATTCACAAGCCTATATTAACATTAAGATTCTTACCTCCATTCACACTTTCCTTCCAAATCGAGTGAATCATGGTAGACACCTCGTCGTCTCACAGGAACTAGAAGTACTTGATTCTCCTAGAAGTCATGAGTTCTAAGACATAAATTGTGTTCATTTTCCACTAATAATATCCATAAGGATCCAATGCCATGTCTCTAAAATTTTAAGTTAAGTACTTCCCTACCTCCGATGCAGGTTGGTTGGCAAAGAGAAGATTAGTAGTTTCGAGAAAATGTTATGGTAGCCAATACCAATCTTGTAATAAATTTCTCTTATATATCCATTTTTCCTATGCATGAATGTCGCTATTGACTACCCTCTTGCAACCAACTATGTTGGATGCATTCTTAGGTTCACTACTGAATATTTGTATATACGGTATTCAATTGCATATTTAAATTGTAAGGCATAGAGGAAAATTTCAATCGTAGCGCAGGATCAAAAATGAGTTAATCAAGTTGAACGAAGACTCCAAGTAATCACATGCCATCCTCTATGTGTTGCATGGTTTTTTTTGGGAATGGATTAATAAGGCGTGTGTCATTAATGTGGGTTACACATGGTTTGTGAAGGTCGTAGTTTATAATTTTGGTTCAAAAAAGCACTTTTGTCACTTACATTGTCTGCATGGATTACAGGTGCCTCACTATGAATTCCCAAGGACTATGCCAAGGAGGGACTATCAGCAATGTTAACTGGCTATGATAAATAATATCTATCAAGAAAACATATCCACATGTATATTTTCATGAAGAAGTAACCAACATATGCCATAAACAGGGAGTACACTTTACCACGAGGTAAGGAAAGCCAAAATGCTTCAGCTCCACTACCATTCATTAGGTTCATTGTTGGTTTCCCACCACCTTATCTAACCATCTCTATTAATTAGGTTTCTCAAGCCCTATTGTGCCTCTTATAGGATAGAGAATACAAGCATCAAAGAAAGGATATGGTCTAATGTAAGGATTATAAATGAAGGTAGAGGCAGTTAATCCATCACCAACAAAGGAAAGGTAAGTTGTTTGAGGCAAGGAAGATAAATAAAGCTTCATAGAAAATTTATCACAGTACCTCTGTATGAAATCGCTTAAGGAAACTATGGAACTTATAAGGCATATCTCCATATCATAAAGATATTTTAGTTCCCTCTATGCAGTCCCAATAAGTGGGATGGTGTTTATCTAAATGGGAAATTCTTTCTGTTGCTCTACCTCTCGTGAACGCCTGGTTTTATGCTATGAGATATGGGTGGTGGAAGCTCGCATGTTGTTGGATTTCAATATGTGTTTAGAAAGGTATTCTACCTTCGGTGGTGTTATCACATTAACTCTATTTTTTTTTAAATTCAAAAAATGTTGACAGTTTCAGTGTCAGCATTTTAGTTGTAATAAACAAGTTAATCATCGATAACAAGGCTATCAGTGATTTAGTGTTGCAATATTTTTCTTTGAATAAATTTGATGGCAATGGTATTATGAGAATTTCCGATATAATTTATAGGTCGACTGTGAGCGCAAAAAATGAATTTAAAATTTAAATTTTGGAATTACGTTGACCACTTCAGTGACAACGATGAGGTTTTTAAAGCATACCACGGGTAAGTGTCATGTTAAATCATTAATTTTTCCACCACCATCGGTATATCATTTATTGATTAATCATCATTTAAACTGTGAATTCACCCCGCAATGTATTGATTTCCCCAAATTGTAATGATTTCCCTTCTTCACCAATTAAACTCATTTCACTTTGTAAACTGGTGATTTCGTTTGTAAGTTTGGTTATTTTGTTGTGAAAGTGGTAATGTTTGGCAATATTTCATCTGACTTCTCTTGAAAATATGTAGGAACAATCCTGATGTTTTCATTTCCAAATAGAATTTTATGATGGGGAAAGGCAGTAAGGCTAATCAGGCTGAGCCCAAAGCACTCGATATTTTGTAGGTGCATCCTGATATCCAACATCAGTTTCAGCAGCCCGATTGCTTGAGTTTTTCCACCGCTTCACCGACTACCATGATGTTGTGGCTCATTCATTTTCTTAGAATTTTTATGGAAACTAGGTGGAAGTTTGTGGGCTCTCCTTATCTGTCACATAACAGCTAATATCAGAGTCCACATCCTTGCCAGCAAATGGGGAACCCATTTTTAGAATCCATTTTTTGGCAGGAGTTGATGTGCCCTTCTTTATCAAGGAAGAGTTCAGGAATCATAACTTGAGAGTCAAGGTTCAAAGGGTCTGGCTACAAGCCAAATGGAACTAGATTTTGAACATCACCCAGTCGTATTTCACCTGTGAAGGAAGGTTTAACAGGGTAAACCCCTATCACTTCAATTTTCTTTCACACTTATTTTTTCAGGTTAAAATGAACACTTGTTTCTATTTTTTGGAGAGTCTCGAGCATATGGCAGCTCATTTAAGATTAAGAATAGACCCCTCCTCCCATTATTTCTATCACAAATCCCTCATTAAGTTGTTGATTGAAAACCTGTTAGACAAAGTAGGGATAACCTAGATCCACTTCCTATATTGGGTAGATTTTCAACCTCATCCCCCTAAGTCCTTAAGAAGAAGGAAGAAAATTGTTGAACATGGGAAAAAGATTCACAAAACAGCCCCCGTTGAGCCAACTCCTAGCCAAAAATATACATAGGTCCCTTTTACATCATATGGCCCTAAAATATCCAAGGTATAACAAAGAAAAAGTGGCATGCTTAGTAAACTAGACCCTACATCCCCTGTAAGCTTACCTTCTGCTATTAGTTCTCCCCAATCCATGAGTTCACCTGTTGAAGCCTCCCGTGTAGTCACAACTATGCCATAAATAATTAAAGGAGAGGAGGTTCAAGTTGAGACCCAAACTAAAGAAACGATGTCTGAAAACTTTAGAGGAGGAAGACAAGCTCATACAAGGCCAAGAAATAAGTTAAGGTTTAAAATTAAACTGAAAATCAACCTAGATTTTTCCAAGGAGGTAACTGATTTGAATAATGTTCCATTAAAGGACCACATCATCAACAAAAAGAAGACTGCAGGCTCTGAAAAGAGCAGAGACAAAGATACTAATGAAAAGTTCCTATGGAGATAAGGACAAGAAAGAAACATAGGTTGGAGAAGGTGGATGTGATTCTTAAAGCAGCCATCACCCTCAACTAGGATGATTGGGGTCACTTTGAAAAAATTTGGCTATGCACTTAAGAAATAATATCTTTTTGTTTTATCGTTGACTATGTGCTTGAAAATGCTTTACATATAGCAGAGCAGGGAGTATATGACATCCCCACTGTCAGTGTTTTTGAAAGCAGTAGAGCTAGCATTCCCACTTTCAACAATTTTCAGGAACAAGAGTTGACATCCCTATTGTCAACGACTTTGAAGGGGAGCGTTGACATCTCCGTTGTCAACGAATTTTGAGCAAAATAATTTGCTAACATTCCCACTGTTAGTGAATTCTGAAAAACATGAGGAGAGTAAATGTGGAAATTCAGTCTGTCGGTGAAATCTTAAACTTAGGAAACCATAGAAGTCGACAACAGTAGTATCAGCAATTTCACCAAGAAGCCCACGAGGAAAGGAGCAGTAACAAAAAAGAATTTTTTGGTGAAGGATTGAAACTGTCTCGCAGAGGGACCTGTTTTCCAGCAAGTATTTAGTTTTATCATTCATGGATCTATTTCTATTTTCGAGGAAGATATTACGAAGATACTTTTTCTTAGCCTATATTTTAGCATATTTTCCAGCAGATATTTTATTTGTTAAAAAAGTTAATGTAATTAAAGATATTTTATGCATGCGTGAAATTAGAATATTTTTGATATTTTTGGATTATTGTAATTATGTTTGAAACTTTAATCATGTTATCAATTTATGTAATGCTTATAAAGAAAAAATTTTAAGGATGGAAAAGGGTTGGATTTTATTTATAACACATTTGCATTCTGGTGTATTTGAGCATATCTTAATTATATTGTCGTTCTGTTGAGCATTTTCCGAAAATTCATGTGTTGTAGTTCTGTGTCTATTATTTCTTTGTTTATAAAAAATATTCTTCATATGTAGAAACTTCATTCTTTTATATCTGGATTCATTCATGCTCCTTTCTCGTATTTATTAGTCATTATTACTTGTTTCTTTTGTCAGCTATTATTCTCTTTTACTTTCATTTTTCTTCTTCTAAATATCTCAAATTGTCAAAGAAGATATTACTAAGTTTCTTTTTGTGTCCTAATGAGATATGTAGCATTATTTGATAATATTGGACTTCATGCCTAATTTTGTGTTTTATATACATCCCATCCAAATTTCATCATGTTTCAGACAAATATGGCCACATACCTTAAAGTAAACCTACTACTACTGTGACTTAGGGCAGTTGTGTTTTAGGGAGAGATCTCTCTCAAGGTTGAAGGGCCCGCTTTCAACTTAAAAGAGGTTCGAGTCTACCTTATAGTCTTTCCATAACATCTAGGGTTTATTTAAGAGATAACATGTGGGATCAATTTTCCTCTTCATTTCGCGGCTTCCAACGGCCATAGTGAGGTGATTGTATTCTGCCTTCGGCTTGTACTCTGTTGTTAGTTGACTTCTAGATAGATATTTGATATTACTTTGTATATGCTACTATATTATTCAAAGTTGTGGAATGTGAATAAATTGTGACCTTGCTCCTCAAACATGGAGTTGATGTAAATTCCAAGAATTAGTGTGGCCAGGTATGCTTATTTACCCCATTTACTAGGTATTTATAATCCTCTTATCAAGTATACAATTTTACATTAGAATCTAAACACTACCCTTAGATTTAGAATCTATTTTATTTCTCTATGGGTCGAACATACCCGTCCTAACTTTAAAACCTATTGACTATTTTATCTGACTAACTATTTACACTCAGAAAAAAAGGAGAAAAAATCACTTTTCCAATGAACTCTGCAAACTGGAACATAAAAAACACTTAGGTAAAAACCATACATTCAACACATTCTCCCCGAGAAATTTTCTCATTATGAAACGAGTCATATTTTTTGAATAATAACTGCCCCTGTCTCTGATTTACTCAAGATGTCTTAGAATGTTAGGTGACATTTAGAGAAGAATTCAGTTTACACTATAATAAACCCATCTAAATATAGGTTGCATTTTCAATTTATTTGTGTTTTATTGTTCCCAATAACCATTGATAGAATTTATAACAACCATGATAGACATTAAAATATATACACTTTCTTTAGAGATTCCTTTACTTTTTTCATGCCCAACTTATTTCTCAATTGTGCACTTTATGTAGGGAGATCAATTGTTAAAATATTTCAATATCAACGAAGTGGTTGGAGATTCAAATGTGCCCGTTGTCAAAAATTACATTGTAATGTTACTCAAAACATTCTTGAGGTGCAATTTTTATGGGCTGGAAAGGGAACCTATTGCATACCATCACCCCACACGCTTGGACCGTTATTCTCATCAATTAGACTCATTCGTAGTAGTAAAAATATTATGTAATTTCCCATTTATGGACATTTGGACCTTCATACATTCTTTATATGGAATTCTCTAATCTATTTTTTAGTTGCCTTAAATGTGGAAATTGTTTGCTTGAACATGATCCCTGCAATTGTATAACTATTATAGCACCATGTGTTTCATTGATGCATAAAGAGTAATGGTCTAGCTTAGCCACTAAGCTCACAAATATTAATTATTTTTGCTTGCTTATTCCTAATATGTCTAATGTGAATGTCCCTTTATTACATATTCATCACTACTTTATCCATGAAACCCTTATAGAGGATCCACTCCAGGCTGCACATCATTGTAGACTACCGGACTAACACAGAAGTCATGTAATGGGAATTCAACCTTCTTACATTTTTCATGAGGCTTCAATTATGATTTTCATATTTCTAATGAAACGCGCCTATTCCAAATTGGATGCAAGGGCGGTCTGTTATTCTTAACAGGGTGAGTAGGTTTGTAGAATTTGGAATGACCCCAACACATATAAAAAACAATGAAATAAAATAGAAAACATAGGTCATTGCTCAACTTGTAATTCTCATATTTAATCATGTATGTAAATACATTCTTATATAATAAACCTATTACTAATTCTATTATTTATCAACTACTAATTATTCATTTTGACCACTGCCAATGATTCTGAGCACTAGCCATCCTAATAATTTGTTGCACTAATTTTTAATAACAGAGAATCACAAAATCTTCTGACTAATGTCAGTAATTACATGGCGAGATTTAAGAATTATTCTCAACACTCTCCCTCAATTATTAATGAGGGCTTACTAACTTATCTCTTAGTGCAAAAAAATGATCTTTTGCAACTACTTTGGTGAAGATACCTACTAGCTGATGCTTAGTATTTATGTACTTCAATTTAACATCATTCTTCTACACCAAATCCCGAATGAAGTGATATTTCATGTCAAGATGCTTTTTCCTGTTGTGATGAATTGGATTCTTTGCTAACTTGATGGCACTTACATTATGACAATAAATCACTGTAGGTTGAATTTTCTTCTCCCCAATTTCTTCCAAAAAAAAATTTCCTACTGAAGTAATTGCAACATACTCCGCTTGTGTGGATGAGGGGGAAAAATGCTTTATTTTCTTGATCTCCATGTAATCAAACTAGAGCCATAAGAGAAACAATTTTCAGATGTGGACTTATGGTCATCCACACTACCTCCCCAATCTGAATCACTAAATCCAACGAGATTGAACTTTTCAGTAGAGTAGTAATGAGTACCAAAATTTAGAGTGTCTTTCACATACCTTAAAATTCTCTTGGTTGCCTTCATATGTATTTCAGATGGATTTATCATATACCTTGAAACAAGTGAAACTGAAAATTAAATATTAGGTCTTGTGTGGGTTAGAAACATCAAGCTCCCCACTATAATTATGTAAGTTGTCTCATCAACTAAATCAAGACCATCATATCTACATAATACTACTCCATGAGCACTCGGAGTAGGGGATCCATTACAATCAAGCATGCCAAATTTCTTCAACATATCATGTGCATATTTTGTCTAGAAAATGAAAATTTCATCCTTAATTTGATAAACCTCCATTCCTAGAAAATATTTCATGAGATATAGATCTTTCGTCTAAAATTTATTCATCATAGAAAATTTGAACTCATCATTCATTTTAGAACTACTACCCATATACAATACATCATCAACATACAAACTTTTGATTAGAATATCAATATCTTCTTGTTTGTAGTAAATCGTAGGATCACTCTTACTTCTCTGGAAGCCATTTTCCTCAAAGTATCCATCAATCCTAGCATACAATTCTCTTGGTGCTTGCTTGAGCCCATACAAAGCCTTCTTCAACTTGTATACATTATTCTCTTTTCCTTCCACTTCAAAACCTTGTGTTTACTCCAAATATACTTCCTCTTCTAAGTACCCATTCAAGAAGGAACTTTTCACATCCATGTGATGTAGGCTCCACTTTTTTTGAGCTGCTAATGAAATCAACATTCTAATGGTCTCCTGTCTTGCTACTGGGGAAAATTTCTCTTCATAATCAATTCCATACTTTTGTGTGAATCCTTTTGCAACTAATCTTGCCTTGTGTCTTTCAACACTCCCATCACTGTTAAATTTGGTCTTGTAGACCCATTTGGTGCCAATATTTTTCTTGTCATGTGGAAGCTTTTTCAATTCCCAAGTGTCATTCCTGTAAATGGAATCCATATATTCTTGCATGGCTTGCACCCAAAACTCATTAGTACATGCATCTTCAAAACATGATGGTTCAAAATCAGCCTTGGATAGCAAATAAAATCTCACTGTCTCACCTATTGGGTTTTCTTCATGTGCTTTATTTTCACTCCTTTGATATATATCACTCAATATTCTTACCTTCCTTGTAGAAATTGGAGAAGAATTTGGACTTGAAATTGATGCTACAGCAGAAAACAATAACATAGTGGCTGAAAGTTATGATAAAAATAAAAATAAAAACATCCACCCTAATCCCAAACATAGTGGTGATAAAAGTAGCACTAGAAAATCGGCTAGTGCTCCTAATAAATTTTTTTTAAATACTGTTCATAATAAAAACCAGCAAGTTGAATTTGTTGTGAAAATAGTGGCTCAAAAGGCTGATTTAAACATTTCCAAAACTCAGACACCTTTCAGTATAGAGAATGAAATTTCCAAGATTAAAATCTCCATCCCTCTTACTTAATTAGTCACTCAAGATGTATATAAAACCCAACTTTTGATGCTTTAAATATAGGAGAAAATGTTGGTTCTGTTAATTGAAATGATGACAAACCTGAGCTTCTGTTTGGACCAGAAGTGGAAGGGAAATTTCAAGAAGGAGGTGTTCCTCCATTTTATGTCAGTTTAAACATCCATGATAAAATTTTGCACAATTCCATGTTAGACTCTGGTGCTTCACACAACCTTATGCAAAAAGTAGTGATGGAAAGACTAGGCCTTGAGATAACTAGACCATACAAAGATTTATACTCTTTTTATTCAAGTAGAGTTAAATGTCTAGGCCTAATCAAATATTTATGTGTCAACCTAGCAAAACTACCAGACAAGAGCCTAGTAATGGACATTGTAGTGGATGATATACCCCCAAAATATGGCATGCTCCTTTCAAGATCATGGGGTGCTAAACTCCAAGGAACCCTACAAATGGACATGATTTATGCAACCATCCCTGTCTTTAGTCAACCAAGAAGACTATATAAGGAAACACATGGTTAGCAGTCAAGAAAAACCAAATAACTCCCCTCTTTATTCTATTCACACTGACCTTGATTCATTCATTCTTTATAATGGTGAAAACCTTAATAAATAGGTGACAAAAAATCAACAAACAGAAGTAGAAAAAGAGGAAAAGGAGGAGGAACAGTGAGAACAGGTTGCCCAAACAGAACATTACAACAAACATTATGAAGACCATGGGCAACAAAGAAACCATCAACATAGGCCTGAACATGAAGAACAAATAAAAAACATCCAACATAGTGGAGATCATGATAAACAAAACAATGATAAACATAGTGTAGACCCTAAAGAACAACATGGTGAACAACATAGTGGAAGCTAATATAAACAACACAATGAGGATAACAATTACTCTAATGACAAATCTGAAATTGGACCTCTATGGAGTATGAGTTTTGATGGTTCTTGTAGAAAAATGGGTTCAGGAGCAGTCATATGGGTGCATAATACAGAGAACAATCATGCAAAAGGTCACTCATACAAGCTAAACATTCAATACACAAATAACATAGCTGAATATCAGGCACTCCTCTTAGGACTACAATTACTGAACAAATTAGGAGCCAAGAGGATAACTGTCCATGGAGATTCAGAGTTAGTCACTAGGAAGATAAGTGGAGAATACATAGCCAAGAATCCTAGATTAAAATCCTATAGAGATGATGTTATGGACCTCTTGAAAAAATTGACAAAATATGAGCTTAACTTTGTCCCTAGAATTCAAAACATCCTTTCCAATGGATTAGAATTTGCTGCCAGTACATATCAAAAACCTTATGAAAGCAAACAATACACATTCCAAGTCAAATATAGACCAACAATCGCTAATAATATAAAATATTGGCAAGTTTTTGTAGGAGATAAACAGATAGAGGATTTCCAGTAGTCCAAAAATGAGTTTGAAGTGCCAAATTTAGACTCAGAGTACGAAGATGACATGATAAGAAGGATAAATCATACTGTACAATTGCAGCAAACTAGAGAGGAAGTATATAACATAACACAACTAGTGCAGGAAAACATTAAAATGTTGTTTGATAAGAGAACCAAAGCAAATGATTTCAACATTGGTTACAAAGTGCTCAAATGGGACTCAAGGAGAGAAGACAAGGGCAAGCATGGAAATTTTGAAAATATATGGAAAGGCCCATACATCATCCATTCTGCAAGAGGTAACAATGCATTTTTTTTGCAAGAGATGGATGGAACAAAACTATTTGGAGGTCTTGTCAATGGCAGGATGCTCAAGCATTATTTTTGTTAAAAATATCAGTTTAAAGCTTTATCCATTGTATATAACATTGTTTGAAGAAAAATGTTAGAAACATAGACACAAAAACAAAGAGGAGAAGGAAGAAAAGAGGGCAGATAAAAATAAAAGGTAAAGCCCCATACAAAAAAGAATATTTTTTAAAGTGTGCAAGTCCAAATGCTACTACTTTGGTAAAGGAAGTTTTGTTCAGTCATACAGCCTAATCTTGATTGAACAAGTTTTAAATTTCTACTGATAGGTTAGTGAATGAAGATTTACCAAATTGTGCTTATGAGTAGAATAGATTAGGAAAAGATATTGGTTCCAATGTTCAAAATTTGAACCAAGAAAGAAAGAGAGGGATGAATAACAAATTCCAAATTACAGCCCTCAATGTTTTTAGTTTAAATTTTTTTCAAAATAAAATCTGTGTGCAAATTTGTACAAAATGCCATAGCCCGTGACAAATCAAACTATCTAACCTTGATTTGATCATGTTTTAAATTTCCTGTTCTTAGAATAGAGAATGAAAATCTATCAAACTGTTTAATCTTGACAAATAAGTAGATTAGGTAGAGAATAAAAAGCTCATCGGTTTAATCCGAACTTTTGGATGATACACTATAATAAAACAACACATTGGTGAGGGTCATGCTTGTGACGGACCTTTAAGGTCCATCACCAATGTCACATATGGTGATGGTCCTTAAAAAACCATCACTATAAGTGTATATAGTGATGGTCCTTTATGGTCCGTCACCAAAGACATTTTCAATGACACTTTTGGTGAGGGTCATTAAAAGCCCATCACTAATTCTCTCTTTGGTGACACTTCTAGTGACGAACTTTTAATGACCCTCACCAATGCTCTTTTTTTTACTTTTGGTGACGGTAAAAAAATGTCCGTCATCATTGATCATTAAAATAGCGTCACTGTAAGTGTATATAGTGATGGTCCTTTATGGTCCGTCACCAAAGACATTTTCAATGACACTTTTGGTGAGGGTCGTTAAAGGCCCATCACTAATTCTCTCTTTGGTGACACATCTAGTGACGAAATTTTAATGACCCTCACCAATGCTCTTTTTGTTACTTTTGGTGATGGTCAAAAAATGCCCATCATCATTGATCATTCCAATGAGTTTTTGATGACACTATGTGCCTGTTATTATTTTTTTGTCAAAAGATAACGATTTAATACCATTATTGTGGAGTATTTTTTTATAATATGTCCAAGGCCATAGTGGTTAGGGTCAATCAATTTTTTTAGAAGTAATTAGTGTATATCATTTCCCTCAAGTAATGACTAGTCGAATAGAGATTTCCTATGAGTCAACACATGATTCATATTAAGTTTATTATCTAGCAAATTCCCTTTAGATTAAGTTCCACTATTGCGTGAAGGAAATATATTATTTAATACATAATCAATCTTTGAAAATTCTATTAATGAGAAAAACCTAACAATCCTCAACAATCTGAGCACACCTTAAATTAATGCTTTGGCACACAGTAACATTTCTTAGCACCCCACATGTCTTGGAACATCATTGTACCTAGAACATCTTGTGATGACACCGGCACCCAAGCACATGGTGGCATGTGCTAGCACAAAATGGAACTCTCCTAGCATGTGTTGGCATGCTACATATAGTCCCTAGCATGCCTTCGAACACCTTGGTTGAATGCATTGACATACATTAGCACTTGGCACACAATGCCACTTGGCATGTATTGGGACCTATTATTAGTGTGCCTAGCATGCCCCTTTTCAAAAAGATAAAGTATTGACTTATTAACCCTCTTATTGGTTCTTCCTTTTGTTTCCTTGACACATATTGACATACCCTGGCACGTTGTGCCACATCCTTAGCACCTAGCATGCATTAACATATCTTGGCACTATTCATTTTCACATGATATAATTAGCACACCCTGGAACTCCCAAGCACACTTTGGGAATTCTTGACATGCCTTGATATTCCCTAGCATTTCTTACCAATTCTTATCATACCTTATCACTCCCTCCTTAGCATGACAACTAACACTCATTAACACTAGTCTCTGGCACAAGTTCCTCATATTCATTATCTTCCATGAATTTTTACCTAGTGCTCCCTTAATGTTTTTTCCTAGTAATCCTTAACACTGATCAACATGCATTATCACTCTCTAGCACACCTTAGCACTCTTCAACATTCCCTTCCACTTCATAACATGCTTAAAACTAGTCCCTGACACATATTTGCGTTTGGCATGTGTTGGAGCTTGGAAAGTCTTAGCATGATTGGAATACGTTGAGATGCCTTGGTATGATTTGGCATGGTTTAATATTAAATTTATTTGTGATGATCAATTGTTGGAAAGTAGATGAGAAGCAACAAAGGAATACTTGGCACTTAGAATGCACTAAGACTTTGCATTTGGCACCTATTGATCCCTAGTGTTGGTGTGCCTAGCATGCCCCTCTTGGAAAAGGTAAATTGATGACTTATTAAACCTCTTATGTGTTCATTTCCTTGTAGTTTAACTTTTTTTTGCCCTTTTTTGTCTCGACAGTCCCTAACACACATTGACACACCTTTGCACATCTTGGCATGCCTTATCACTTGGCACATCTTAGCATGTTTGACATGTATTCCCACTGTCTAGCACATCAAGGGGGTGAAGAGAGATGTAGTCCTAAATTAGGTCGAGTACGAGGGCCAAGTAAGGTTGCTAAAGGGAGGTCATGATCATCCGCCAAGAGCAAGATCATCATGTGAGGGTTCAAAAGAATGTTGCATACCTTAATGATCAGTTTGTGATAGGAAGTAGGATGGCATATTTTTGGTTTTCTTCTAGCAGATTAAGCTCAAGAGAGGTTTCTCATGAGAATCTGGGCATGTGATTTCAATGGTGTCTTTGCGTGAAGGCCACGTCAAATTCTGAAATGTTGAAATTTACAACAAGAAACAGTGAGATTTGAAACTAGAAAGGACAAAAAAAAAATGCACCCATACTAGTGAGGAATTTTGATGCACCAGGAGTGAGGAATGTGGGGCGTCTAATTCATTTTTCCCTTAAATAAATTGGACAATAAATTGTAGTTTCATCTCATAACAACTTATGTCAGTTAATTAAGTCATGATGACCAAGTTAGCTCAAGAAATTCAAGTACTTGAGGGTCTAAGATGAGGCATCTAGAGGGATTGTAATATTTTTGGGGTCCAGTTGAAGTTGATGCATTAGTGGGGTGCAAGTGTAATTAACTCAATTAAATGAGTTAAAATTAGTTTAACTAGTTCTAAATGAGTGATGAGCTAGTGAGAGGTCTAGTGAATTAAATTAGATTTAATTCACAATGAGTGATCAATCATATAACTGAAAATTCACTATTAATAGTTGCATGCATGTCAGTTTCGAGGAATACCCAGTTGAGACATAGGTTAAAGGGAACATAACTATCAGTTTTATTCAAAGAAAATTTCCCATGTGCAATTATAAAGTCATTGGGATGCCATGATGGATTGAAAAATCAAGGAAGACTGATTTTCCTAATTAATAAGGAGTTAATTCCCTAGGAATTGCATGAGCAAGGTAGGCTGAAGTAAGGATGAGAATTGGCTAAGTACTAGACTGAGTTTGCCTAGATCAACGGGATACAATTGACAGAGTGCTGGGGAATCTCATGAGAGATTAAGAATTAATGTATTGTTTCATGATTCCTTGAATTAATACACAATAGAGATAGAGGGGTTTTGAGCAATTTCTTTCCCCAAATACATCATGTTGTTGTGTGATTGATAATTTATTTCTCTTACTTATATGTGATTATACGATCGTGTTTTGTTTTCGCAAATTGTAGGAAGGATTGAATATCTTGTTTTAGTAGATTACAAGATTAGATTGAATCTCGTTGGTTATATTTTCTACATGGTATCAGAGCAGGAATTTTTTGGGCGGTGAGTTTGCAGAGAATATCTGAATATATTGGTGTAAAATTTTCAAAAACAAATATAATATTTGTATTCCTTGCGAAAATCTACCCAAATGGAAAAATAAAAATAAAAAATCGGTTGAATCGAAGCTCGGATGAAGGAGATATCATCGATTTAAAATCAACTCTTTTTTAGAAACGTTTTGTAACGTCGGGACAATTACACTATGCTTAAGTTAAGAACCTATATATACTTGAGGTACTAGATGCATGCAAAGCTTTTAGGAGAAAGGTAGAAGTTAGAGACTTGGTGGTTTAGAGGGAGCATAAATTACCTCTCAACATGCATCCTCATGAGAAGCAGAGAGGAGATCGAGTGGAAGCGTCCACTCAAGCAGAGACCTCCATGAGGGGGGAATTTCGAGCTAGATGGGAAGAGGGAGCAGCCATACCTCGAGGTGTATGGTGGGGTGATGTGTAGACATAATCCCAAGATAAGAAATTTGGGAAAGGTCCATTGAGATGGCGTCTCTCATGGATCGAACCTGGCTACGTGGAGCCCACAGTACAACAGTAGTAGGAAGGATCAGTTAGATTGATGTAGTCAAATGTCAGCAAGATAGAAATCAGAGTGACAGATGTCAAATACTAGAGCACAAATCAGAGTTAGCAACAGTTCAAAGGGCATGGATGCAGATGTCAGCAGCAGTGTAGAGAATCTAGTACTAGACAGGTGCAGTAGCTAGCAGCAGTCAGAAGAATCTGATGACAGATGCATTATACTGATTTAGTTGTTCAGAGGCTATTCAGTTTCAGGATTCGCAGGGGAAAACAACACTAGAGAAGTGTAGCATGCAGAACATTCCAAAGGTACCAGATGGGGATAGATTGAATTCCTTTCTTGTTGAGAGGGAGTGTTGAAATTTGCAACAAGAAATAGTGAAATTGGCAACTAGAAAGGATAAAAAAAAATGCACCCACACTGGTGAGGAATTTTGATGTACCAGGAGTGAAGAATGTGAGGCATCTAATTTATTTTTCCCTTAAATAAATTGGACAATAAATTGTAATTTCATCTCATAACAACTTGTGTCAGTTAACTAAGTCATGATGATTGAGTTAGCTCAAGAAATTTGATTTAAGGTGATCGAGGTGGATATTGGTGGCCACCCGCCTATTCCACTTAGGCCCTCTCCATTGTCTCTTTCAGTTTTTCAGTTTCCTTAATTATAGCACAAGTTACTATTTTTGTCAGTTTTTTGGGTCCTGAACTTCCAGAGCCATTTTGAGGCCCCAAACGACATTTTTTTGGCATGAAAGGTTTCATGAATTCATATAAATCACATTATTAGTTGTAGTCCTCGGAGATATCTTTATAACGATGTATCATGTGTGTCAAACGAAGATGATATGACCAAGTTACGACCCCGGGAAGTTGGCTGCCCAACTAACCCCAATGGGGCCCATAAAATCTTGGTGTTACATCTCCTTGGGTTAGGTTTTTGGTTGTTTAGGGTTTAATCTTATTTTAAATAATAAAAATACCCTTCATCCTTATTGTAACACAGTTCAAAGGAACATAACTATCAATTGTATTTATAGAAAATTTCCCATGTGCAATTATAAATTCATTGGGATGCCATGATGGATTGCGCAATCAAGGAAGGTTTATTTTCCTAATTAATATGGAGATAATTCCATAGGAATTGTGTGATCAAGGCAGGCTGAAGGAAGGCTGATAATTGGCTAAGTATTAGACCGATTTTACCTAGATCAACAGGAGACAATTGGCAGAGTGCTAGAGAATCTCAAGAGAGATTAAGCATTGTATTGTTTCATGATTCCTTGACTTAATACAAAATAGAGATAGAGGGTTTTGAGCAGTTGCTTCCCCAGATACATCTAGTGTTATGCGTTTGATAGCTTGTTTCTCTTACTTATATGTGATTGTGCGATCGTGTTTTGTTTCCACAAATTGTAGGAAGGATTTAGTATCTTGTTCTAGTACATTACAAGATCAGATCGGATTCTGTTGGTTAGATTTTCTACATGAAATAGAAGAGAGGGTTGATAACATCTTGCCTTGTGGTGGTTAGTAGGCCGCAAGGTCTATGATAAAGACCAACATAAATGGAGGAGGGCTTGCACTGTAATTTAGAGCCATAACAGAAGTCGACACGGGCGTAATATTGATTGAGTTAACCCTAATTTCAGGGTCGACATTGAGATCTAAAGTTCATGTCAAGATTTATTCAAAGAAATTCCCAGAATCTATGGATCCATATGAGCTAGGTCGAGTCTCTTATGGAGGCAAAATTCGTGTTTTCTCTATGTGTGAATAGGGTTTGTTATACAACAATTAGAAGTACATAAGTATAATGCCCTAGTTAGGACAGTTTCCTAGCATGTTTAGTTCGTAAGGTATGCCCTTAAGACTGTGACAAATTTGCGTAGAAGAAGATGGGTTGTGACCCTTAGAGTGAGGTTTATTTATAATGAAATAAAGACCACAGATCTAGAAGATGGTTTGCAAATTCAGTATGTGTGGAGACAACAGATCCAAAGGAGGGTGGAACCTCAGTAGAAGATTGAGCATGCAGAAGAAATGTTCCATATGAAGAATGGATTGACATGTAGAGGAGTTGATTTTTGTGGACTTCCATATAGTTTTAGACAAATATCTGAAGAAACCTATGAAAAATTAGTAAATGGACTGTTAGTGGCTGATTTGTGACCCTAGTTCAGTCATCTATAGATTGTTAGAAGTATGATAAGAGGAGTATTTCATATTTGTTCATAGATTGGACAAAAAATTAGATCAAATTGTCGATACACAAGAACAGTGATCTTGAGAGGACTCAAACCATTGTTAGGTGCCAGATTTGAAGAGCCCTAGATGAAGACAATATTCTGGGCCTTAGATCAGTAAAAAGAATTGACTGTGGTTGGGTATATTGATGGTAGTCCAATTACAGTTGGAGGGTTGTTAATTTTGTTGGCATATGTTGTCCTTGATGGCAACCTACTTGATAAAGTTGATGGTAACCTACTTGATGAAATAATATTGCTGGCAATATGATGTAGAGTGTTGTCCTTGATGGAAACCTACTTGATAAAGTTGATGACATCCTACTTGATGAGTTAAAGGGGAGATTGTTGGCAATGTGATACAATGTGTTGACTTTGATGGAACCTGCTTAATGAAGTTGTTCTTGATGGAAAATGACTTGTTGAGTTGTTAATAATGTAAATCTGATGTATCTACAGATCAGTTCAGAAGTAGTAGAAGAAATAAATTCAGAAAGTGCCAGAATAATGATAAATAAGTTATGCTACAAAGCATACGCGGGTTTGTTAAGGTGAAGTAGCATATGCACGCGGAAAAGTACGTGCCAAGTTGCTTGTGCCCATTTGTGCTCTAAATTTAGAATACCAAGGGGTGTTACCATGGTATTGACCCATTGTATTGAGCGCTGGAATATCTATTTGATCCTGTCTAGGAATACCATTAGTAGTTGAGTGGTTTTGGCTCATGGTATTGACAAAGGCTAAATCTATATAAGTAGAAGAAGATCATGGTGCAAGGGTGAGCAAGTGTCTGGGCTTTAATGAATACCTCACTCTGAATTATATCTGCATGGTTGAACTCTGTTCTTAATTGATCTGAATCTATGATGCACCTATGAATATGATGAAGGTTCAAGATCTCTAGATATAGAAATTATGAATCTCTAGGATGATCTGAAAAGAAGTGATGAAGACCTGGCGCAAATCTGATGAAGAAATTGAAAAATCTAGGTAAGTTCATAGATCTGATCTATTCTGCAAAGTTTATCTTTTATAGATCTATACGGAGGTTCGTTTCATGAAAAGCATGTGTATACATGGATTTGATGAAATAAAAGGGCGTATGGGAAGTTAGGGTTTTCTGAGAAATGTACAGATGTATACGCGGGTTCATTTCATGAAAAGCACGTGTATACGCGAGTCTGATTAAATAAAAGTGCGTATGGTATCTGAACTTATGATTGCTGAAGGTTGAATGTGTTTCAGCATATCTATTCTGAAGTATGGGTTATCTCTGATATTCTGGTTATAGTGGTTTCACTATTCTGTTTGAAGCATTGGGCGAAGTACATTTGTTGATAAGTGAAGGGTTGTGTTGAAGTCGTTTGATCCAGTTTGAAAATTGATGAAACATGGTCGGCAGTGGTGCTGAGGGTCAAAGCCTTCAGTGAGGGGGTAGTAGCTCCCTTCCAGTGGTACCTGGTAAACGAGAGCAGGGGGTAGTAGCTCCCTTCTAGGAGAGGCTGGTAAATAAGAGCAGGGGGTTGTAGCTCCCTTCCAGGAGAGGCTGGTAAACGAGAGAAGGTTGTAGCCTTCTGCAAGTGGGTGCCTGCGTGCTGGTATGAGTCTGCGCCAGTACATGATTGTAGAATAAATATTGAAGACTGAGACGACGGCAGCAGTGGTTTTCTCCCGAATTGGGTTTCCACCTTAAATCCTGGTGTTCATGTGTGTTGCTTATGTGTGGTGATTTATTCTGTTCTTACTGCACCTCTTTACTTCTTACTAAACATCTGATGAATGAATGATGCAATGATCTAAGTTAAGAATTAAATGCATATTTAGATCTTTGAGCATACGCGAGTTTACTTAAGTAGATCCGCGAGTTGTGTTCATTAAAGTAGCGTATGGGTTTAAAAGCTAGAAAAAGTTAAAAAAAAATTCAGTCAGCACTAAATACTGATTCACACCCCCCCCCCCCCTCTCAATTATTTTTCACAACAATTGGTATACATTGACGGGAAAATATGTCCGGCCAACAGTAGGGGATCTCCCCGGTAGAAAGTCCCAATTAGACTTTGAACCGTTTGGAGTAGGGATCCCGTCCGGGGTGTGGGTTCGGCTACCACTTAAATGACTATCTCTTCGGTTTCGAGCAACCTGATTGAAACTGCAAACATACACTCATTCACACGATACAGAATACATGACTGATGTATAAAACCAATATATGACACTGTGCGTAGCAAGGTGATAGACAGAATGCATACACTCAAGAAGTGTCGTTAGCAACACATCTATGAGGTATGCATGTAGGATAATCTGACCGCCAAAGAAATAGTTCTTTGTGGCAAGAATATCCCCTAACTCTCCGAAGGATATAACGAAATGCTAATAAAACAGTTCATTAACATTCATCATGAAGCAAATAATAAACTTGAGCATCATCAACACAATCACAGATAGCTATGGTGCATGAATGATACTATTAATAACACAGATTCATTAATCAGAAGATATTTTGAAACTGTACGCAGAATACACACAATGTTGTCACAGCCAAACACATCATCCAATCAAAGGGGTTTTAACATGTATTGTATTTCATATATCAAGAGTATGCTTCTTCAGTTACAATGCAATAATGCCTTTCAGTCCAAAAAAGAGCAGCCTTTTACAATGTTCCCCACAGGGGTATTTATAGATTCAACAGACGCACTTATGGCCTTCCGATGGTTCAGCTTCCCGACGGTTCAGCTTCCCGTTTGCCAAAATTGCGACCTGCGACCTGGTCGCAAGTGCGACCTATGACCTGGTCGCGGGTGCGACCTGCGACCTGGTCGCAGGTGCGACCTGCGACCCAGCGGTTGAACTATGGAGGTGGTCGCGCGATTGAGGTTTCTGGAACGTCGACTTTCTTGCCCTTGAGGAAATCTCGCCAAGTCTGGTAATCTGCTATTATAGGCGTGACAAGAGGGCTTTCCTCTTTTATTCGATGCATACATTCTAGGGCATTCGGCACTAGAGTCTCCTTCTTCTGAGAGATTAGCATTGAGAGGGAAGCAAGTTTGGTATAGATTTGCACTGGAGTGACAAGCAACCGATTCAGGTTCTCTTGTGATGCCTCGAATTCTGGTGCGGCAGCAGCTTGTCTTACGGGCTGCAGAAAAGACTGAATTTCCTGCTCTACCTGCTCCCAGTCTTTAGTTTCATTTAGTGCCCCTAATGACGGAATGTGATGAAGGGCGTTCATGGAGTCAATACCACTGATTAGGTGGTTATATGCAGACATCACTTTGTCTAGATCTTTGGACAGCTTGTCTTTGGATTGCATACTCATCCGAATTTGTACTTTGGCCTCTTGCGTATGACTCCAATCCTTTCGAGGCACATGCTCGGGTGCTTGCTGATACTGCGCTGTCCAGTTCATCATTTTGTCCAAGGCTGTCGATGCTTCCCTTAGCTGTTCGTGTTTCTGCCTGGTTTCCTCTCGTGCTTCTGCTAACGGGGCCACTGTTTGTTTCAGGATGAGCATTTCCTGGTATACTTGCCTCATTGTCATCTCCAACACGTCACACTCTTTCCTGACCGCCAGTGGGACCTCATTCACTTGGGCGGGCCTACCTTGAAGCTGCAGCATCTCATTTTCTAGCCTTGATTTTTCCTGCTCTGCCGCTTTTAGCCTGTTCTGTAAAGAAATAATTTCCCTGCTCATCCTAGTGACATTTTCCTCTGTGGCCGCGGCAAAAGCGGTGCCTGCTGACGCTATCATAACAGGATTCGTCCTTGTGTCTGGGACTATGTCCTTTCCGGTGGCGACCGTAGAGATGGCGGGATGGCCTTGCGCTAAGGATTTCCTTTTCTCTTGCCGTATCTTGAAAGAGAATTGGTCAAATGTCAATCTGGTCAAGTTGAAGACTTCTTCTTATTGCTCCCTGGGAAAGTCATCAACATTGAGGGTACTTTTCGCGCCACCTGCAGGGATATCCAGGGGAGATAGATCAATGTCATCTATTAGCTCGTCCTCTTCATCCTGCGTTTGACCCTTTTCTTTCTCCTTTTGCCGGCGCTCTGCTTCCACCTTGTCGTGTTCTTCTTTCTTCCGGCGTTCTGCCTCTGCCTCTGCTTCCTTTTCCTCTTTTCTCTTTCTCTCTGCCGCGGCGGCTTGTTCTGCCTTTTTCTGACGATCGACTTTGTCGAGTTCTTCTTTCAGTGCCTTTTCTGCCGCCGCCTGTGCCTCCTTCTCCTGTCTTTCCTTTTCCTCTTCCTTTTTCTTTTTTCGCTCTGTCCTGGTATCTTTCTTACGTTTCTCTTCATCTTCTTTCATCTTCTTCTCCTCTTCCTTCTTGGCTTGGGCTTCTGCTTCCCTTTGCTGATCTGCGGTGTCAGGCCCCGTACTGGTCTGTGTTTTCTTATCTTTGGAGGAAGAAGAGCCTCCTAAATTCTGGTGATCCTCTCCTTCTCGGTCAGAGTCGATCCCTGGAGCTAGATGCCTTTCTGCATTGTACCAGTTTCTTTTTTCGTCCTCTGCCGGGCGCTCGACGTGTTGATAACTCCATCTAAAATTGGCCCTTTTACAATGCTCAGGAACTATCCTGACTGGGTCATAAGTTCGGCAATCCAGATTTCTGAAGTGATAACTTTTTACCTCTTCCCCTTCACGCCCTACTTCTCTGGAGTCCTTTACTGTGTAAGCACCAATGGTGAGAGGTAGAGCGGGCCAAGGTTTCTTCTTCCCTTTGGAAAGGACGTTAGAGAAACCCGAGGTCATCTGGAAACATACCTCCTGCATGAGCACCTTATCGGTAATAAACTTAGGCAGAGCATGTGGTGCTTTAAACGAGCCAAACACTCGGATGATTGTGAATTCAGCGAATGAGAACCAGTGTGCCACCTGACCTAGTGTCTCCATTGCTCGCCAAGACATGCAGGGGGTGTCTTGACCGAATAGTTTCCCGTAGAGGGCGGGAATGAATATATGAGAGATTTGCTCGATGTCCGACTTGTACCTGGATTCCCAGAATACCTTGGTCTGCAAATGTATTGCCTGGGTCTGTTCGGAGTCCCAGTTATGCGACCATCCTTCAACATGCAGCTGGGCACAGACAGCATCTAGCAGATACGAAGCCATATAGAATTCTGATGGCGCTCCCTCATCTGGGGCTAAAGCTGAAGCCAAATTTGTGTGCATGGAGCCCATTAATATACCGGCCCAATTGAACCGAGTGCCATATACTGTTACGTGTTCCATGATGGTTGCCCATGTTCTGTTGAAAGTGGTGGCGTCCGAACGCCCGTATATTCTGCACAGCATGGCGGCCACTAACTTATACACCTTCCTCACACTGGCCACCGGGTACTCCTGGTCTTTTTTGATTTTGAATTTATCTGGTTCTGCCCACCATTTTCTGATTGTATCAACCATTGGCACTTCATTTGCAGAAAACCATCTTGGGGTGAAGTTCACCTCTGGTTTGGGTAGCGAGTAGTAGACCTATGCTTTTGAACTCTCCAATGTTGCGAAGGCTTTTCCTGCATTATCTCGGATTGTGAAGTTCTTCGGATCCGTCTTCTGTATGATCCAGTCCAACATCTCTGGGCACGGAAAGATGGCGGGATGTGACCCTGCTAGGTGCAATTTGGACTTCTTGACTTTCAGGTATACTTCCCGGTCCGAGAGATCTTCTGGAAACTCATCCTCTGGCATGGCGAACTCGCGGTATACTTCATACCACCTAAGGCTGTCCTCCTTTGCGAAGGTGCAAAGGGTGTCTCTGTATATTGGTGGAGGCGATGTTTGTATGTCTGTGTCTGACTCTTCCTCCACTACCTGCCTACTTCTCCTTTGGGATACCCGGGGTGCCATGTTGCTAGAGTCGGAGAGGACCGGTACAGTGTCTGTTCTAAATTCACCTGTTGCATTCAAGACAGAATCCCAGGATAAGAAAGACATGATGATAACAGCTAAAATGAAGTCCACACACACAAAGTTTAATTGACTGTTTTCTGGGAGTCGCTGGGTCGCTGATTCATAAAAGGGACTCATACGCGACCTCGCGACCTTGCGACTAGGTCGCAGGGTCGCAGAGTCGCTGAGAGGGAGTTTTGCGATTTTGCGACCTTGCGACCTGGTCGCTAGGTCGCAGGTCGCACTTGCGCCTGCCGGGGGGTTTCGCGCGCGCGCGACTTTGCGGCTAATCTTTCCCTAACGGGAAAAGTATGCGGCTTGAAAGGGCCTAAACTGACAATAAGGCATAGCCATGAGGAATTAGGCAAGAGACGGGTGACCTTGGGGTTTGTGGGAAACAAAACAACGGTGAAACTCAAAAGAAAACCCTACATCCTTTCCAGCAAATAAATAAGACCATGGGGAGGCTTAATAATGGCAAGAAATGCTTAAGAGCGAAACATAGGGAGGAAAAGGCAACTTACCCGGAAGAAAACGCGCCAGTCGACCTGTCAGAGCAATTCCACGATTTTCGCTGAAAGCTACAAATGCGACCTAGCGACCCGACCTTATATAAAAAGGTCGCACGTGCGAATACTTAATGAGGTCGCAAGTTGCAAGTTTGCGACCTTGCGACCTCGCGACCTTAAGGTCGCTGGGTCGCAAAGGTCGCTGAGTCGCTAATTTCTTTAAAACTTCACTTTGCGACTTTGCGACCTTGCGACTTTAAGGTCGCTAGGTCGCAAGGTCGCAAATTGATTGACTTCCGACTCTTGCGACCTGGCGACCTATGCGACCTTAGGGTCGCAGAGTCGCATAGGTCGCATGGGTCGCAAATAATGGATCCGCGACTTAGCGACTTGCTCTTAAAACTTTACTTGGCTTTTTTCCTTCTTTAGTTTCAAAGGGGGCTCCAAAAATTTTGAAGTGTGTGTTATGATTTTATGTATTTTTGGAGGGTGTTGTAGGAGCTACAACAAATGGCGATTCACTGGATGAATTCAGAGTCTCTGTTGATGAAGGGTCGATGAGGGAGGAGGGAGGGATCTAATACCAGCTTGTTCTTTTACCTCAGAGTTTACACCTTCCTTCCTTTGCCACCCCGCATAGTCGCCTGCCCTTTTGGCTTGTTGGGTGCAGATCAACCGAATTTTAATTCTTCACGCTCCAGGATCGAGAGGGTCGGGGAAACCTTGGGCCACTGCAGGGTCCGGTACAATTATTTCGTCCTCATGGTGTTGCTCCGCTGCCAGCGAACCTCTCGGCTCCGACGGAGTCACTGCCTAAGGAGTCGTGAACGTTGCTCCGCTGCCGGCGAGCCTGGTCAGTACCCTGGCGGAGTCATTACATCACCTCTCTGCGCAGGAAGCCTTTCTCAATCCTTTACCCTTTATTTGTGTGCGATTGCACTTATTTGAGAATGTGCCTATAGCACTTATTTAGATGGGCATATTTTGCCTGGGCGGATGAGGGATCCCGACTTATTTTGCTTGCAAAGAGGTTGCTCCTGGTCTCATATGAGGACTCGGGTTTTTCCCGGATGACCTGCAAATCTCTTGAGTTAGCCTTGTTCCCTCACGATCTGGTTGCTGCTATGCAAGACCTTTTCTGCCTGCACCCTTTTAAACCGCTAGGTGGTTCCTAATGCTTGAAGACTCTAGTAAGACCGTGTATTATCCTTAGGTGCCCATCACAAGCGAGTTTCGACTGCCCCATGTTTTGGCGGGAAGGGCCTTTCATCAGCATAGAATCTCTTCAAGGAGTGAGCCGGTTGCGGGTAGCTTAGACAAGGTTTTCTTTGAAGAGTTAGAGAAAGAGTTTTTTTTTTTTTTTTTTTTTTTTTTTTAAGGGGGTTTAAGTAAAGTAGTGTTTGAGGTCATGCCCGTTTACCGGGAGGACCTCGACTTTTCCTTCCAGAGTCTGCAATCGGAAAGTATGGGAACCTATCTTTTCTTTAACCTGAAAGGGACCTATCCATAGTGCTTGAAATTTGGCATGTTTTCCTTTCTCTTCGTGTGCCTTATCCCACTTTAGGACAAGATCTCCTACTTCAAATTTTTTATCTCCTGCAGAATTTTTATCGAACCATTTCTTGATCCGACTCTGGTGGATGGCGAATTTCTCCCGGGTTTTCTGCCTTTCCTCTTCTAGTTTCAGCAGGGTGTCAATGCGGGTTTGCAAGGCGGGGCAAGGGGTACCGTGGCACTCTTGAGACAACTGTAGAGTGGGAAGAGACAAATTGGGTGGGAGGACGGCTTCTTTCCCATACACGAGAAAATATGGTGAGGTGCCTATTGATGACTTAGGGGTGACGCGATCAGCCCAAAGTGCGTTTTGGAGAGCATTATGCCAGTTTCGTTGGTGAGACAGAAGGGTCTTTTTGATGATGCGGATCAGGTTTTTATTTGTTGATTCTGCTAGACCATTTCCTTGGGGATAGTACTTTGCAGAGTGTTTAAGAACAATGCCATTTTCTAATGCAAAATCATATAATTTAAAAGATGAAAAATACGTTGCATTATCAAACACCAAGGAAGTTGGAACGCCAAAACTGGTAATGATGGAGTGAGTTGACAAATTGCATTACCTCCCGATCGTTGACTTGGCGTAATGGTACCCAGCTTCAACCCACCCGGTGAAATAATCAAGTGGGCCGTCGAATGTACCCGTGTTGCTTAGAAGAGTGGGGTAAAATCTCACTAATGATGTCCAAACCCCATTGTTGAAAAAGGTTCTTCTACTGCTACATCGACAACAAAGGGAGCAGCCGACGCGCTTTCGGCTTGCAAATTTCTACAGCATTGAATGCATTTCCGAACATATGCGTGGGCATCTCCTCGAAAAGGGTTGGCCAATCAATAACCTCGCACGCATAATTTTATGGGCAGCGTAGTATCCCGGCGAAATGACCTCCGTCGGTCCATCGTGCAAACGCGGTTAAGACTTTCTCGAGCTTCATCATGTTCTAGGCAAGCCGTGAACATTACTCCATTGGAATGTTTCTTGAAAAGCTTCCTTGGATTAACCAAGTAGGGACGCGGCTTTGAGTCCGATTGCACGTCACGGCATCTAGATTTGAGTCCAATACACCGTGTGCCAAATATCCTCGAGATATCCGAAAGTACCAAGACTGGGTTCCTTTCCTGAGGCATGACGTCGCTTGGTACATAGTACAATCTCTTTGCTCCCAATTATCTCTCTTCTACTCTTTTGGGAACCCCGTGCCTCTCGCAGCCATTTGGCATAAACCCCTGTCCTTTAACCGTACGTTTGCTTAAAACTCTAAGTCGTACTCTTTGCATACACGCAACCCGCCTTTCCCTTTCTCTCGCCCCAACTCTTGTGTGCATGAATCAACGTAAGCTTAACAATGGATGGGGAAACGTATCGTGACATGGTTTTTCAAGATGTACGGTCTCGAAATGTTTGACCGGCTTTAAGTATCATGTATAAGCTCCGTGTTTCTCGATTTCGTCAGATAATTTAATTCAGCTCCCCGCAGCACTGCTCTCATGAAAACGAAATGGGACGCTCGTCATTATTTCTATCCTTTTGTGTGAGTACGTGGCTACCAGGGATGAGTCTCAGAAACAACGTGTACAGCTGAAATCTCGCACAAATCCGGGGCTTTCGGGAGGGAAGGCTTCAGCTATAGCTTTCTTGATCCTGGTCGAAAGCTTCCTTTTTCGGGTTGATTCCATTTCGAAGGTGGCATTTTTCTTTATCATTCCCTCGCAAAGGGTTTCACTATCTCGGGGAGAAATTCGATATGAACTTACGTACAAAATTTATCTTTTCCCAAAAAGGATCGGCATTAAGCTTTCTATCTAGCTGGGGAGAAATCTGAGCAATGGCTTTCAGACAGTTCTGGATCAACGACAATGCCCTCGTTTAGTGAGTGAGTGTGACCTAGTAGATTTCCTCCTACTACGCAAACGCTTTTCTTTGGTGGGGTTGAGCGCAGATACCGTGATTTCTCCGCATCTTTCGAGATCCTGTCTCGAGGTGACGCAAATGATCCCCTCAAGCGTTTAGAGAATACTCGTAACATCATCCAAGTAGACTACCACATTTCTGCCTATCGTGCCCCCGAATGCTATATCCATAGCCTTTTGGAATGTTGCTCCCGCGTTGATTAATCCAAAAGGCATGCTGCATCAGAAGCGAAAGTTCCCCACTTAGTCCGAAAGGTAGTCTTTAACCTAGTCCGGTTCGGCCACTCGCACTCGATTGCAGACCTCGTAGAATCCATCCAACAGAGAGAACATCTCCTCGACCCGGCACATCGCCTCGTAATATTTGCTCCATAGGGGAACTCGGGTAATTGTCTTTACTCGAGGCCCCGCTTTAGGGCTTTCTGGAAATCTACACATAGTTTAATTTCACCTGACTTCTTCCGTACCGGAACCAAATTGGACACCCATGTGAGTGGCGAACTTTGGAAGATAATGTGCGGCATCCAAAAGTTTTCTGAGTTCTTTTAGAATCAAGTGGTTCCATCAGAGGGTGTACTTTCCTAAGCTTTTTGTTGAAATGGTTTGACATTTTTCTTTGATCGGTATCACGTGTTGTATGATTCGAGTATCGTATGTGCGTAATTCCTCATATGTCCAAGCGAACACGTCTGCGATACTCGCGACAGCCGAGTGAAACTCGGGCCTCTTGGGTGGGGTGCGCCTCTTCCCGCAGGCTCGGGACGACTTTAGGATTATCCTCTCGATCCCAAATTCACTTGTCGATGAGCTAAAATAGAGCTCGTACTTTTTGCATTTGGGGGCCCACGGGAATGGGGTTTTGCAGATCGAAAAGCTTTTTCAAGTGATACCACCCCTTTAGGCATGTGGGTTCCCTTTGACTTGCTCTGTACTCTTATACTATGGTCGTGCTCATCTTCATCTATAACGCAAATTGCCTTTGAATATCTCTCGAGTTGCACATAAATTCCAGCACCCGTTGATCATCATCAAAAAACACGCAAATTAGTGATATTGTCCGTCACGACGATGGTTATGAGCATAACTTCAATAGAAAACTCGCCGTCCCCTCAAGGGGGTAAAACTGCGCAGCAAAGATTAGCTAGAATATCTCACGTCAGCTATACATTCTGAAACCGTACTTAACTTTCAAAAGTTGCTCAAAAGCAGAAATTAATCGCCATACCTCTTGCTGATTACGCCTTCAAAATGTGGAGACAAACAAATGAATAGTGTTGCGTACTCGCTGAGTGATAATCTCGGAGTCCTCAATGACCCGTAAGCATTTTACCTTCAAATCCAGCGCTCTTTTTAAGCCCAAGGATCAAAGTCGCACTCGGGGATGCTGTTGTTAGTGCATTGAAACTCGAGTCGACAAGCAGACATCGAAGAATTTTCTTATGCGGATCAAGAAAAACGCAGCCACAGCGCTGCGTAATCCATCGAGGTTCTTGGAACCGTCGTAATACAATGTCCATATATCATCTTCCAGGTCCCTTGGGGGTGGTGGTCATGCGAGGAATTTCGCGGTTTGGTGTAGACAGCTTTGGGCTTGTTCCTCTCGCGCACGACGAGTCATTTTAGAAGGACCTCTGGGACTACCGCAGACCGGGAGGTCGGTAACATCCAAAAATGGAATCTAGAAAACACATACCAAGTTCCTCCCGGGGCGAAGTCGATGGGTTCTATTTGTGTGCGTCCCAAATCAGTTTATAGGTGGTAGTTTCAGTGTATGGTTCACTTCTCGACTCGATTTGGTTGTTTCTCCCTTTGTAGGTAGCCATAAGTGAGACCAATCATGCGCGAAGTATCCTTGCAATTTGCTAGACCGCTTCTCTACTAAACAAGACATCCATAGGCTTCGGGATGTCAACAACCACAATATCAATACATTGATGAACCCTAGAGTCTGATGGAGAGGCTGGATGATGACATTGCTTTAATTCTCCAACCGCTCGGTACTCTGTGATCCCTGGTCCCGATGAATGATTTTATGTCGCGGCTTTTCTCCGGGAGGATGTTGAGTTTCTTGCACACAGATAGAGCATGACATTCGTGGATGCACCCGTGAGTCAACGAGGCATATTGTGGACGTTGGAAATAAACATCTCAAAAGATAAGAGAAATGTGGAGGGGTGGATCCTCTCGAACTTGTAGTCGGCAGCGTTCACTATAGATTGATGATCTCGACTGGTTTGTGCAGGCGACAGGTATATCGACGTTCAGCCGTATTTTGGTTGTTGGCGAAAGCTTTTAGATGGGTGTCTCCTTTTGGTTCATGGATGCGGCCAACTCGTAGAGCGAGATATTAGCCCTGGTCTTTTTCATGTCCTCCACTATGTTGTAGCTAGTATCGGTTTGGGGACCGGGGTTCATGGTAGGTTTTCTGTAGGGTTCCACCTGGGAGCTTGGTCTTTGACTTGCTTTGCTATTACATATTCATGGGCTTTTCCGGTGTAGCTTGCTCCCTTCATTTCCGAGAGGAAGAATTTTCCCTCAGAAAGCCCTCTTTTTCTTATCCTCATATGATTGTTCCGTGAACAGAGCCTTTCGCTGTCTAAGAGTGTAGTTTCGAGTGACTGAGCCTTGGGACCGCTTCGCCATGTTGATATCAATGGGGAGCAAGACTCTCTCCCCCGCATGGATTACATCGAAAGTTAAGACACGCAGGCTCTCGATTCCCCCATCTAGGAGTGAAACCTCATCTCGATCGTAAACTTCATCCTCTCGTCAAGCTTCCCTGAGTTTGATCATCCAAAAGTTGGTTAACCATCGTGGTCATGCCGCCAAATCATCAGTGCATCGTTTTTTCTTGTAATGGGCAAAGTCTTGGTGAAAAGAGAAAAAAATTGTCTTTCCCTATCTCCTCCACGTTGAGAGCGGCACCTGTGTTTGACTTCGAGGCCTCGCTGGTGTTGGGATTGCTTTTCTTGAAAAAGGGTTTCGGAGGTTTATTTGTAGTTGAGGTTGAGCTTGCAACGCCTTTTCTCTTTAAGTCGAGACCTCATTCGTTAATAGTTTAGAGGGTCTTCACATACTTCTAAAATCGAAAGTTTTCTCTCTCTCGATTTGGGGGTGGAAGATCGACCTCTTTTGTAGTGGTTGATTTGTGATCATCCTTTCCGTCATGGTCCATGACTCCTATCGACAACATGTCTTTTCTTACTGCTAGAGCAAGAAATAAGAATTTGTCGGGTGTAAGAGTAGCGCTGGCCTCACGTTTGACTGAAACGGCAATATCCCTAGGGAGGGCTTTAGTAGATAGTAGTCGATGGTGATAGAATCGTCCCAATGCTAGTGTTTTGGAGGAATTTTTTGCAATATGGTGGCAGGAAGCATTGGTTAAAGTCTTTAACTTTCTCTCTTTCTCTATGACACTTGATGGTGCTTTCAGTTCTCCGTGAGGAGCATAGAGTGGGTGTTTTATCTTCCTCGCAAACTTTGTAAAGCACACACGACTGTAACTGGGTCCCGCTGAAGTAATAGACGTGACTGGGTAGGGAGCGGTACCAGTGGTCACCGTTTCACAGCAGTGTGTGGGAAAAGCCGACATGCAACATCATCGACTCGAAATCCTCATGATCTGTAGAGACAGATAAAAATCTACTAATATGGTCTTCTCGTCGATGTGCCTTCTCTCTCGGATCGAACTTAGGAAGATGCTTCTCTTCCGGGTGTCCTGGGCATATCATGGAGAGGACCCTAAGAGGGCCAAAGGGGGATTGAGCCATGGTCCAAAGGCGTAGGCCGCACCCTCCCGGGCGCTGATGAAATGTCGCGCTGCTTTCTCGCACTCACTTCCGTCCCCGACACCGATGTTCCTTCATGAGTAATCGAGAGTGTTCATCTCGTGGCACTCTTTCACGGTTGTTCACGTTTCTAAGCGCCTCCCCGGGCTTGTAATGTCTATTTGTTTTGGGTGGTGATTATGGTTGGCGTGTGTCTCGTGTCGCGAATGATATTTCCTCTACCACCACGACCTCGACCCCTCGTTTACTCCACCTTCATTTCTTCGTGAGGCCTATTTCCTCTCCTCTCGCATTCCTTCGGCCGTGTTACCTTCTCTTTCGTTTTCTTCTTTCCCCTTCTCCTTCTCGCGTGGGGAATAATACACTTCGGTTGTTGGTCCAACGATGTAAGTCGTGCTGCGGTTCGCGAAAGTTGTTCCGCGTATCGAAAACCTTTCACTATCGTGGGTAACGGGGTCATTTTCCCCCGGACATGTGCACCTGGTGCAAGGTCCTCAATCATGGTATTCACAAGTTCGTGTGCATGGCGTGACTCACATCGACATTGAGTAGTGATGTTACTCGGCAGTGGGTCCCTAGTGGGCTAGGAATTCCATGATAGGGGCGACACCGTAAATCCCCTGATGAGATTACGGCAACCGGGCGTAAGGCTCTCACTGTTCGTTGCTAGTGCATTTCAAAGTATCTAAGCCTCCACTCGTTGGAATATCCTTCTATAGGGGGGAAGGGTAACTTCGGTTATTTATGATTCCTCCGTGGGGTAGAGTTTGTGATGGAAACATGCATGGTATGTCGGGAGGATGCCATGCCCTCCTTCTAGCGCCCAAATCTATGAAGGGAAAATATGTCCCGCCAACAAAGTAGGGGATCTACTCCTAGAGAAAGTCCCAATTAGACTTTGAACCGCTTGGAACAGGGATCCTGTCCGTGGTGTGGGTCCCGCTACCACTTAAATGACTATCTCTTCGGTTTTCGTAGCAACCTGATTGAAAACTCGCAAAACATACACTCATTCACACGTATACGTACATACATGACTCGATGTATAAAACCAATATATGACACTCGTGCATAGCAAGGTGATGTAGACGTACATGCATACACTGCGGAAGTGTCGTATGAGCAACACATCTATGAGGTATGCATGCAGGATAATCCACCGCTCAAAGAAATAGTTCTTGTGGCAAGAATATCTCCTCAACTCTCCGAAGGATATAACGAACATGCTAATAAAACAATTCATTAACATTCATCATGAAGAAAATAATAAACTTGAGCATCATCAACACAATCACGTATAGCTAGTGGTGCATGAATGATACTATTAATAAATACAGATATCATTAATCGAAGATATTCCGAAACCTGTGGCTTGAATACACACAATGTTGTCACACCAAACACATCATCCAATCAAAGGGGTTTTAACATGTATTGTATTTGCATATATCAAGAGTATGCTTCTTCATGATTTATAATGCAATAATGCCTTTCACCCAAAAAGATAAAATTTTTACAAATGTTCCCGCAAGGGGTATTTATAGATTCAACGTGACGCACTTAGTGGCCTTCCGACGGTTCACAGCTTCCCGAATGGTTCAGCCTTCCCGTTTGCCAAAATTAGCGACTCAGCGACTCGGGTCAGCAAGTGCGACTGCAGACCAGTCGCGGAGTGCGACTGCGACCGGCTGCGAGTGCGCCCGCAACCCAGCCGGTTGAAATATGGAGGTGGTCGCGCGATTGAGGTTTTCGGAACGTCGACTTTCTTGCCCTTTGAGGGAAATCTCATGAGACTGCGTAACTCGTTTGTTATAGGCGCGACAAGAGGGCTTTCCTCTTTATTCGATGCATACATTCTAGGCCATTCGGCACTAGAGCTCCTTCCTCCGAGAGATTAGCATTGAGAGGGAAGCAAGTTTGGTATATATTTGCAGATCGGGATGACAAGCAACCGATCTGTGTTCTCTCTGTGATGCCTCGAATTCCGGTGCGGCAGCAGACTTTGTCTTACGGGCCGCGAAAGATCAATTTCGCTGCTCATCCAGCTCTCCAAATCTTTTAGTTTCATTTAGTGTTTCCTTAATGACTCGAATGTGATGAAGGGCGTTCATGGAGTCAATACCAATCGATTAGGTGGTTATATGCAGACATCACTTTGTCCCGCGATCTTTGACAGCCTTGTCTTTGGATTGCATACTCATCCGAATTTGTACTTTGGCCTCTGCGTATGGACTCCAATCCCTTCCGAGGCACATGCTCCTGGAGCTTGCTGATATCATAGCTGTTAGTTGTCCCGGGGCCTCATCATTTTGTCCAAGGGCCGTCGATGCTTCCCTTAGTCATGTCGTGAGCTTTCTACTTCGGGTTTCCTCTCGTGCTTCGCTAACTGTCATGCATTTGTTTCAGGATGAGCATTTCCCGGTAGTACTTGCCTCATTGTCATCTCCAACATGTCACACTCTTCTCGATCGCCACAGGGGATCCTCGATTCACTTAGCGGGCATCTACCTTGAAGTCTGGCAAGTATCTCTATTTTGCTAGCCTTGATTTTTCCCCGCTTCTGCTCGCGTTTTAGCCCTGTTTCCGTAAAGAAATAATTTCTCTCGTCTCATCCTAGTGACATTTTCCTCTGGCTTTGGCCGCGGCAGAAAGCGGTGCTCTCACGACGCTATCATGCAATGTGATTAGTCCTTGTGTAGTCCGGGACTAGTGTCCTTTCCTGTGGCGACCGTAGAGATGGCGGGATGGCCTTGCGCTTAAGCGATTTCTCCTTTTCTCATGTGAGTATCTTGAAAGAGAATTGGTCAAATGTCAACTCGTCAAGTCGAAGACTTTTTCCTTATTGCTCTGAAAAGTCATCAACATTGAGGGTACTTTTCTGCGCCATTCACGTGCAGGATATCCAGTGGGAGATAGATCAATGTCATCTATTAGCTCGTCCTCCTCTTCATCCCGCTAGCTTCTGACCTTCTTTCTTTTCTCCTTTTGTCTATGGTCATCTTCGCTTCCACCTTGTCGTGTTCTTCTTTTCTTAATGTTTCATCTGCTTCTGTCCGCTTTCCTTTCCTCTTTTCTCTTTCTCTCGACTATGTGCTATTGTTCGCTTTTTCTCGATGCATCGACTTTGTCGAAGTTCTTTCTCTTCATGCCTTTTCTCACCGCCGCTGTTGTGCTCTCTCTTCTCCCAGTCTTTTCCTTTTCTTCTCTTCCTTTTTTCTTTTTTTCGCTTCTCGTCTCCAGTATGCATCTTTCTTACGTACGCTCTTCATCTTCTTTCATCTTTCTCCTCCTTTCCTTCTTGGCTTGGGCTTCGTCCCTTTTCATGATCTCATGTGTCGTGTCCCCGTGATCGGTCTCCGTGTTTTCTATCTGGATGAAGAAGAGCTTCCTGAAATTTCGTGATCCTCTCCTTCTCGGTCGCAGTCGATCCTCGGAGCTAGATGCCTTTTGCAGTTGTACCGCTTTGCTCGCTTTTTTCGTCCCTTCACGCAAGGCACTCGACGTGTTGATAATCCTCCTCCATCCATTTGCCTCTTTACAATGCGCTCGCAGAACTATCCTGACCAGGCTGCATAAATCCCAAGTAATCCAGCATTTCGAAGTGATAACTTTTTCACCTCATTACCCTTCACGCCGCTACTTCCCTGGAGTTCTTGATCGTATAAGCACCAATGGTGAGAGTGTAGAGGGCCATGTCTTTTCTTCCTTTGGGAAAGGGACGTTAGAGGAAGTCTCGAGGTCATCTCGGAAACATACCTCCGCATGAGCACCTTATCGGTAATAAACTTAGGCAAGAGCATGTGAGTGCTTTAAACGAGCCAAACACTGGATGATTGTGGAATTCAGCTGAATGGGAACCAAGGTAGCCACGACCTGAGTGTCTCCATTGCTCGCCAAGACATGCGTGGGTGTCTTGACCGAATAGGTTTCCCCGTAGAGGGCGGTAATGAATATATGATGAGATTTCGCTTGATGTCTCGACTCTCAGTACGTGGATTCCCGTAATGCCTGGTCTCAGCAGAAATGTATACCCAGGTCTCTGCCTGAGTCCCGATTGCGGCCATCTCTTCAACATGCAGCTAGGGCACGGCGCAACGCATAGCGTCTATGAAGCTCACATAGAATTTTCTCGATGGCGTTCCCCTCATCCGGGGGCTAAAGCTGAAGCCAAATTTGTGTGCATGGAGCCCATTAATATACCGTTCCAATTGAACCGAGTGCCATATACTCGTCAATGTTCCATGATGTATGCCCATGTTCCAGTTTGAAAGTGGTGGGCGTCCCGAACGCTCACGTATATTCTGCACGCCATGGCGGCCACTAACTTATACACCTTTCCTCGTATCGCCACCTGAGTACTCCTCCCGGTCTTTTTTGATTTTTGAATTTATCTCGTTCTGTCGCACCATTTTTTCCGATTGTATCAACCATTGGCACTTCATTTGGCAGAAACTCATCTTGGGGTGAATGTTCACCGGTTTGGGAGCGAGCCAGTAGACCTCATGCTATTTGAACTCTCCAATGTTGCGAAGGCTTTTGTATCTGCATTATCTGCAGATTGTGTAAGTTCTTCGGATCCGTTTCCTCTCGTATGATCCAAACCCAACATCTCTCGGGGCACGGAAAGATGGCGGGATGTGACCCTGCCAGGTGCAATTTGGGACTTCTTGACTTTCTGTGCATACTTTCTCGGTCCGGGGAGGATCTCTCCCTGAAACTCATCCCTCTCGGCATGGCGAACTCATGCGTATACTTCATACCACCCTATGGCTGTCCCTCCTTTGACGAAGGTGCAAAGTAGTGTCTCAGTAGTATTAGGTGAGGCGATGTTTGTGATGATCGCTGTCTCGACTCTTCTCTCCACTACCACATTTCCTCCTTCGACTACCGGGGTGCCATGTTGCTAGAGTTTGAGAGACTCGGTACAAGAATACTGCTCTAAATTCACCCGTTGCATTCAAGACAAATCACCCTCAGTGATAAGAGATACATGATGATAACAAATACTAAATGAAGTTCACACACACGAAAGTTTAATTGAACGTTTTGCTCAGAGTGCCATTGGTCAGCCGATTCATAAGGGACTCTCATACGACTCCGCGACCCTGCTGACTAGGTCGCAGGGTCAGCGGTCGTCGAGAGGAGTTTATGCAGATTTTGCGACCTTGCGACCGTCGCTAGAGTCGCAGAGTCGTCTTGCGCCGCTCCTGGGGTTTCACGCTTTGCGCGTACAATCTCTGAGTGGGCTAATCTTTCCTTAACTAGAGAGTATGACGGCTTTGAAAGGGTCTAAATCGACTAATAAGGCATAGCCATGAGGAGATTGGGCAAGAGACTGGTGACCTTGGGGTTTGTGGGAAACAAAACAACGGTGACACTCAAAAAGAAAATCCACATCCTTTTCCAAAGAAATAAATAAGGACCGAGGGGAGGCTTAATAATGGCAGCAAATGGCTTAAGAGTGGAAACATAGGGAGGAAAAGGCAACTTACTGAAGAAAACGCGCCTGGGCCGACTACTGAGTCAATTCCCACGATTGCCACAAAGCTACAAATGTGACCTAGCTGCACTCCACCTTATATAAAAAGGTCGCACGGCGAATACTTAATGATATCGTAGTGCAAGTTTGAGTGACCCTACGACCTCGCGACCTAAGGTCATTTGGTCAGTAAAGGTCGATGAGTCGCTAATTTTCCTTTTACAACACTTCATACTTTGCGATCTTTGCGACTCAGGCGACCTTTTAAGGTCGCTAGGTCGCAAGGTCGCAAATTGATTGACTTTCGACTCTTGCGACCCTCGAGCGACCCTATGCGACCTTAGGGTCGCTGAGCAGCCGCATGGGTCGCAAATTAATGGATCCGCGACTTAGCGACTTGCTCTTAAAACTTTACTTGGCTTTTTTCCTTCTTTAGTTTCAAAGGGGGCTCCAAAAATTTTGAAGTGTGTGTTATGATTTTATGTATTTTTGGAGGGTGTTGTAGGAGCTACAACAGTATCAAAGTAGGTCCTTCTGAAAAAGCTTAGCCGCTAGAAGGAAGATCAAGCAAGATGAGCAATCAAGATGGAATAGCATCTACCAAGCCTCCGCTCTTTAATGGAAGTAATTTAATCTTCTAGAAAACAAGGATGAGATCCTATCTTCAGTCTATGGGAACAAATGTATGGGCCATTGTTCAACAAGGATATCAATATCCAGCTACAATACCAACAAATCCGACTGAAAAGAAGAATTATGAATCAAATGCAAAGCCGGTCAATGCTATAATGGGAAGTCTGACTGAATTTGAATTTGTCAAAGTTATGCAGCTAAATATAGCAAAGGAAATGTGGGACAAAATCATTCTAAGTTATGAGGGTGATGCAAAGGTAAAAAGTGCAAAACTCCAAACTCTCTGAATTGAATATGAAAATTTAAAGATGCATAGTGATGAGAGTATTGCCAGTTTCTTTTTACGTGTTGATGATGTTGTAAATCGTATGCGAAATCTGGGAGAAACAATAACCGAATCTACTTTGGTTGAGAAAATTTTAAGATCGCTAACAGCAAAATTTGAGTCAAAAGTTTCTGCTCTTGAAGAAAAACAGGTTCTTCAAAATCTTACTGTGGTACAACTTCATGGCATACTAACCGCATATGAAATGAGAAGAGGAGGACCATCTGAAGTCAAAGAGGCTGTCTTCAGAGCTTCTACTAAAGGGAAATAAGTACAAGAAGCAGAAGGATTAGGATATATCTTAGAAGAAGATGAGGCAAATTTTGTAAAGAAACTTCAACTTGGCACAGGACGGTTCAGAGGTAAGCTTCCTTTCAAATGTTTTGAGTGTGGAAGAATTGGTCATTATGCTGTTAATTTTCCTCATAAAGAAACACCTGCAAAAGGGAAGGAAGTATCAAGAAGGAATAAGAATCGGTTTAACACTAGAAAAAGTTACTATACTCATGAAGACAGTGATGGTAGTGAGGAAGAATGTGAACAAGATCTTAGACTTCTCATGGAATTTGAATATAGAGAAGAAAATGATACTTTTGTGGATGCTCTAGAGGAAAATGACTTTCTTGAAGAAAAAAATCAACTCAAAATACGCTTAGAAGAAAGTAAAATACTCTTAGAAGAAAGGAAAATAACCATAGAGACTCTGAAAAAGTAGGTTGAAGGATCAAAGAAACACATTGAGAAATTAGAATGTGAAGTGGTAAGTCTAAGAAAATATTTTGAGAAAGTAAAGACTCTGAATCTTAGATTTGCTAAAGGATCTGAAACCTTAGATGAGATTATCAAGGTACAACGTTCTCCTCTTATAAAGATAGGTCTTGGATATACCGGAGTGTCTTCTCAGGCTTCAGCACCAAATTATCTAAAAGCAGCTACAGTTGGTTTACAAAATTCTGCCACTCAGCAAGGGAATAAAGAATCATTACAGGTAAAGCATGATCATCTCAATTCAAAGAACACTAACAGGAATATCTCTCAAAGAAACACCAATCAACAGGTAAATCCAAGTAGAATATTTCATGATCGCGGAAATTTCTTCTTCAATGGACAATGTTTCTCATGTCACAATTTTGGTCATAAAGTCGTTCAATGTGTTGCATATAAAACCATCATGACTAGAGAAGCAAGAAAGAAAAGGATTGAATTTGAGAAGAATACCTATAACAACTTTTCTCCTCTTCTAAATGAAGTTGAATGTGCTTATTGCAATAACTTTGGGCATGAAGAATCTGAATGCAGGAGAAAAGTTCAGCCAAAAGAGCATTTTCCTTCAAGTTCCAAAGTATGGAAAAAGAAAGAATTACAGGTTGAAAATTGTGGCATAGCGTTATTTGCAGAAGGTGAAGAAAATCAATGGTACATTGATAGTGGATGCTCAAGACACATGACAGGTGACAAAAACAAACTTCTTTCATATAGTGCTCTAGAAAAGGAAAAGAAAGTTACATTTGGAAATGATACTCCTGCTGTAATTAAAGGAAAAGGGTCTGTGTTTCTAAAAGAAAAGGTGAAGGCTAATGATGTCATGTATGTGGATGGTTTAAGGCATAACCTGTTAAGTGTAAGTCAAATGTGTGATCAAGGAACTGAAGTTGTCTTTAGTTCAAAATAATGTGTGGTTCGTGATCTTGATACAGGTAAAAAAATTATAAAAGGAAAAAAAACTCCAAGCAACCTGTATGTATTGAAGAACTGCAAAGAACAATGTTACTTGAGTAAATCTTCAGAAAACTAGCTATGGCATAGAAGGTTGGGGCATCTTAGCTTCTCTCAAATCAACAAATCAAGCAGACTTAATGCTGTTCGTGGTCTTCCCAATATTACTCTACCTGAAATTATCATATGCAAATCTTGCCAATTCGGCAAGCAGACCAGAGTGCAATTTAATGCCAAGGAAGGATCATCAAGTAGGCCTCTTGAACTCATTCATACTGACATATGTGGACCTATGAGGAAAAATTCACCTCGTGGTGAACAATACTATATCTTATTTATTGATGATTTCTCTAGAATGTGTTGGATTGGGTTGCTGAAGCACAAAGATGAAGCATTTGATAAATTTCAAATCTTTAAGGCGCTGGTTGAAAATGAAGTAGATCTAAAACTCAAATGTCTTAGATCTGATCGAGGAGGAGAATATACTTCAAATGAATTTCTTGAATTTTGTGAACAACATGGCATAAAAAGACAATTTTCTGTAGCTGGAACTCCACAACAAAATGGCGTAGTAGAAAGAATGAATAGAACATTTCAACAAATGGCTAGAGCTATGCTTGATGATTCTGGAACACCTGACACATTTTGGGGAGAAGCAGCACATATAGCGGTAAACATTCTCAACAAGGCACATGTTCGTGTAAATAGTGACAAAACTCCATATGAACTCTGGTATGGTAATTCTCCATCTGTGAAGCATTTTATAGTTTTTGGAAGTAAATGCTTTATCAAAAATAATGATGAAAAACTTGGCAAGTTTGAACCTAGAGCAGATGAAGGAATACTTCTTGGTTACTCCTCTACAAGTAGAGCTTATAAATGTTACAATAAAAGACTTAGGAAGATTTTTGAATGTATTGATGTTGTTATTGATGAGTCTCCTGTAGCCCAAAAAGAAGAAAAACAAACAACAAATGAAGACGATGGTGACTTATGTCCTTTTACATCAAATAGCAATGATATAGACAGTGAACCCAATGAAGAACCTGAAGATGATTTATCTGAAAAAGCTCCATCCAGATATGTTCAAAAGAATCATCCAGAATCTCAAATTTTGGGAGATAAGGGATCAAGTGTACAAACAAGAAGGACTCTTGTGGGATCTTCTAGCTATCTAGCATTTCTATCCACTATTGAACCACACAATGTCAATCAAGCTAGCAAAGATGAATGTTGGATTCAAGCCATGAATGAAGAGCTTGATCAAATTGACAAGAATCACACTTGGGAATTAGTACCAAGACCTCATGACAAAAATGTCATTGGAACTAAATGGATATTCAAAAACAAGTTAAATGAGAATGGGGATGTTATAAGAAATAAAACTAGACTTGTTTGCAAGGGGTATGCTCAACAAGAAGGTATAGACTTTGAAGAAACCTTTGCTCCTGTAGCCAGACTTGAAGCCATAAGAATGTTTCTTGCTTTTTCAAGCTTCCAACAAATCAAAGTTTATCAAATGGATGTTAAATCTGCTTTTCTCAATGGTGATCTACAAGAAGAAGTTTATATAGAACAACCGGAAGGATTCATTTTGGGAAATGATGAAAATCTTGTTTGTAGACTTAAAAAGGCTCTATATGGTCTCAAACAAGCTCCAAGGGCATGGTATTATCATCTTGACAAATATCTTCATCAACAAGGATTTTCAAAGGGATCTGCTGATAGCAACTTGTACACAAAAATTGAAAATGAAAAACTATTGATTGTGGTTGTATATGTTGATGATATCATTTTTGGAAGTAATGAAGAATCTATGAGTCAGAAATTTTCTTCTATTATGCAGCAAGAATTTGAAATGTCTTTACTTGGGGAACTAACATTCTTTCTTGGCTTGCAAGTGCATCAAACTATAGATGGCATATTCTTATCACAAGCAAAATATCTTAAGCAAATTCTGAAGAAGTATGGCATGGAAGAGTGCAAACCTATAAGTACACCAATGATAACCGGATGTAATCTCAGTTCTCATGATGATTCTCCCACGGTGAATCAACCGGAATACAGATCTATGATAGGAAGTCTACTTTATCTCACTGGGACTAGACCAGACATTATGCATGCAGTTGGGATTGTTGGACGATTCCAAGCTAATCCAAAAGAGTCTCACCTTCAGGCTGTTAAAAGAATCTTCAAATATCTACAAGGAACTCAAGACTTTGGTCTATGGTATCCAAAAAATGCTGATCTTACTCTTCATGCTTACACTGATGCAGATTGGGCTGGAAGTGTTGATGATCGGAAAAGCACTAGTGGTGGTGCATTCTATATGGGACCCCGGTTAGTATCTTGGTTAAGCAAGAAGCAAAATTCTATTGCCTTATCTACAGCAGAAGCAGAATATGTGGCTACCGCATCTTGTTGCACTCAACTCCTTTGGATGATGCAAACCTTACAAGATTTTCACTCAAAATTTTTTTCTCTCTCCCGTATATACATGATAATACAAGTTATATCAGAGTATCTCTAGTGTGTTATGCTCAGACCAAGCACATTCCCATCAAGTATCACTTCTTACGTGAACAAGTGCTTGAACAAAAGGTGAAGTTGGAGTATGTTCCCTCCAAAGAACAAGTTGTTGATATACTGACCAAACCTCTGCCCAGGGAAGCGTTCGAATATCTTAGACAGAAGCTGGGAGTAGTCTCTGCCATGCAGAAAATTAGAACTGCTTAAATTTAGAAGATTAAATTGGATACGCAGGTTTCCTGAAAGACAGTTGCGTATATACGCGAGTTTATACAAAGAAAACCGCGTATGGTTAGTTGTTGACAAATTTTACTTGGGGTCAGCATTCTTCAGCACAGCTGCAGTGCTGTTTGGTATCTCTTATGCTGTTTGGTATCTCTGATGATGTTTCAGCTCTCATATTTTTGTTTCATTCTCTGTTTTTGGGTAAAGATGCCTTGATTATTGGCTGTTATAAGTGTTCAGGTTGCACAAGCTAAGGAGGAGTTTTGGTCATATGGAAAGGATGCATTGGATGCACAGTTTCAGAGGGAGAATTAGCCTTGCTGAATGTAATGCATTGTTGGCATTATGATGATTCTAAATTTTGATCTCTCTTGAGGTCTTTTTGATATTGGTTATAAAAATTCATATGTGTAATTTGATGAAAAGGCTGTGACCTATGATGTAAATTGTAATATTCAGTCATGTAAAGGACTTGTTCAAATTTGTAAACCCACTTGGTTGGGTAGTTGAGTCAAAATGTGTGAATCCACTTGGTTGGATCTTTGCTGTAAGTATGATTCCTTGGTGATAGGAAAGTTCATAGAGTCATGTACTTCATTGAATAATATGTAACTTTGTGGGCGCAAGGTAACTTCATTGCACATCAGATCTACAGAGCTCTCCTTCTATATGAGGAGAAAAACATTGTTTTGGTTTTCATCTGCCCTTTTCCCTTGATGTCAAAGGGGGAGAGCGTCATGGTGTTTTCATAATGGTTATATTCAATGTATCTATCTGTTGAGATGATCAAACACCCTCATGGTTGCCATCAAGTCCAAAGGGGGAGATTGTTGGCATATGTTGTCCTTGATGGCAACCTACTTGATAAAGTTGATGGTAACCTACTTGATGGAATAAGATTGCTGGCAATATGATGTAGAGTGTTTTCCTTGATGGCAACCTACTTGATAAAGTTTATGACATCCTACTTGATAAGTTAAAGGGGAGATTGTTGGCAATGTGATACAATGTGTTGACTTTGATGGAACTTGCTTAATGAAGCTGTTCTTGATGGAAACTGACTTGTTGAGTTATTAATAATGTAAATATGATGTATCTACAGATCAGTTTAGAAGTAGCAGAAGAAAGGAATTCAGAAAGTACTAGAATAATGATAAATAAGTTATGCTACAAAGCATATGCGGGTTTGTTAAAATGAAGTAGCGTATGCACACGGAAAAGTACGTGCCAAGTCGCGTATGCCCATTTTCGCTCTAAATTTAGAATACCAAGGGGTGTTACCATGGTATTGACCCATTGTATTGAGCGCTGGAATATATATTTGATCCCGTCCAGGAATACCATTAGTAGTTGAGTGGTTTTGGCTCATGGTATTGAAAAAGGCTAAATCTATAAAAGGAGAAGAAGATCATGGTGCAAGGGTGAGCAAGTGTCTGGGCTTTAATGAATACTTCACTCTGAAGTATATCTGCATGGTTGAACTCTGTTCTTAATTGATCTGAATCTATGATGCACCTATGAATATGATGAAGGTTCAAGATCTCTAGATCTAGAAATGATGAATCTCTAGGATGATCTAAAAAGAAGTGATGAAGACCTAGCACAAATCTGATGAAGAAATTGAAAAATCTGGGTAAGTTCATAGATCCGATTTTTTCTGCAAAGTTTATCTTTTATAGATCTATACGCAGGTTCGTTTCATGAAAAGCGTGTGTATACGTGGATCTGATGAAATAAAAGCGCGTATGGGAATTTAGGGTTTTCTGAGAAATGTACAGATGTATATGCGGGTTCGTTTCATGAAAAGCACGTGTATACACGGGTCTGATTAAATAAAAGCGCGTATGGTATCTGAACTTATAATTGCTCAAGGTTGAATGTGTTTCTGCATATCTATTCTAAAGTCTGGGTTATCTCTGATATTCTGGTTACAGTGGTTTCACTATTCTGTTTGAAGCATTGGGTGAAGTACATTTGTTGATAAGTGAAGGGTTGTGTTGAAGCTGTTTGATCCAGTTTGAAAATTGATGAAACGTGGTCAGAAGTGGTGCTGAGGGTCGAAGCCTTCAGTGAGGGGGTAGTAGCTCCCTTCCAGTGGTACCTGGTAAACGAGAGCAGGGGGTAGTAGCTCCCTTCCAGGAGAGGCTGGTAAATAAGAGCAGAGGGTTGTAGCTCCCTTCCAGGAGAGGCTGGTAAACGAGAGAAGGTTGTAGCCTTTTGCAGGTGGGTGCCTGCGTGCTGGTATGAGTCTGCGCCAGTACATGATTGTAAGAAGTTTTCTTTATATAATAAATATTGAAGACTGAGACGACGGCAGCGGTGGTTTTCTCCCGAATTAGGTTTCCACTTTAAATCCTGGTGTTCATGTGTGTTGCTTATGTGTGGTGATTTATTCTATTCTTACTGCACCTGTTTACTAAACATCTGATGAATGAATGATGCAATGATCTAAGTTAAGAATTAAATGCATATTTAGATCTCTGAGCATACGCGAGTTTACTTAAGGATATCCGCGTGTATACACGAGTTGTGTTCATTAAAGTAGCGTATGGTTTTAAAATCTAGCAAAAGTTAAAAACTTTTTCAATCAACACTAAATATTGATTCACCCCCCCCCCCCTCTCAATATTTTTACCAACAAATTTATTTTCAAAGAAGATCCCTGACTCTTGTTCTGGTGAAGGACAACAAAATTGGTAAAAGGGTAGGTGTATAGGGCCTAAGGATGTGCAAACTTTGAAGGACTAAAGTAACAGTCAAGTGGGCCAACCAACTAGCCATAGTTCACTATATTGTAGAGGATTGATTCAGAGAGAAGAAGGGCAGCCTCCATAGCCCTTGACTTCTCATCTTGGAGCTGTAGTATGGCAAAAGTGGGCATACCAAAGAGTTGTTCACAAATGGAATTGTGAGCAACTTGTTACCACTCAAACTAGTAGTGGACCTAAAATGGGTTCCTAAGAGGGCAACTGCTAAGACAAGGGAAACGAGGGAGGCTTAGCCCATTGTCACCATAGCTAAGGCTCCTTGCTCTTCACGAAATTTCATCGATGGGTGAAGTCCCGGTAGTTTAGGAAGTCACTTGTAGAGTATAAGTCAATGAATAGGTGGGAAGTGACCCTCGAAACCATTTCCCTAAAATAAAATAAAGAGTGGGACTTGCTTTCCTTTTAAGCAAGGTAATTTATCTTCTAGGGAGAGAGGAGGGGGATTGAATGGTTGAGGAAGAAGAAAAAGACTTATGAAGGAAGTTCTCAATCCCTAAAATCCTTTGGGAACTTGGATTCGCAAATGGTCCTTGATGAAAGGCCTTTGACACCAAATGGGACCACACGGGGCCAGGTGGACCCAGCCCAGGTTCGGAGATGGAATTTAGCAACCAATGATGTTCCTATCCTGGAAAAGGTGAGGGAAAGGATCAGACAAGAGTTTTTACTTTGATAGGTCAAATTGACCCTACTAGGTTCCATCCTTGGGAACACCTAGGAAAAACTTGATCCTAGAGCTAGGGCTTGAGGTATCCAGAGATTCCACCGTCAGAATTGGCCCAAGTTCTGAGGAGAGTGAGGGCACCCAACAACGTAACTGCCTCTAGGATATAGAAGTTTTCCTCTAGCTAGATTCTTGGGAAATTGTTGCCAAGGTGACCTAATGGGGCTAGACCTAGGGAATGTGAAAATCTCTTAATCTAAGAAACCCTACTGCAATATCTTGATTTACTTCTCCTACTTGAATTAAGTTACAAGTTAATTTCTGAAATATTCAATAAATTAGCGAAGTAAATAGTAAATAAACATAGCAACCTACACATACAGATCAAATATTGAATAACATGCTCATAGAAAAAGTGACACGCGGATTTTCTGGACAAATGTCCCCAGAAAAAAGCCAATGCGGGAAAACCGGTTTAGCTATCTCTAGAGGGTTTTCATTATTATGCATAATCTAAGTACAACAATCTTGGGCACCAAAACTGGTTCACTCAACATAGAAATACAAATGGCAGTAATACGCTACTCTGAATCCCTCTATGTCATCATGACTGGCCTCTATTGGCCTCTGTGCTGCTCAGTAAGGGCCTACGTCACACCTGAAGGGCTTACACTGCCCCTGTGCTGCCTTGACTTGGCCTGCGTCAGCCCTGCGTGGCCCCTGCTGCCTCTGCGCTGCCCCTGGCGGGCTTTGGCTAGACTGAGTGGCTCCTACTACCCCTGCTGCTCTGGCTGGTTGGAATGCTTATGCAGAAAAATCATAGGTAAGAAATAAGGCACTAGCCAAAGGTAACGCATAACAGTCAGAAAAATTGAAGAAATAAAATGAAAATAGATCAATGTCCTCAAATAACTGAAATAGCTCAATGGGACTAGAGATTAAAATCTTTGACAACAACAATAAGTGCTTATAGCATTAGCTAAGAGAATAGAGGAGACTAGTCCATGAGGTTACAATGTTGTATAATTGTTGGCACAGGAAAACTATAGAATTGTTAGAGTAAATCTTTGCAGGTACCATTAGTTGGTGATCATCGATTATCATTTTATTTCATCAAATACCCCGATGAATGGGCCTTACAAGTTATTTATGTAGGCAAACGCCACGGAAGCTGTGTGATGGAAAAATATTCACACTATATTGAATAAAACACCTACCAAATAAGGATGACATTTCAAATGGGGCAAGAAACAATAGAGAGATAAACATCGAAAAAGTTAAAATGCTAGGGCAACAGGAAAGCAACTAGGTAGCATGGTAGAAAGCACAACAAAGAAAATTATAAAAATGGAAAACCTACAAATTAACACCCATCCAAACATCACCACAATTTTTTCTTTAACTCTAAATCTCCAAATTCATCAAATTATATCATGTATTCAAACCTGATCCTCTCTGTTAGCCATTCTAAAGATAAGGCTGAGAACTTATTACAGAATCATCACCTACATGTAGTGATCTTATTCTATGACCAGACAACCTAATTTCGTGAAGACACAGAAAGGTAAACACTCTCTGCCAAGATTTTCCATACAACCCAGGTTGAACAACCACATATATATCACTAGTTTTTCTCTTCATATTTGTAACTTAGAAGAGCTTTGTATGACCACCTTCGGGTTGCTCCCAGAGTCACCCAGGCAAGTCCTCTCAGCATCATCCTCTTTCTGTAGTACCTAATTAGTAATTTAATTAACCATAACAGTTTCTTGATCATGCGGGTATTTCAAATATATTGCCAATAAGCATAAAGATTTCATGTTAAACAATCAGGTCAAAAGACTTTAGACTATGATGTAAAAAATACAAAGAAACCTCACCAACACTCAAAGGACAAACAAATTCAAACCTCTACAAAGTATAAATAGATATTTGATAAACTTCATTCCACCACAAAAATGTTCTTAACTAAAGAAAATTCTAATTACTGTGCTTTCAAGACAAAGCTTTCAAGGGCAGTGATGTTATAAACATACCCATACACCTCGTGAACAATCAATGTTGATAATTAGACCATCATAAGGCTCATTTTAAACATCATTATTATCATTTTATAAATCATTTTCATCAAACCAACAAGAAGCAAGCAACAATTGCACTCAGTTCCACTGAAGCAAAGTATCTGGAAGTTTCATATACTTATTATGAAGCTATCTAGATTTGCAAGTTGATTGTAGAGTCAACCAATCAGTTGTTGAAGCCCAATATTGTCTCTTGTGAGAATCAAATTTACATCAAGCTCTATGAAAATCTAGTGTGTCATGACTATTTCAAACACATTGATATTCAATACAATTTCCTAAGATTCCAAGTTCATTAGGGATTTGGTAGGGTTGGACCACATTCTGACAAATTTGCATATGGTTAATAGTTTGACAAAGCTCCTAACAAAGGGGAAGTTTGACAATTTGGGGGATAATCTTGGGTTATTGGTCACTCCCTCCTTATCACATCCGAAACTCACTAACACTTCTTGTCACAAACTCTTATTCATTCATTTTTAAATATAGTTTTATCTGGTCTGTTATGATGAACTGTCTAGTGGAATATCCATGATAGTTTATGAATCACCCCAACATCTATCCTTTATGCAAGTCATATGATGATATTTATTCACACTTATTTATCTCTAGTTGTCCAAACACAGTGCAGGTCATCACCACCACCCTTGCAAAATTGAACATGATAGGCTCGTGGTCCTATCTAAGCTTGGAAGAGAATTTCAAAACTTAGTTACACAACATGATGGAATATTATTATAAAGGTTTCCCATGCATTCTAATCAACAATATCTAGTGGGATTGGAACAACAACACATTTTGTTCACGAGAAATATCCATGATATTTTATGAATCACCCCTTATTTATCTCTTGTCCCAACACGGTGCAGGTCATCACCACCACCCTTGAAAATTTGAACATGATAGGCTCGTGGTCCTATATAAGCTTGGAAGAAAATTTCAAAACTTAGTTACACAACATCATGGAAGATTTATTAAAAAAGTTTCCCATGCATTCTAATCAGTAATATCTGGTGGGATTGGAACAACACATTTTGTTCACGAAAAATATCCATGATAGTTTATGAATCACCCCAACATCTATCCTTTATTCAAGTCATATGATGATATTTCTTCACACTTATTTATCTCTTGTCCCAACACAGTGCGGGTCATCACCAGTACCACCCTTGCAAAATTTAACATGATAGGCTCATGGTCCTATCTAAGATTGGTTGAAAATTTCAAAACTTAGTTACATAACATCATGGAATATTTATTAAAAAGGTTTCCCATGCATTCTAATCGACAATATCTGGTGGGATTGGAACAACAACACATTTTGTTCACGAGAAATATCCATGATATTTTAAGAATCACCCCAACATCTATCCTTTATGCAAGTCATATGATGACATTTCTTCACACTTATTTATCTCTTGTCCCAACATAGTGTAGGTCATCACCACCACCCTTGAAAAATTGAACATGATAGGCTCATTGCCCTATCTAAGCTTGGAAGAAAATTTCAAAACTTAGCTGCTCAACATCATGGAAGATTATTATAAAGGTGTCCCATGCATTCTAATCAGAAATATTTTGTGGGATTGGAACAAAAACACATTTTTTTCACAAGAAATTATAACAAAGATCACAATTATATTGATAAAAAATAGTGTTTGGAACACAAGATTCATCCTAAACCACAAAATAATGGATTTTGGTAATTCCTCCACTCCCTCTTGGATGCCCTTGTGACTTATTTGATGGTGTTGCACAACTTATCCCACCTAGCTGCAAAGTGGGTGTGGTACTCTTCCTATCCCAGTCTTATAGGGAGAAAGTAAGACATACCCAAAGTTAAGGCTCCAACAACTAAGTTGATTCCACTGCTCTTTGTACCCTTCTGGAAATTGCATCCATCAAAAGAGTAAAATCCCTATAGATCATGGGGTATTCAAAAATCATGATCAGTTGGGTCAATAATTCATGATAGAAAACATCTACCTACACCCTATCCTACAAGATATCATAGATTCCCCCAACTCTTTGGACTAGCTATCTTTCAGACACATTCTGAAGGAGATAAATACCACAACATGCAAGCTTTCAAAAGAATCTCTCAAATTTCCCATTGATACCTTTGTGGTATCAAACTCCATCGATAGGATGGAGTATGACCAAATGATTATTCATGTCTAAGCTCGAAAGACAAGCCAATATAGATTGATGCATGCACATTCCAATCATGACAATTAATTTCTACATCTTCTCAATAGAAAAAACAAGTAATATTTTTTCTCTGCTCATTTTACAACATAAACACCAATTTCACCCATAATGTTAGGATAAGTTGAATGATATGATTGAAAAGGTGGGAGGAGTATTTTTTGGTGTATTGAACAGGACTGGGGGACACACATGTAGCATGGATGGGTAGAAGTGGGATGTCCAAGCATGGTTTACTAAGATCTATAATCCAGGCATTAGAGAATGAGAAGGGGGATTAAGACCTAATTTCATAGGGGCTAGGGGGCCTAGAGGGAAGGTAACAAGAGAAATTGAAAGGGGAACCCCTCATAGTGGTGATAAGGGCATTTGGGGCCCCATTATCACAACCAATAAGTCATTAACCCATAACCATTAAATTCCCTATCCCTTAACCTTGAAGCCATACTCCCTTAACCCCTACACTCATACCTCATAAGCCATTGAACCCTTAATGCATCAAACCTTAAGCTATTAACTCGTAACCTAGAATCCATGAACCCCCTAAGCACGAACCCCTTATTCTCTTAACCCGTGACCCTTAAATCCTAATCCATAACCCCCAAACACCTTAAAACATAACCCCTTAGCCCCTAACACCTAAATCCCTTAATTATTAAGCCCTTAACCCCTAAATCCCTTCCCCCCAAGCCCTTGCCCCTTAAATATTAACTCTTGAAGCCCTTAACCACTTAGTATCTAAGGCAAAACACAACACCTCAAACCAAAAAAATAACCTCTTACGAGAATCCTTCACCTCTAACTAAGAATATTGGTACCATTTGATTTTTAGAGAACCGGGTATTGGTCTCGAGGGTGTGCGTTTGTGGGTAATGCGCTTATAACATGTATACCAAACGTAGAACAACTGGATAATGTGAAAAACTCGATAAGAATTGCTCACAATATCCACTCTTCATGTTGACATGGAGCTTGTAGTGTTCTCCCACATAAGGAGTTGACAATGAATAAATCACTCATAATGACACAACCTATTAAACCCTAATGAACAAGGAGCTAACCCTTGATAGAAATATTTTATTTGCTAAAAACCACAATTGTGTCAATGTATAATACTATACATAAGAGAAAATTAAATGATATTATCCACATCAATTCTTGAAATAGCCTCACATTTGCCACGAGTGGTGAACCAAGGGGTGAAGGTAGTACACTATTAAAGTTACATCATGTTTAAATTCCTTTTACATCACGAGATTGTTCTCCATTAGGGTTGATGCACCATCACAAGGGAGCATGATACCTTTTTGTTGGGGAGCGATAAAATTTGTAACACAATTCAGGTAACATATACCTCCAATGTAAATGAAATCATTATACGTTTGTGTCAATTTGTTAAAGAGGTTATTTATAAACAATAAATTTAGTACTTGGACTTCATATTTTCATGGCCTTGACTCTAAGATGGATTTGTACTAGGAACACTTCATGAAAATAAGAGGGGGACTTAATTTTGAACCCTGATACACACAAGAGCACTAGATGTTGCCCTTCAAATCCCCCATGGTGGTTTCAAAGTGGGTTTACATTAGTGTCTAGTTGAAACCAATGACATCATGATATTCCTCTTCTCAATAACATCTTCTAGCTTTTCCATATACACAACATTGAGTTAGAGGATCACCTCATCTAATGATCTTACAATTACAAATTGTAAAATTTCACTTGCTAAATTAATACTAAATTTGAGAAATTTAAGTGACCGAACCAAAAAATGGCGAACTTAAACGGCTAAGAAAGTCATAATACATTGCATGTATTTCTCTGATCTCTCGGATGAAAGGGAAATCAAACTCAAAGCTAGACAACGTACATACATTGAAGATGGATTCAATTTTGGAAACTATCATTTAAAAAGAGGCTAGCTCTACCCCAAAATGACAGTCCCTCCTCCAATACCTTGCCACAACTTCCATAGTTGTCAATTTTTACAATAATAGAACCTCTAAGTACAAGCTTACCATATACTTAGAACTTAGTTTGGAATTTATTTGATTCTTGAACTCTTTAGATGATGACTAAAGATCATTAAATATATAGATTGAAGCATTTGCTTGTAGTTATTGATGAACTTGTTAACCATCCATAGAGTAATACTTCCCTCGGGCATGTACTTGATTTTGTCCACAATGAAATAATCCTACAATGTTTTTGGTATATTCGACAAGACTACATCTTTAAAGTAATTAATATTTAATTATTAATGTTTGAAAATCCTTTAAGAGGTGGAGACAATCAAATTCACATAAGAGGAGGTATTCCCTTTGTTTAGCAAACCTCCATGGAGAGAAAGCAATAAATGCAAGATTAACCTATTGTTTATGTGATAATTAGGGAATGTATATCCATTCTCTCAAAAATTAGTCTTAGATAATGAGAAAGAATCTCCTATTTATTCTAAATAATCCTTAATGCTATTTATAGAATACCTTCTCACCATCACAATCACAATAGTCATTTTTTAAGAAAATAACTACAACAAAAATTTAAATATGCAAATAAATAACCTCCATACATAAAGGTGAAAACATATTTAAAACAATTTTAAAGTAAATTAGAATATAATATAGAAAAATTAACAAAAATCTTGATACAACATTAACTAAAATAATTTTCTTTAACACAAATATATTATTAAAAACTACAAATTGACATTAATAAATAAATAATTTATATAAAATCCCACTTTAGTAATGAATAATTACTTAATTTATAATTTATTTATATATCGATTCAATGTGACTCAAAGAAATGACACAAGCCATTATAATTATCCCACCCAATCACTTAGTTTCATTCCTTTGCCATCTTGTTCCATTTATTTTTCCAAATTAAAAAAATATTAAACTATTCCAAATTCTTTGAAATCATTTGACTCAAATACAAATATATGGCACCTTTACATTTAATGCCTCTTTGTATTTTTCCGCTATTGTATTATCCCTCTCCCTGCCCTGAAACGAGCTCACGCACTGTCTTTGTATTTTTCCGCTATTACATTATCCCTCTCCCTACCCTGAAACAAGCTCACACACTGAAATGAGTTTAGGAGCTCGCTTTTGTACAATCCTGGTTTGCAATCGCTCTGGAATAAATCCCCGAGCCCCTAGATCCCTTCCTACATGACTTCCAACAGATCATTTGCATCTCTTCACCTCAAAACGAGTTCAGAAAAGGTGTTTTTCTGCAAGAGAATGCTTAAATTGAAAAATCCCATAATTTTTCTTGTGGCTATCACGAATCTTGTATGCTCTGTCTTGAAGAAAATTCATTAAATAAGCCACTGTATTCTTTGAACTAAATTTGTCGAAATAGGTCTTGCTCAAAACACTGTTTTAAGCAGCAGAATTAGAGAAAAAAAGGTTGATTAAAGTATCTACAATGGTTCTTTGGTTCTTTCAGTTCAATTATTCTAAGCTTTAAATGAAAAATTTTAACCCTATTTTGGCTTATAGACAATATCTCATAAGCTAAGGCTCTCTATAAATGGACTGTAATTTAGAGCTGCTGATACATAAAACTGTTCATGGGAAATTCATTACAATGTTATAAACTCTACTAAGATGAAAAGGGGCTTTCCAAGTACAACTCTTTCCAGTCCCCTTGGTCTGCAACTACACTGGATTCATCTTCTCAAAAAGAACAAACTCCCATGCTCAAGACTGCCAAAATGAGCGTACCTGATATTGATTGGCCTTTGGCACAAACTAAATTAATGCCATCCATTGGATCACATATATAACGGTGTGTGCTGCCACATGCTTGCTTTATCCAATGTTGGATAGGACTGATATAGTCATCATCTTGGGCATATGAATAGTGGAGTCCATCATCCAACCACGAGCCACCTCCTTGCACTAAAAATGCCTTTACAAAGGTTGTTGTACATGCTCCAACAATTGTCCCCCTTCTCTGCCATGCAAGTCTCCTATAATAGCTTCAAACAACAAGGTTTTAAAAGGTGGCTCCAAGATAAGCCTGCAAAATGTTGTTTCCCTCTACGAATATCCACATGAAGTATGCTGCAAAATTTTAGATTTGGAAAACCAAGCCAGCTTATGATTTGGGGCTTGATGGCCTCTTTTGAAAAGTTGAAAATTGCCACAATACATCGATGTTTGAACATAGTGCTGTCCCAAAAATTTTGTAGTGCTGGGATTGCATTGCTCGCTGATTTTTTGCCCCATTGATAAGGACACATGGATGTTGTTTAAAATGGAATATGCATCATGTACCTCAACATCTTTTGGCTGTCGAAGATCACATGAAATAAGATCTAGAATGTCCTTTTCATGCTCCATATATGATGTGCAATGTCCTTCTCCTGATCCATGAGGTGGCTCCCAAGGCCAATGAGAAAAAGAAGGCGCAAATTCATGTCTTTATCTGTCAAGCTCTCACCATCCATGTCATAGATGTGATCTCCAAAGACAAATCACTATCAGCAATCCATGTTCCATCTACAGACCAACAATTAATGTCCCATTTATGTCTCTCAATCAAAAAGAGAGTGCTCATATCATCATCCTTGATGTTGAAATTTCACATTATGATGGGACTATGAAATCAGAAGCATAAGTGAGATGGAAAGGAACTTTGAGTACAAGAAGATAGAGGACTTGAACAAGGTGAAGTTCACCATTACCAAGTTGGAAAGGCATGCTTCTATATGGCGGGATTTTTGTACCACATGAGTTAATCTGTCTGAACAAAGAGAAGAGAAGGACTCAGAACAAGATGGTGTCCAAGTTGAGAGAGAAATATGCAACATCGAGATAGCATGTGCGAGGATATATCAAATTTATACCTGCATAGGTCATCACGAGGATGAGAACTAGAAAGTCTTGGGGTATGTGAATGGGATGAAGTTTGTAGTGTAAGATGAGATGAGCCTCCACAATATAGTATAGTTGAGGAAGCTTACTAATTAACATCAACGATAGAATATTAGTGTGAAAAAACAGGGGGAGGAATGCTAGTAGAGGAAGAGGTGCCTGACGTAGCAGAAGAAATTCAGTGCTCTACATGGAGAATTTGTGTGAAGAGACGGCTGATAAGTAAGGGGAAGGTCATTGTAAAAGGCCTTTGGCAACTTGACAACTTTCAATGCTAGTTATAAAAGTAAATTGCTCTTTATGACCCAGTTAATCTTGAGAATATCCTTGACATCCACATTTCTTATATCACCATTATGGTAGGAGCTAGGACATATGAAAATTTGGCACAGTGGTTATGTTGGGGTTTGTAGAGTAACTTTTCTACTCTATGTTTCCTTGTGGATATGCTATCTACCTTATTACTTGAGTTTCCATGAGTAAACTAAAAATATTGTTCCATGCTTAGTTAGCAGTTGGACTGCCATTGACAAATTGATTTGAGTAGTTGGTTTTCTTTTTTGATCTTTTCTGATTAATTAGTAAAATCCATATAGTTCATTTTTCTTTTTAATTACTATGGTTGTTATAGATATTCAGACTTATCAATCATCCTCAGATTTTTAACTTGGAATTCTATGCTCCATGATTTTTATTATTCATCTAGTGAGCATTCACATTCAATTGGGAACTTAATTGCAGAGTATGTTCAGAAGGAAAAGACAAAGGATGTAGTCAGTACCAGCTACGGGCAGTCTTCAGGGAATATTCAGTATACCTCCTCCAGTTCCTTGAAACAAGTGCAATACGATACAGTGAAAATAAAGCAGCAAGTTGTAAGTGTCTACATTCTTCAGAAATTAGAATACATAATTAAATTCTTTTCAACCTGTGTTGACAATTGAAACATTGTTTCTGAATACATTAAGGATTGACATGTCTGATCTGCATATGCAATAATTATATTTTCATATCAACAAGTGTAAAAAAAAATACATTCTTAACAAATTTGTATCAATACGGATGCCGGATAGTCTGATTATCACACACTTGTTGGTTACAACTAGTCTGTTTCATTTAAATTAGGAACACACCGACGACATTGAAGAAAAACTATATGACTGATGGCTTGCTCTCAAGAATCTACTGTCTTGCCTACATAGCCATTCTTCAATATATATTACAATAAATGCTGACCTCAGAATTGTAGCCTTCTGTTTTTACTAAACAACAGAGATTCCATACATAACAAAGGTCCTGAGGCTGCTATCCATGGAAATTTTGCATGCATCCTCAAGAATGTTGAGCATTGGGATGCCAAATGGTTCCACCAAACCAGAGTTTCAATGACCCCTGAATAATTCTAAATGCTAGGATCAAAATTGGCAGAGAAAGTGAAGTCTCCTGTTCATAACCAAACAGAGGATATTAGATTGCACCACCAGAGAACTCACATCAGTTACCCCAGCAATTCTAGTAAGATAGAGGATTTGTTGCAAAAAGAAAGAATTACAGTTCATAACCAAACATAGGATATTAGATTGCACCACCAGAGAACTTGCATCAGTTACCCCAACAATTCCAGTAAGATAGAGGATTTGTTGCAAAAATAAAGAATTACAATCCTTGAGATGCTAAGTTGTTGCATCCCAACAAAGAAAAAAGAGATTCAAAGCCGTTGCCCAGATACAACTCAATGAATTAATGCATCATCAATTAGATTACCTATGCTGACTCTTCCTATTCATCTTTTTCACTGTTTGAAAAATGGTGCAACTTCACTCCCTATAGTACAAACACAAGTAAACATGTAGCAGCAACGACATATTCAACACCCCTACTACGATAACAACAACAAATCTAGGAACAAAAGTAATAGAAGTAGCAACAAGTTGTTCAATTACAGGTAGAGTTTCACGAACAACAAATGCCACAAATTCAACAAATTAATGAGTTGAATAATGACTCGAGGACAAATTAGTCTTCTATTAAACATGAATTTATGCCGCAACACCATAAGTTAAGTCAACATTCAATTTATGAACAACAATAGCAGCAGCTTAAGACAGGATATGCAGAGACTAGGTTTAAGAGCTCTGGGCCATGGCTATCGAGATGATGTGTTATACCTTTCTATATGTTCAGGGATTAATTGGGTTTAAGAGTGTTTTCTTGCCTTACATATGCAGCAATGGATATAAGATAAGGTTTGATGAGATACCTCCACCTGGAACCAAAATTGGATATATCGTTCCAGAGTGGATAGATGAAAACCCGAGCATTAAAGACCTCCAAGAAGGGTATGGTTGTGAGCTTCCAAACACAATAATAATACTTCCTTTGTGGCCTGAGAAGGTTGATGCTGTGAAAGAGCAGGTAGCTAATATTCATCATGAAGTAATTATGTTGATGTCTAAAATCAGAAAATTGTCTCTTCATGATAATAATGAAGACTCCGCACTGAGCAGGGTTAATGCAATCTATGTTTCACGAGAAACAACATTTAGAACTACCAATAATGAACACATTCAATCATTTATTCGTCATAATTAAAAAAAATAAAATAGAAATCACTTATGGAGATATTCACTTCAACTTGTCATGGAATTGAAACTCTAAAAATGAGTTCTTGGGATGGAGAAAATTTCATAAGGAGCAGTTACATATTTCTTCCTCCCCATCGCATATTAGAGTGAAAAGTCTTGACCAGAAATAAGCTTGAAGAAAATTGATTGCTAAACCACTTTCACTGGAAAGATTTATTATTTGCCCACATTTGCAAGGCTTGATATATCATATGAGGTACCCCATTCTGTTGGCATGGGATTGAGAGGGCCATGATGAATGAAGAAACTAATTAAATAATCAATTAAATATTTATGATAGCATGGTAACATTTTTTACTACAAGTTCTAATCCCTTTTATATTCTTCCAGACAGCTGAATTGTCATTTTTGATGGATTGAAATATTGTCATGGATATAGTCACATAAAGAAATTTGTAGCAGACAAATTACTGGATGGTTAGGGAAGAAAATACATTGCACTGCTAGCATCAAAAAGTCCCTTGTGGATCTTTAAGAATGTTAGGGTGATAGATTTCATTGCTAGGCCTGCATTCAAAGATGGATTTGTTCAAGTCCTTGACTATTATCTTTGCCAGGAGTTCCATTTTAGCAAATAAACAAAATTTAATTCCATGAATACTATTCACAGGTCAATCTCAAAATCAATACCCCAAGCGAACACGTCACAACACGGGCCCAACAAACAATCCTAGGCAATAGATTATATCTCCCTCCAGCCAGTGGCTTCTGCTCTAATGCTTTTCTACTATCAATTTTCAGCCTGTCTAGCTTACTTCAATCCCAAGAAGTTAATCTATACCAAAAATGGGTTGAAATCTCCCTTGAAAATTATATAGTCAGGTCTAACATTAAGCTATAGTCGTTTCTATAAATACAGGCCTAAAATTCAACTATTTGTGTTGTAAGGAGTTTGCAAACAACAAAGAAGATTTCCATGCCCATGTTTTTTAGACATTTAGCAGGAAAATCTAAGGGCTCAAATGTAAATCCATGTTGCTTAGCTATGTATGTTTAGCTACGTGTGGTCTCACTATGGCCTGGTTGATCCAAGCCAGTTTCACCCTGATTCAGAATCCTTGGTGGTAGTGTTGAGTACACAAACAGTACAGCCTCAACAACAAATCAGGCAGTAACTTAAAAGGGAGTAATAATTTATCCATCATATTTATATACAGAGTTCAAGCCTTTGAACCTCAATTAGTTTCATGCCACAATGACTTATAAAAATTGAAATAGCATCTCTACACCAAATCTGTCTATATCAGGAGAATTTTCTAAGACAATTTAGCTATTTTCAAGAACTGTAGGATAACAATCATCGACCAATGAATTGATACAGAGTAGAAATAATTGATGCACATTTTAAACCCTAGTGCCATTCTGAGACACATTCCTTTCTTGAAAAATTCCTTTTTTTGACAAACTGAATATTATGATTTATAATCTTGAAACTTCCTTTGTACTAGTTGGCTTGGTTGTATTATTCCATTATTAGTCCCTGGAACTTTGTCCTATTCCATTACCTCTTAGCATCTAAGCATGACTTGAATAGGATTACTGTAGATGACATTTACAGATAGAGAACATTACTTCTCCTCCGGTGAGCCTTAGAACTATGATGGATTTGTACAAGGAGCACACTTCATGCATACATAGTGTTTGGATGCATGATCTTAGGTTTTTTTTGGCCATTTTAAGGTCTTCCATGAGAGAAACAGCAACATAATCAGCTCCAGCCTTGCTAGTACGACGTGCTCACCTTATCTGAAGTTTCGGTTATCTCAAATTGCGGTTATAATGAAATTGCGGTTATAATGAAAGACAGACTGGAATTGTGAGTTTTGGGAATTCTTCAAATCTGTTAAATTTTCCTCTGATATTTAGCAGAGGAGAATCCCACAAGGCGGAATTTGTATCTCCATCCGTGATAGTGTTTGCTAGTTTGGCTGAATTTGGTATATCTTCTCATATAAGAAGAATACCCATTTTGTGTATCTATTGGAAGAGGTAACTACAATATTGCATTTGTTTTTTATGCTTCTTTCTTTATTCTTCTTTGGGTTTTCGTGATTTTGTGAGTTTTTGTTTCCATTTTGTTACTGTACGAGGTCATCAAAATATGATTTATTTTGTCTTTGAATCTGCCCTTTGTAAGCTATGCTTTGCATCTTATTTGGAAGTTTTTTTTAATTCATTCAAGTGGAATCTAATGGATCTTAAAAACTAAGTTGATATGGTTGTAGGCAAAATTCAATGTTGAGAGCAGCCATTATTTCTGCATATGGATGTCACTACCATTGAATCAAGTCATTGTTAGCGCATATGGATATGGTTCCTCAGCCTGTGCATAAATATCTTATTTTGAATCGACTTTGAACCCACTGGATACTGATCATTCCTCCCTTCCATGAGAATGGTGGTTGCCTAACAGTCGTATTGCATTGGGTGTTTGATTTGATTGTCATGTTTCAAATTGTAAGATTGGGGGTTTGGTTTCATTGGCATGTTTCAAATATACCATTGGTTGTGAATTTGAAATTGGATCTACATTGTTATGTAGGGTGGTCATCTGAGTATGTTTTTATGTTCATAAGGGAAAACGAATTTATTGGGCTCTAACAGAATGAGTTTTGCAATATGCTGCATTTCTGGAATGATATTGTTGTTGGTATCTTTTTTCTTCTAGGCTTCTCTCAAATTGTTCCAGAAAAATATCGTTTGCAGCAACTGGACATTGTATAGCAGGCATCTGAATAAGTTTTTTCCTCTCAAAAGAAAAATAATTTAATGGGAGCTAGTGTATTTAGTTCTACAATATGCTCCATGTATCTTTCAGTGATATCATTGTTGGTGTTCTTTCTTTTCTAGGCTCCTGTCACATCATTCCAGAAAATATATGTTTGCATCTACTGGACAAAATTGTAAATGTGTTTTTTCCATGTATTGATGAATTAGCCTAAATGATTATTTGTTGCTTGATTGCTATGATATTGTTCAAAACCTTAATCATGTACATCACAGTATTGTTGAATTATCATTTTCTGTTTTCCCAGCTATGAGATTTCTCTACTAGCATTGATGTCTATCATCATCATGTGCTACTGTTAAAGGTTTTCATGGGTTGATTTGTGCAGGTGGAGTTCAGTAATTTGGCATTAAATTTGAAAGAAATTTTGTCTTTGGGACTTCTACCCTTGAGAACCAGATGGCATACAAAAATTATTTCGAGACAGGAAACCGGGCTAACAGTAGAGATGTGAAGAAGCACCTTTCAAAAAAAAGTAGTCGGCGTAGCAGATCAAAATCTAGTCGTCCTAGTGGTAAAGGGGAAAAAATGTTGGGAAAAATACGAGAGGGGGTGAATCAATGTTCTGACTATAATCAAAACTTTTTACTTTTTCATTCCTTAAATCCCATACGCTACTTTACTTCCGTAAACTGCGTATATACGCGGATATCCTTTACCGAAACTAGCGTGTACGAGAGATCTAGATATGTAATTAACTCTTCACTTAGATCATTCCATCATTCATTTATCGAGATGTTCAATAAAAGTTTGTAAACATGTGCGGTAATAGCAAGAATAAGCCATCACACAAAGCATCACACATGAACTCCCGGGATTTTTAGGTGGAAACCCAAATCGGGAGAAAACCACGGCTAACGGTTACTCGGCGGCCTTCAATATTTTTATTATAGAGAAAACATGTTACAACATATGTCTTGGTACGGGGCCAGCCTGACAGGGGCACCCTGGCTCGTTTGCACCCAGCCTCTCTGGAAGGGAACTCGACCCCACGGCTGGTTGCGGCCTCTCTGGAAGGGAGCTACGACCCCCGATCTCGTTTACCGGCCTCACGGAAGGGAGGGCACCGTGACCCCACGGCCAGAGGCTCTGACCCTCGGCACCACCTTGGACCCGTTTCATCAATTTTCACCTTTGGATCCAACCACTTCAATAGAACACAACTTGTAGGCCAAAATTCATCATATTTCCATAAGACCCTTTCCATACTTTTAGGCTCAACCATACATCATCGTGAGATACATATCAACACGGTCAGATATCGGAAAAGCAATGAGAACGAATCGGATATTTCATACCCCTTGTGACAACTGGATTTGCATACGCTCTTCCCTTCAACGATGTTGCGTATATACGCGCTTAGTCCACACAAACGGCGTATGCACCGAGTGTATATTTTGTTAACGCATACGCGCGCTTTCTCTTGACCGAAGGCTGCGTATATACGCGCTTCCTCCGCGTCAAAGTAGCGTATAGATCTTCAATTATTACGGAGCGACGGACTTCTTGGTCCGGATATTCGGTTCAGATTTACCCTTTCACTTCGGAACGGATGTTCGCCTAGATGTTCGCCTCATCACGGATCTAAGCCTTCCATAAGCGAGATCTAGTAGATACATTTAGATCTAGATCCCTTTCTTCAACATTGGTGCATCATCCATTGAGTTTATCTTCAAGTGTAACCCTTTCATTCAGATCTACTTGAGGAGAGAAGTATTCATTCAAGCTCAGATATCTTGCACCCACACTCATGATTTGCACAATGAATTTCTTCTCCTTATATATGATTACCCTTAGTCAATACCATGAGCCCTTTTTTCAATACCATGGATCAAAACAATACCATAAGCCCAAAACTATCTGGACGGGGTCCAATTTAGAGGCGGATCATTACCCGATTCAATGGGTTAATACCATGGTGGTTACCCTTGGTTTTGCACTTTTTGAGCGCTTTTGCCATACGCGACTTGGCCGCGTGCCTTTCCGCGTGTCACGCGATTTCACTTAGGCCAATACGCGTATACCAAGAGACATACTCTTTTTCATCATACTTTGAGTACATTCTGAAATCCTTTCAGCCATAGTCTTCTGTACCTGCTTTGTAGAAACATCATATTTTCTTCATCGGGAACATATTCTCTCAAGCACAACTTCATCAAGTAAGTTGTCATCATCTTCATCGGTGGATTTGCCTTTCAAGGAAAACACTTAGCATTATATTGTCAACAAACATTATATCATATCGAGATTTACATCATTTACTAAGTCCATCAAGTCAAGCATAACTTCATCTTCATTCGTGGGTTGCCATCAAGGACAACACTACGCATCATATTTCCATGATCTCCCCTTTGGACTTGATGGCAACCATGATGGTGTTTGGTTACCACAACGAGATAGATACCATGTCACTCTCCCAAATATTTGACATCATTATCTTCCTTCATTCCAAACACCATGTCACTCTCCCCTTTGACATCAAGGGCAAGGCGGATCAAAAACAACACTCTCCTCCTTTTATCCTCATGTGGAAGAAACATTACAACGAGATCGATATGTCTTGAAGTGGCCAAACTCCCCACAGGTTCATGTTGAATCTTCAAACATGTTGTCAATGAAGTACATGACTGTATGAACTTCCTATCACCCGAGGACTCATACTTACATCAATTATCCATCCACATGGATTTACATATGAGACTCAACTACCCAACCAAGTGGGTTTACAAAAATGACAAGTCCCTTACATAGTGAATATTACAATATTACAACATGGGTCTCCCCAAGACCTTTTCATACAAATACAAATATGACTTTTCATAACCCCGATATCAAAAAGTCCTCGAAGAAGGTACCTATTTGAGAACCATCATAATGCCAACCTTTGCATTATACTCGGCAAAACTAATGCTCCCCCGAATCTGTGCAGCAAGCAATCTTTCCGAGAGACTAAGGCTCCCCCGTATAGTTTGTGCATCTGAAAAACTTCCACCAACAAATCATCGAGAGCATCTTCATCAAACATTAGAAACAGAATTATGAAGCGGAACACTATCGGAGATGCAAACGATGTCAGAGATACCAAACGACAGCTGCCATTTGTCTTGAAGAGGAGAGTCGAACCAAGCAAAAATTGTCGGCAATCATTCATACGCGGTTTACGTGCATTAACTTCCGCGTACATCTGTGACGAGTTTCATAAAACACGCGTATCCCAAGTCATCTTCCTAAAAATTATGTAGATTTGTTCTTTTAATTTAGCGGAAAACACTCCCGACCGTGCAGATACTCGAGAACGCTTCCCTGGGCGGGAGGTTTAGTAAAGATATCGTGACTTGTTCTTTGGGTAACATACTCCAACTTCACTCTTTGCTCAAGCACTTGTTCACGTAGGAAATGATATTTGATGGGAATGTGCTTGGTTTCGAATGCATAACGGGTTTTGAGATGCGGTGGCACTTGTATTATCACACATAATGGAGATGGGAGTTGCATTTGATTTGAAAATCTTGCAAGGTTTGCATCATCCATAGGAGTTGAGTGCAACAAGATGCGGCAGCTACATATACCTTGAGAGAGTTTGTTGATAAGACAATAGAATTTTGCTTCTTCTTGAACCAAGATACTAACTTGGGGCCCCATGTAAAGCACACCACTAGTGCTTTTCCGATCATCAACACTTCCGACCCAATACGCATCGGTGTAAGCATGAAGAGTAAGATCAGCATTCTTTGGATACCATAGACCAAAGTCTTGAGTTCCTTGTAGATATTTGAAAATTCTTTTCCACGGCTTCAGAAGGTGAGACTCTTTTGGATTGGCTTGGAATGTTCCCAACAATCCCAGCGCATGCATAATGCAGTCTAGTTCAGTGAATAAAAATGAACTTCCTATCATTGATACGCCAATACAGTTTGATTCCATAGTGGGAGAATCATCATGAGAGCGAGATTGCATCCGGTTATCATTGGGTGCTTGCAGGGTTTGCATTCTTCCATTGCCATACTTCTTCAGAATTTTCTTAAGATATTTTTCTTGTGATAGGGAATATACCATCACAGCAGATTGATGCCTGCAAGCCAAGAAAGTTAGTTTAAGCAAAGACATTTCAAATTCTTCTTTGCATGTGTGAAGCAAATTTAGACTCATAGATTCTTAAATTTACTCCCAAAAATGATATCATCAACATATGCAACAACAATCAATAGTTTATCATTTCAATTTTTGTGTATAAGTTGCTATCTATGAACCCCTTTGAAAAATCCTTGTTGATGAAGATATTTGTCAAGGCGATAGTACCAAGCCCTTGGAGCTTGTTTGAGACCATATAGAGCCTTTTTAAGTCTACAAACAAGATTTTGCATCATTTCCCAAAATGAATCATACGGTTGTTCTATATATACTTCTTCTTCTAGATCACCATTAGAAAAGCGGTTGACATCATTTGATAAACTTTGATTTGTTGATAACTTGAAAAAGCAAGGAACGATGATGGCTTCAAGTCTAGCTACGGGAGCAAAAGTTTCTTCAAAGTCTATACCTTCTTGTTGAGTATACCCTTTACAAATAGTCTTATCTTTGTTTCTTACAACATCCCCATTCTCATTTAACTTGTTCTTGAAAATCCATTTAGTTCGATGACATTTTTATCATGAGGCCGCTGGAACCAAATCCTTTGGTGTTATTCTTCTCAATTTGAACAAGTTCTTCATCCATGGCTTGCCTCCAACATTCATATTTGCTAGCTTCATTGACATTGTGTGGTTCATTGTGGATAGAAGAGCCAAATGATTAGAAGATCCCATAAGAGTTCTCCTTGTTCGTACACCCAGATTCCTTGTCACCCAAAATTTGAGTTTCGGGATGATTCTTTTGAACATATCTGGATGGAGCTTTCGAGATAGATCATCTGCAGTTCTTCATTGGATCCTTTGTCTATATCATTGCTATCTGATGTAGAAGGCCATATGTCGCCATCATCTTCATTTGCGGTTTGTTTTTCTTCTTTAGGAGGCTATAGGAGACTCATCAATAACAACATCAATGCATTCAACAACCTTTGACTTTTATTGTAACATGTGAAAGCTTTGTGACGAAGAGTAACCGAGAAATATCCCTTCATCGATCTAGGTTCAAACTTGCCCGAGTTTTTCATCATTATTTTTTGATAAAGCATTTACTTCCAAAAACCTTAAAATGCTTTACGGTGGGAGAATTGCCATACGAGAGTTCATATGGAGTTTTGTCACTATTTACCGAACATGAGCTTTATTGAGAATGTTAGCTGCTTTGTATGTCTTTGCTTCACTCCAAGGAACATGTAGGAACATTAGAATCAGAAAGCATAGCTCTAGCCATTTGAACAATTGTTCTATTCATTCTTCTGCTACACCATTTTGTTGCGGAGTGCACCTTTCTAGGAGAGAGCATCGTTTAATGCCATGTTGTTCACAAATTCAAAGAATTCATTTGATGAATATTCTCCTCTCGATCAGATCTAAGACATTTGATTTTTAGATCGATTCATTTTAAAGCTTTGAAGTTACGAAATTTTTCAAGTGCTTGATCTTTGTGTTTAATAGACCCGATCCAACACATTCTGAAGTAGTCATCAATAAATAAGATATAGTATTCTTCCCACGTAATGACTTTTTCCTCATAGGTCCACATATATCGGTATGAATGAGTTCAAGAGGGAAACACTTGATGATCCTTCTTTGGCATTAAATCGTACTACGGTTTGCTTGCAAATTGACAAGATTTGCATATGGTACTTTACGGGAAGATTGACCTTGGAAGATCACGAAACGACCCGAAGTACCTTGCTGTTGATTTGAGAGAAACTCGAATGCTGACCTTACATGCCATAGCCAATTTTACGAGGACTTGCTCGAAGTAACATTGATGTTTATGCCATTTAGAATATACGAGGTTGCTTGGTTCTTTTTCCTTTTATTATGATTTTACAATGTCAAGATCACGAACCACACATTCTTTGGAGCGAAGACCACTTACGCTCCTTGATCACACATTTGACTAACATAATAGGTTATGCCTTAATCCATCCACATACATGACATCTTTAGCCTTCACCTTTTCTTTTAGAAATATTTGACCCTTTTCCTTTAATCACAGCCGAGTATCATTTCCAAATGTAACTTTCTTTTCCTTTTCTAGAGCATTATAAGTATGAAGTTTGCTTTTGTCACCTGTCATGTGTCTTGGGCACCCATCAATGTACCATTGATTTTCTTCTGCTCTGAAATAATGCTATCCCACAATTTTCAACCAGAGTGGTTCTTTCTTCTTCCACACTTTAGAGCTTGAGGGAACATGTTCTTTAGGGAGTGGATCTTGTTCTGCACATTGATTCTTCATGGCCAAAGTTATTGCAATAAGTACATTCAACTTCACTTTGAAGGGAGAAAAATTGTTATAGGTATTCTTCTTTGGTTAGGTATCCAACCTTTTCTTTCTTGCTTCTCTTGTCATGATGGTTTTATATGCAACACATTGAATAAGCTTTATGACCAAAATTGTGACCGTGAAACATTGCCCATTGAGTAAAATTTCTCTGCGATCATGGAATCTTTTATTTGAATTTACCTGTTGGTTGAAGTGTCTTTGAAAGCTATCCACTATTGTTCCTTGAATTGATATGGTCTGCTTTCCTGTAGAAATCCTTTATTCTCTTCTTGAGTGAAATTTGAATGATGTAAACCACTGTAAGCTGCTTTTAGAAAGTTTGGTCTTTGAAGTTTGAGAAAGATTCTCGGTATATCAAGACCTGTCTTTATAAGAGGAGAACGTTGTACCTTGATGATCTCATCTAAGGTTTGAGATCCTTTAGCAAATCTAAGATTCAAGGTTTTTGCTTTCTCAACTTCTTTTCTTTGACTTACTACTTCACATTCTAGTTTTTCAATATGTTTCTTTGCTTCTTCCAATTTGCTTTTCAATAGTTCTACGATTATCTTTTTCTTCTTCTAATGAAGTTTGAGTTGATTATTTTCTTGAAAAATCATTCTCCTCTAGAGCATCCATAAAAGTATCCTTTTTCTTCTTTTTTGTTCAAATGCCATGAGAAGTCTAAGATCTTTCTTCACATTCTTCCTCACTATTAGATGACTCATCACTATCGTCATTAGCATAGTAACTTTTCTTAGAGTCGGATAGGTTCTTATTCCTTCTTCTTACTTCTTTTCTTTTATAAGGACATTTTGCAGCATAATGACCAACTTTACCACACTCAAAACATTTGAAGGAAGCTTACCTTTGAATCTTCCAGTACCTAGTTGGAGCTTTCTCACGAAATTTGCTTCTTCTTCAGCGGATACATAGCGAGGATTCTTTGATAACCTCCTTTTCCTTTCCTTTTGTAGATGCCTTAAAAGCAGCTTCTCTTATTTGAGAAGGACCTCCTTGTCTCATTTCAAAAGCGATCGAGTACCATGTAATTGAACAACGAGAGAAAGAGTTTGCGAGATCTTGCCTTTCTTCAATAACGAAAACTTTAGAGAGTCCAAATTTTGAAGTCAAAGATCTCAAGACCTTTTCTACGGAGTAGTATCAGCCATGGTTTCACCCAAATTTCTCATCGATTTACAATATCATCTAGACGAAGAAAGAAAGCGCCAACACTTTCATCACTATGCATCTTCAAATTTTCATATTCAATTCTAAGAGTTTGGAGTTTTGCACTTTTTACCTTTGTGTCTCCTTCATAGCTTAGAATAGTTTTTTTGTCCCATATTTCTTTTTTCTTGAATGTGTTGCATCACTTTAGCAAATTCTGATTAGGACATGCTTCCCAATAAGACATTCAACGCTTTGGCATTGGTTTCATACTTCTTCCTTTCTGCTGCATCGGTAGGAATGCACGGGGTATTGATAACCTTCTTCCACGATTGCCCATACATCTGCAGACTTTGCGGATATGCTTTTTGTACGTACCTTCCCGAGAAGATCGGATTGCTTCGTTGAATAGAGGTGGCTTTATAGACATTACTCCTTCTTGACTTCCCATTACGACGGATCTCCTTTAAGCGATCAAGCTTACGCACAAGGACCGGCTCCGATACCAATTGTTGGGAAAAATGCGAGAGGGGGGTGAATCGGTATTTACGACATAATCAAAACTTTTACTTTTTCATTCCTTAAATCCCATACGCTACTTTACTTCCGTAAACTTATAGTATACGCGGATATCCTTTTACGAAACTAGCGTATACAGAGATCTAGATATGTAATTAACTCTTCACTTAGATCATTCCATCATTCATTTATCGGATGTTCAATAAAAAGCTGTAAACATGTGCGATAATAACGAGAATAAGCCATCACCACAAGCATCACACATGAACTCCGAGTTTTTTAGGTGGAAACCCAAATCGGGAGAAAACCACATTGCGAGTTGCTCGGCCTTCAATATTTTTATTATAGAGAAAACATGTTACAACATATGTCTTTGGTGCGGACTTGACAGCACGCGAGCCTGGCTCGTTTACCGGCCTCTCTGGAAGGGAGCTACGACCCACGACTCGTTTACCGGCCTCTCCTGGAAGGGAGCTACGACCCCGATCGTTTGCCGGCCTCACCTGGAAGGAGAGTTTGTGTGACCTGACTGAAGGCTACAACCTCGGCACCACCTTGGACCACGTTTCATCAATTTTCTGCCGGATCCAACCACTTCAATAGAACACAACTTGTAGGCCAAAATTCATCATATTTCCACTCACAAAGAACCCTTTCCATACTTTTAGGCTCAACCACTTCATCATCGAGCGAGATACATATCAACACGGATCGAGATATCGGAAAAACGGCGAACAGATCCAGATATTTCATACCCTTGCTTGACAAACCTGGTTGCATGCGCTCTTTCCCTTCAACGATGTTGCGTATATACGCTTCGAGTCACACACAAAGCGAGCGTATACCTCGGTGTATATTTTTGTGCGCCTCTGGCGCTTTCTCTTGAAGTGCACGTATATACGCGCTTCCTCCGCGTCAAAGTAGCGTATAGATCTTCAATTATTACGGAAGCGGCCAGAGACTTCTTCGAGATCAGATATTCGATTCGGTTACCCTTTCACTTGATGAGATGTTCGCCTAGATGTTCGCCTCATCACGGATCTAAGCCTTCCATAAAGCGAATCTAGTAGATACATTTGAATCTGATCCCTTTCTTACAACATTGGTGCATCATCCATTGATTTATCTTCAAGTGTAACCCTTTCATTCAGATCTACTTCGGAGAAGTATTCATTCGAAGCTAGATATCTTGCACCACTCTTGATTGTGCGTGAATTTCTTCTCTTCATTTATGTGATTACCACCATCCAATACTACTTGAAAAGCCCCCTTTTTCAATACCATGGATCAAAACAATACCATAAGCCCAAAACTATACGGAGCGGGGTCAATTTCGTGGATCATTACCCAATTCAATGGGTTAATACCATAGTGGTTACCCTTGGTTTTGCACTTTTTGAGCGCTTTTGCCCATCGCGACTTGGCACGTGCCTTTCCGCGTGTATGCGTGATTTCCACGCATAGGCCAATACGCGTATACCAAGAGACATACTCTTTTTCATCATACTTTGAGTACATTCTGAAATCCTTTCTTCATAGTCTTAAACTGCTTGTAGAAACATCATATTTTCTTCATAAGGGAACATATTCTCTCAAGCACAACTTCATCGAAGTAAGTTGTCATCATCTTCATCGGGTGGGTTGCCTTTCAAGGAAAACACTTAGCATTATATTGTCAACAAACATTATATCATATCAGATTTACATCATTACTAAGTCCATCAAGTCAAGCATAACTTCATCTTCAGTGCATTGGGTTGCCATCAAGGACAACACTGCGCATCATATTTCAACAAAAGAGGTGCGGAATGTTCACTCCTTCCAAGGGAGTTCTCTTGTTGCAATACTTTGTACATATATTGTTGCCTTATGGCCTATGGAGTTTGGATTCTATGTAAGTTATTTTTCTTATTTCTTAGTTTGCTTCTCAACCTTTGTCTTGAATACCTTTCAGTCTTCAAAACAGGGAAGGGTTGATTAAGTTTTTCACGATTCTGGAAAAGTAATGTTGTAACAGGTTGAATATTCATCGCCTACTCAAAATGGGATCATTGATGATCTTGATTTAACCTTGTCTCAGGTATGTTTTCACTGTTAGATGATTTTTAAGGGCATGTCTTTTAGTCAGACTTTTAGGATAAATACACAGATGATCATACATCTCTTACGAAATTCATGGACCTATTTAATATCTATTTTTGTGCATTTACTATTTTCCAATGCAATCAATTCCATAAGTTCTGAATGCTACCACAAAAAAATTCAATTGTTTCCTAAGGGTTAAAGTGATTAATATTTCCTAGCAAGACTACAGAAAGGCCCATTGTGACCTAAAACATGTTGAATTCTGTGTCAGTTCTCTTTATTTGGATCCTTATCAAACGTGGGAGCCAATGTGGGTGCAATAGTCAGTGGACAGGTTGCTGATTATATTGGAAGGAAAGGCGTAAGTGCCCTTAATACTATGTATATCAAGTTCCAACCCTATCATTGCTCAAGAAGACTTGGATTTAGCTTAATTACTATTTTTTGTTTTTGATATTATAAAGCTTTATTTCAAATGAATATCAATTTTTTATGTGGAAAATCCATGTAGTCCCCTCATTTATGTGGTCTTAATAAGATTTAATTTTTTTTTCCTACGGATTTCATCCTTTTGATTTAGTTTGGTAGGATTAATCTCTTCTATGTTTGTATGCAGGCATTATTAGTGGTTTCCATTCCAAATATTATTGGGTGGCTTGTCATTTTTTTTGCAAAGGCAAGTTAAACTACCTTAGAGAAGGGTCTTGTCTAGAAATTAAATAGTTTCTGGTTCATTTGGATTCTAAATTGGAAGCCAATTTTTTATTTGATCTTACTATTGTTGCAAGATTCTTTATTTTTATACTGGGGAAGATTGTTCACAGGGTTTGGAGTTGGGGTCATCTCATTTGTTGTAAGTAATACCCTTCTCACAAGGTTGGGAAAGGGCTATTTCTCTTTGTTTTCAAACTAAGGAAAGTGAAGTGAGTCATTGGGGTTGTTGGAGAAAAATATAAAAAAACTGTGAGAAAATATTTTGGGTTTCTTGTACCTGAGGAAAGGACTGATAAAGGGCCTTTTTTTATGTGCCTTCCACTTTGCAAAAATAATATTGTGTATGCAACTACAAAAACCCCTCTTTTCATTGTTGTCATGTGCCTTTAAGTTAATAGTGAGAAATCAAAATCTTTCTTATATAGGTTAAAATAAAGTTGAGTCAATCCACTTTATGAATGTTAGATAGGCTAAAATACATACTAAAGTGAAATAAGACATCAAACACATAAAATAAACTAAAGTCCATCTGACTTTATTAGTGCCTAAATCTAGTACCTAATTGACCATTATTGAATAGTGAACTAATATTTACTTTAATACCCTCCCTTAATGGTCAATCTACTAACTAAACCAAGCTTATATCAGAATTTTACATATTTTTCAGGACCCAAACCCTTGGTGAGAATGTCTGCAATTTTATTCTTTATAGGACAATACTAAAATTTGATAGACCCATCTTCTGCAAGCTATGTGATGAAGTGTTAATATACCTCAACATGTTTGGTATGCTCGTGAAAGACCAAATGCTTGGCAAGTTTCATCAAGCCTTGGTTCTCACATCACAGGGGTCTTGGCTATGTTTTTTGCATTTCAATGCATCCGCTTGAGCCAAACTGCCTAGCATGCTTTTTTCTCTACTCGATATTTTTCTTTTGTTGACAAAAGGGCTCCTGGCTTGTGCATGCTACTTCTTGTTGGTCCAGGTGACTGTACCTATGCTAAGGCTAACAACATATCCAAAAGTGAATTTTCTATTATGAAGAGAACCTTCCCAATCTGAATTTGTATACCCACACAGGCTAGGGTCTTTGCTTCTGTTGTAGAAAATGCCAAAGTCAAGTGTCCCTTTCACATATCTCCACACTTACCTTGTTGTTGTCTAGTGCTCTATCTTTGGCATTATCATGAATCTAGAAATGAAGCTCACAGCGAAGCTCAAATCAGGTCTAGGGACTCTAAGATATGTCAAGTTACCAACTAGTTTCCTGTACATTGACTCGTTTACTGCCTTAGAGTCAGTTTTGGTTGAAAGTTTCAAACCCTTTCTCCATAGGTGTAGATGAGACTTTGCAATCTATCATTCTAAAATCATCCAAAAAACTCCCTGGCATATTTTTTTTGTGAGACAAAAATGTTGTTACCTATTTTCTAAACTTCTACAACCAGACAGTAGTGTGGGAGGCCTAGATATATCAAGTCAAAAAAAATTCTCATATTGGATTTGATGTGTTATTGAACTTGCCTCACTATGTATGATAATGATATCATCTACATGTATGAATAGAAATATGATAACATTACCAACTCTTTTCACATACATGTTGGAATCTAGAGCACTCCACTAGAACCCATGTTCATCCAAATACCTATCAATCTTGATATACCATGCCCTAGGTGCGTATTTCAAACCATACAAAGCCTTCTTCAGTCTACAAACTAGATTCTCCTCCCTGAAACGTAAAAACAGTATGGTTGATACATGTCGACGTCTTCCCGCAAAATCTCCATTAAGAAAGGCACTTTTCACATCCATACAATGGGCCTTCCAGCCAAATTGTGCTAACGTGGCTAGAACAAGTTGGATGGTGCTCATATTTTTTGTAGGAGCAAAGGTATCCTCATATTCAATTCCCTATTGCTAATAACACCCTTATGCAACCAACCATACTTTGTACTTGTCAAATGTACCATTTTCCTTGTACTTGATATTGTACATCCCTTTGCAGCCAATAGGTTTCTTCCCTAATGGAAGTGATGTGAGACCACAAGTCTATTTTTTCATCAAACTCTCATATTTGACTACCGTGGCTCTTTCCCAATTCCATCTCCCTTGTGCTTCCTCAAACATCTTAACTCGTAGATTTCCTTAATATTGACCATGCGAGCAAAGTTGACTATGTCCTCTGATTTCTATTTCCACTAAATAATCATCCCTTTATCATTTTTCTTACTCAAACATATCTAATGGTGTTGTGCCATTACTTAGTTCTCTTCTTGTGATCTTCCTCATCCAATTCAGTATTGTCATCATGACCTGGACCACCTATATCTAGATCATAAATTACTAGTCTAGGAGACTCATCATGCTCAAAATTTTCCACCCCCCTTCAAGTGCAGGTACCTAAAGCTTGACACTTGAATCATCAACCCCTTCTATCTTCTAAGTAATTCAAAACTTAGGAGAAGTTTGGAAAGGTCCAACCTCCTCATCAAAAACAACTTCACTATTGAAGCTTACCCTATCAGTGTCAATATCAATCAACCTATAAACCTTATACTGTTTTTGTACCCTATAATCATTAGCTTTTCTCTTTGGATCTAATTTGGTTATCTTCTTAGCTAGAATCCAAGTGTAGGAAATAGAACAAAAAACATTAAGATGACTTACTTGGACTTTCTTCCAAACCATGGTTCTTTGTGACCTTCTACTTCATCGCCATCATGGGAGATCTATTCAATAGGTATACTATTGTGAACATTTCATCAACTCAAAACCTATTTGGAATAGACATCCTCTGCAACTTAAACCTAGCCATCTTTGTGATAGTACAGTTTTGGCTCTCAACCAATACATTTTGTTGTGGAGTGTAAGGTGTAGTATATTGTCTTTGGATCCCATGTTTAGCACAAAATTTATTGAAATATTTTAAGTAGAATTCCCCACCAGTATCATATCTAAGAGAGGCAATATGAAAACCTAACTATTTCTCTATTAATGCTTTGAACTTTTGAAATTCATTAAACACATCATATTTTAATTATAGAAAATATACCCACATTTTAAAACTAAAATAATAAAAAAACGGAGGGAAGTACCTAGCACCAGTGGTTGATGTCATGTTCATTGGTCCACATATGTCTGAAAGTACCAACTGAAGGACCCTCTACGCTCTCCAAGATTTTCCTTCATAAAATGGTATTCAATGTAGCTTCCCTGCCTGAGAATCTCTGCAAACTCTGTGGATCTTCTACAGAATGTTCAGAAGTCCATCTACTAGTTTCTCTCATGCCAACTGAGAGAGATAGGTCAAGTTGAGGTACCCATAACTATGATGCCATAAGGGTGATAGAGTTTGCAATAACAATTACCTTTAACTTACAATTTCTAATAAGATCAATATTCAAAAATCTTAAGACGGTAAAAGCTAAGAGATTCATCTAAAATGGATCATTATAATATTGGACATAGAAACCACTCATCATTGCATAGTTTCCCAAAAGGTCAAAGAACCACAACTATATGTTGAATCTACCACTTAATTTGAGGTTCAAATCCTAAGCCATCAAATTCTCAAGTGCAAAGGTGAAATAAGAAAGGTACGAGTCACTATAGGAGATCAATGTTTCTTTTCAAATTTCTTCTTCCTTCAACTAGAGGGAATGATGAGATCCTAGGAGTTTAAACTTTAGTGTTTTCAAACCTTGGGAACATATGACATGAATCATATGAAATTTTTATTTCCGTTAAGCATGAGGGTAGAATTATTAACTTAAATGTTCTTTAACACAATCCCTCTAGATTTGTCTCTTCAAATGTGAGGGAACCCACTCTCATAAAGGACAAGTTGGGAGTTTAAAATTTAGTGTTTTCAAACCTTGGGCACATATGACATGAATTATATGAAATGTTTATTTCCATTAAGAATGAGGGTAGAATGATGAACTTAAATTGTCTTTAACACAATCCCTCTAGATTTGTCTCTTCAAATGTGAGGGCACCCACTCTCATGTTCACATTTACTGATATTAGCCTTTAGGAAAAGATAAGAAAATATAAATTGGACTAATGTATCAATCCATGTGAACATGATACCCATTCGCTCTCTGACACACTCAATGTGAAAACTTTGTCTCCTAAAGGACATTATTTGGGCAGTATATCAGTTGCCTCAAATACTTAGGTTCGAGTCAATTCTTCATGAAACATGATACTAAGATGTTGCTAAGTTGTCTCCTACTAATATGCTAAACTAGTCAGCATCAGTTCAACTATTCTAGATGACTCTCATGGTGTTGCAAAGTTGGCATACTTTCTTAGTCCCAGAGTGCTGAAAAACTTTCCTCAACTCTTAATCCTAAAGAAGCCCAATAATGGGTGAA